>OY748316.1:7689797-7860776 GCA_963556515.1 Nudaria mundana | reverse complement strand
GAGAACCTGGTCGAGTTCAATGCCCGCAAAACACAGGCGTGTGCATTTACAGCGAAGAAATCCCCTTTCCTTCCCCTACCATCTCTTCAGAATGCATTATTACCAATGAAGGGCAACCTTGACATCCTTTGCATAGACGTTCGTCGAGAGCTCAATAATAAAAACTCCATCGAAAGATTTATAGGGCTAGCTTCGCGGAAACTAGGAATACTGAGTAAGGTAAAGCGATTCTTTACACCGCACCAGAGGTGTCTGCTCTACAAGACGCAGATTAGACCCTGCGTCGAATACTGCTCTCACCTCTGGGATGGCTCCGCGAAGTATTTGCTGGACGCTCTCGACGCTATGCAGCGACGGGCTATCCGTATTATAGATTGTCTGGAGGTAACGGGAAGCATTGAGCCGCTAGCTCATCGCCGAACAATAGCTTCCTTGGCCGCATTCTACCGTATTTACCACGGCGAGTGTTCTGAAGAGCTCTTCAATCTGATTCCACCCTCTTCCTTCCGATCCCGAACAACGCGTGCCGGGCAGAAATGCCATTCCCACACAGTGGATAGCATGTTCGCGAGAACCGAAGGTTTTAAACGTTCGTTTCTCTGCCGAACGATAGTGGCCTGGAACGCCCTGCCTGTGCACGTGTTTCCTCCCACATATAACCCTGGGTTCTTTAAGCGGAGCGTGAAGAGGCACATCAGTAGGTCGTCAAGATGAAGGCCACTCTCTATAGTATTGTGCGCTGTGAGAGTGGCCCACAATCGCTAGACGTCGTCACGACTTACCACCAGGCGGGCGGCGTCAATTTGGCGAACCCAATATAAAAAAAAAAGAAAATGATTCTTTCGCTGGTTCGGTAAGTTGGTTCTACAGAGAACATACCAGCAAGAAACTCAGGTAGATTATCCATTTTCTTTTTTAATATAGTTTTGTTTACATTGTGTTACAAATTATATTGTGCGAGTGGCTAACAACAGAAGATTAGGGTGACCATGCATTTTTATCATTAAGATATTCGTCTACACTACGTCCGTCTGTCTTGAGCTGTATCTCATGAACCGTGAGAAAGTTGAAATTTTCACAGAATATGTATTTCTGTTGCCTCTATAACAACAAATAAAAACAAATTAATAAACAGAATATAATAAATATTTAAGGGGGCTCCCATACAACAAACATATCTTCTTTTTGACGTTTTGGTGAGGAAACCCTTCGGGCGCGAGTGTGAATCGCATTTTTTAATGTTATTCGACTTCCCTGTCTATTTACAGGTTATGTGAAGTGACCCAACTGAACCCAGTACCAGTTCTTATGTCGATGGTGATATTCAGTAATGTTGGAGGAGCCGCCACTCCTGTCGGCGACCCTCCCAACGTCATCATCGCCACACATCCCTCCGTTGTTAAAGCGGTAAGATTAGTACCTATAGTTTCACCCGCTTGACATATTATATACTGAGACCTTCCTCGAGAACCTCTCTATTCATTGGTGAAAACCGCATCAAAATCTGTTGCGTAGTTTTAATCTTTTTATTACTCCTCACGCCCAGGACTTTAATTGGCAGTTCCATAGCGGCTGGCACGTAAGATTTTGTTGCCTTTCATCAAAATTTCATCGCAACGGGTTTCAATTTTTTTTTTTAAATTACATATAGCTGCTACTTTTTCTTAAATTCACTCGGCCATTTGGACATAACCCGTTATAAATGTGCCCGGTGATGGCAATAGGCTTGCCCCTATTACGTGGGACTAAAATACTGGCAAATTGTGGGTGTGTAATGCACCTCTGCCTACCTCTTCGGGGATATAGGCGTGATATGTGTGTGTTGTGATTACAGAACATAAACTTCACTACCTTCACTCTACATATGGGGACAGGCATAATTGTGGTCTCCATTCAAACGTACATACAGCTGCGATATATGTTCAGAGATATCAATAAATTGCGTCATACCGTGCCTAGAGATATCCTAGGTAAGTACATACAAACATACATACTTCTAACTATATCTACAGATAAATAAAATTGATTTGTCTTTTTGTAATTTCAAATTAATTGCTTTTCACTAAATGCACAATAAAAATTTATATTAAACTACCTGTCCCGGCGAACTTCGTACCGCATATTGTTTTCTAATGTTCAGCTAAACCTTTTTTTTCCTCCATAAGAACCTTCTCCTGATAGTGACGATCACAACAAAAAAATAATTAGCGAAATCGGTTCAGCTGCTCTCGAGATTTGCTCAACATATTCAGCTATTAATTTTTATATTATAGATATATTATAACAATAATATTCTAACTATATTCACATAATTAATGAAATTATTGGCCCAGAGATTTTATTGCCAGGTTCTTCTCTTACACGCTCGAAGTACCTCAAAAACTATAAACACACACAGCCACTCTTTTCCAATCGCCAATAATTGCATTTTTTAAATTTATTTATTGAGACATTAAACAGTTACACATTAGATATTACTAGTAGAAATATAATTAATTATAACAATCTTTGGGTATTATTATTTATTATTCGGAATTTACAACTTTACGGTGACATTGTAAGTTTTTAGACGTAGAGCCTGTGAGAGAATGACCTTAAAAACTCAATGGCACTCTTTTCCCAATCGCCAGAATTTAACGAGATTTTCACTGGCATATAGCTGATGTAATAGGCTACTTTTTATCCCTGTAATGTGCTGCAACGGGAATTTAGGACTATTAATATTTTGTAAAGCTGAGATTCTTTGAAGTATGTAACAAACAACTGTCCTGGCTATTGGAATTTTGGATTGAACTACAGAATGGTTTTGAATATCCTATATTGCTCGGTAACGGCAATAAGCTTGCCCCCTATAACGTGGGACCAGTGGAACCTATATTAATACATGATGAACAAACACACTTTTTGGACACTATTTGGACACTATTCCAATTTGATTTAGTTTCGTGGCGGATTTAAATAATAAAATTAAAAAATTGCACTTGTGTCGTAATGCGAGTTTAATGTACAACAAATTTTGAGGTTAGTTTTTTTTTAGTTTTATGATAAAATATTTTTTTTTTTTAGATCTATTATATCAATGATTCTAAGTTATAAAATTTGGCTCCTGTCTTAAAAGTAACCCTGTATACTGAACCTCTGCCTACCCCTACGGTTTTATAGGCATGATGTATGTACGTCACTTCAATGTAGGTACATTTTGCAGCTAACCGAATTATGAACTTTTTCGGCATTCGACTCCGAGAGTCTTGGGTTCGATTACCGGGTCGAATCAAATATTTGTGTGATGGTGTTTTCTATGAAATATACAAGCAAGTATGTTTATGAGTTGTCTAGATCCCATAGAACAAGCTTATGGCTTTATGGATTCCATTTTTTTTTAAATCACACCTTTGATAATGCTGAAAAGCGAAACCGGTCGGTGGAAATAAATCAAATATATTTATATAGATACATAATATATAGTTCGTCATGTATTTATATAGATATTTATAAGTATATGTCTGTCTGTCCCTCCCTATAGAGCTAAGACAGGAGATTGCAGTGTGGAGGAGAGCTGCTGCCTCTCTGTCATCTTATTCGAGGGATGAAGATATTGTAAGACGGGCTTTAGAGAAAAAGGTAAAGTAACCCCATAGAGTATGACTTTATTTTTATTTTATTTATTTTTTATTTTTAAGTTAATAGGTACTTTCGGTCGGTTCTGTTGACGAAACTGAGTCAATTTTTTTTTTCAATACGGTGGCAAGTTCACGGTGTATGAGTATACAACGTGTTTAACAAAGTTAGGGTGTCCAAATATTTGAATTTTCGAGTAAATTTTGGGATAAAATTAAATGTGAGTTGAAAACTGGTCCATTGGATAGCGCTACTGATTTCGAGTAAAGTGCTTTCAGGTTTATTTATTTATTTTAATTTTTTTATTTATTTATAATTTTTGTACATACACACAAAAAAATAAACAGAAACAGAAGTACAAAAGAATAAAGTGAGCATAGTACAAGGGCACTACTTATTCCTAAAGGAATCTCTTCCAGTAGGCCTGAGAGGAGAAGTAAGAGTGAAAAGGCTAAGTGTGTGCAGTGCAAGTAAATAAATAAACCTACATAAAGTATGGGTGCTATAATATATACATAGATAAATATATACTGAGCTATATATACAATACTTACATATACTACCATATATAGCTAGGATAAGGAGGACAGATAATGTGTTTTGACTTTACTTTTAAAGAGAGGAAGAGTTTTACAGCTTTGTATATCAGGGGGTAGTGAGTTCCACAGCCTGACCGCATGAACGGTAAAGGAATAACAGGTTTGTACTAAACAACAAAATATGTTATATAACGAGTAACCCGAATACTTAGTAATTACTTGGATAACGTATTTTTTTGATAAGGATTAATATCGTTACCCCAACGACGCGGGATTCTCAGCCCGAACAAACCCCCGTGGAGACCACACAGGTGGTCAAAGTCCGCCGGGCGCCACTGGAAATACCTTCTGCGTGTGAATCAGAGCCCGGCAACGGACGTAAGAGCGGCCGCAGACTTCGGCCGCGGAATCAAAAGGATTAATATCGTGTTCATAAGAATAATGCTGTATCGGACGATTTTAACCGTGAGAGCGAAGCGTCTAAATTTCGAGATTGAACAATTTTGCTTTCGTCTGTCTGTCTGTCGGTGTGTTGCAGTCTAGCGGCCATAGTTTTTACCCAATATTCATGAAACATGGCACAAGTGTTCCTTGATTGAATACAATTTTTTCATTGTAAGCTTTTTTGGATTGCGAATTGGGTAAATAAGGTTTAATAACGTTTTAATGTTTTTCCGGGCTTTGGGCGCCATTTATTATCTGATCTCCACGAAACTTGGCCCAAGTATATCTTTACTTGAGACAAGGGGGAATCCCATTTTTTTTTTTTTTTATGTTTAAATTTTTTTGATGTTCTCGCACAACGTCATCTAGCCCAAACTAAGCTATAAGCTTGGGGTATGAGATCTAGACAACTGATAAACATACTTATATATTTCTAAATACACACATAACATACATAGAAAACTCCCAAACTCCGAAACACACATTTGTGGATCACACAAATATTGGATTCGATCCGGGAATCGAACCCGAGACTCCGAAGTCGAAAGCCGATGCACTACCGACCACGCCACCGAAGCAGTCTAGTTATTTTTCGCGAGGTCTGTTCGACCATTAGTTTTTAGAACTTCTAAAAGGAATCAGGTAAGTACTTAGTTATTAATGTAACGTTATATATTTTTCAGGTGGTAAAACTAAGTGCAGCCTTATCGAAAAGAGAGTCTGGTAAAGGGGCTTCTAAATCTGATCCGATGTTTAGTTCTACTCTTGCTCAGATGAAAGAAAAGGTGCGTAATGTTACTCTATTATATTTCTACTAACGGACGACCGTTTTACAAACTAGGTATGCAATGCATGCTGCTGTTGCAAAAACTGAGCGAAGTGTTAAATTTTCGAATTAAGATTATTCCTTGATGGTATGTCCGATTTTCAATTTTTTTTGTTCTAAACTACCCTCACGCCACACGTTATCACTGTGGTAAGTTTGAAGGAGATCGGTTCAGGCCTTTATAAGGAGTATGCGGACAAACGAAATACTGAGTCGCCTAAGATTGAGCTTCGCTCACATCGCTCAATAATATACACAAAATTCGTTGCGTAGTTTTAAAGATGCATACATACGGATGGAAGCGACTTTGTTTTAAAATATGTAGTGATGATCTAGAGTTAAATATAAACGGCTGACTTTATGATTACAATGTTTAAACACGACGCATTTTGAAAAAAAAATAGTTTAAAGTGTCCTTAAAAATCCTTATTTACTGGACAACGAGGGTCGCGTGGTGTTTACATTGCGTTTAGTAGTTTCCGTGTATTGTTTAGTAGTATTATTGTTCCGAAGCGTTTTTTTATTTTTTGGATTAGATTAGAATACCCAAACGTACATTTATTATGGCGGATAAAAATTATAAAATTAAAAATGGCACTTTTGTCGTAATACGACTTTAATGTACAACAAATATTGAGGTGAGGTTTGAGTTTTTTTGAAAAAAAAATTTCAAAATATTTTTAAGGTCGATATCATCGATTCTAAGTTTTAAAATTTGGCTCCTGTCTTAAAAGTAACCCTGTATAATGAACCTCTGCCTACCCCTACGGTTTTATTAGCTTGATGTCTGACGTCACTTCATATGTAGATACTTATTGCAGCTAACCGCATTATCAACTGCTTCGGTGGCGTGGTCGGTAGTGCATCGGCTTTCGCCTCTGGAGAGTCGGGTTCGAATCCCGGGTCGAATCAAATATTTGTATGATCCATTTTATGTATATTATGTATGTATTTAGAAATATACAAGTATGTTTATCAACTGTCTAGATCGCATAGCACAAGCTTATGGCTTAGTTTGGGCTAGATGACGTTGTGTGAGAATGTCCAAAATATTTAAATACAAGATGTTACGTAAGGGTTATATCAACCCGAAGACACCCCCATCAGCTGATCGCCCAGAACGACTTTTGATATGTTTCGACCGCGAAACAAGAAAAAAAAAGTTCATCATAAAAAAAGTTATATGCAAATAAAATAAATCTAACTACTTTGCAATATTCCGCCACATGCAAATTACCCAACTCTCGTATTTATTCATGCACAAATCCGCCCTCCAATCCCACTTAGGCCGTCGATGTCGATGTGCTGCTCAAGCATTTAAATAGCACTTAAATATTTGAGTGACGTTTCAATATTCGGTCGTAAGATCATGGTGAGACCATTAAGGACTCAATATGTATGTTTATAAAGTCTGGTTTTACTTGTTTCTAGTATCGCATAAGGGATAAGCAGCTTTTGATAAAATCTACGATTTGCGTATTATTTGTCATTGTCGTGTTCTTCTTGCACGCCATACCAGTATTACGTAAGTATATTAAACTTAAAATATTGATTTTTAAAATAAATACTAACTTTTAGAATAGCATTCCCCCTGTAAGGGAAAGGTCGTGGGTTCGAGTCCTGCAAAGACGCTCCGCTTATATAGCGCGGTCGTCGCTCTCGAAGTTTCCCGAACAATCGTTGCAAACGTTTTCTCACTTTCTCGCACTTTCGAGATGCGTCGAGAAAGGCGTCACGTAGTAGTACCCCTACTTGCTACTAGATGGCGCTAGTAGAGCTTTGTCTAGTTATTTCGATGGCGTAACAATAGTTTAAGCAAACTCATTGCTTTGAAATACAAAAATTTTGTACCATTGTTGTCAACATTTCATAAATACGTCTGATTCGGACTCTTCCAATGAATCTTTTTTCTTCTAATACAGATGACAGCGAAAGCAAATATAAATGTATAATGTTAATAATTTATTTAATTAAAAATGTTTGTAACACCCGAAATTTTGTTTTTACGATTATTTATTTAGTTGCGCTGACCTTAGCTTAGTTCCTTTGCTTTTTAAAACAAAAAAAAATGTTCTACAAGTGTTGACCGCTTGACAAATTATATATACATAAATACCTTCCTCGAAAACCACTCTATCCTTTGGTGAAAACCGCAACAAAATCCGTTGCGTAGTTACAAAGATCTAAGCTCAATGGTATGATTACATGTGGAGGTCAGATGGCAGTCGCTTTATATCGAAGTTCAGCCGCGAGCAGTTAGACTGGAAAGCCGATCCCAACTGCATTGGGAAAAGGCTGATGATATGGTATGATTACAGAACGGCTCTCACTAGGTTGGACAGCATTACTTGGAGCCCTTTTACTACTGCTTCTAGCAGAACATGATGATCTTGGGCCCGTACTGGCTCGAGTTGAATGGGCTACACTCCTGTTCTTCGCGGCGCTTTTTGTTCTAATGGAGGTATGTATTTGATTAACCAGACTTCAATAAAATGAGGAGGAGAACCTCAACACCAACAACAAGGAGGAGGTGCCTCAAAATTTGCATTTCTTATTTTTTCATAGAAGGCGGTGAAAAGTTATAACTAAGGCTTGAGAATAAAATTATTTTGTTTTAGGTGACGTACTTTGAATTAACTCGCTACGCAAAATAGCGCCTTCGACAACAACATTTCATTTTACTCCCTTGTCATGAAAACTATTATTTTCAGGCCCTGTCAAAATTAGGTCTGATATCATGGATAGGGAACATGACAGAGTCAGTCATACTCCGAGTTGGTGAAGAGTCTAGATTAGCTGTGGCTATTATGCTTATTCTTTGGGTAAGTGATACCTACCTACTTCTTTAGTATTATGGTACTGACGAATGCAGAACAAGGGTGTCGAGTGGGGGCTCGTGGTCTAGTAGTAGCCGACAATATTAACACATTGCAAAGGTTAAGCAACATCTAGTCAGGCCGGTCTTAGGATGGGTGATCATTTCTTAAGACACTGAGACCCCTCCGTGCCTCGGAGAGCTTTAAGCCGTCGATCCCGGTTGTCATACGAACATCTATGGCAGTCGTTAGGGGTAGTTGGAGCCCTTAATCAAAAATCTGACCGGTCTATCTACAGAACTTCGATATCGCCCATGGGTTGTGGAGGTCAGATGGCAGTCGCTGTCGTGACGTGTCGCGATGATGAATGCAGAACAAGGGTCCTCCGTTCCATTCTGGCATCTCTCTTGTTAACCAGACAAAACAAATGTTTTACCAATTTGCAAAACCCAAGCCTAACTGCTTCACCTGCTGATCCATAGACGAAACTCTTTTCAACATAGAAGGTCCTATTAGCGGCAATATGCTCCCCACTTACGGGGAACGAAAGTATAAATTCCATCCTGAAGATACCGCTTTTTGGTCGATGTGAAAGACCTCCATTTGGACTGGACTCCTGGATCTCAATATATTTATAAATAAAGTCCTAATTGGACGATGTCTCCCCAAATAGAAAATCTGAATGTCATTTTTGGAAGATGACCATCACATTTATTGTCCAAATGTGATGGTCATCTTGCGATACCGTCAAGAGGCATTTAGACTGAATTTGAATCGTCACGAAATCGCCACGATATCGTCACGATATTGTGGACGATATCGTGCAATGTGAAAATGCCCAATGCTCTGATCCAACTTTAGCTATCAAGACAACAGCAGAAGCCAACAATTCTTCAAAAATAGTTTTCACATTGCACGATATCGTAAGTAGCAGCAGTAACTATGAGAGATAAGAATGTAATTTAGATATCGCCACGAAATCGTCACGATATTATGGACGATATCGTCATGATCTATCTTTTAGGTACCAGGTTATCTTTATGCGAGGAATCTGGAATAACCTGCACTAAACTGCAAATACTTACCTGTACCACCAACCTGCCTAGCCCCTCACCGAATCTAGCTGATCGTTCGTCGCTTGGAAATAGATTCATCTCTCGTTTTAGCCATTTGTATTATGATGTAATAATTTTTTCAGGTATCAGGTATCGCATCAGCATTTGTAGATAATATACCGTTATCTACTATGATGGTTCGTGTGACTGCGGCTTTAGCGGACCCCGCGGGATTAGGGTTACCTCTCGCACCGTTAGCTTGGGCCCTTAGTTTTGGAGCTTGTCTTGGAGGTAAGCCATTTTCCTTGTATAATACTAGGTATGCAATGCATGCTGCTAATTGCAAATGTTGAGCGGAACAAATGTTTTTATTACATATCAGAATCAGAATCGAACACTTAAATTAATTAATCGAATGAAAAATAAATCTATTTTCATTGTTGACGCACGTGTTTCCATGGCAACCATTTAATCATCTGGTTTTTCGGTGATGTCCAGGACATTTCCGGTGTTTATTCCTCCGTGGTCAGCTCTATTTTCATGATTTCAGAGATATGCACTCCTAGGCATGATGTAGACCAGCATGCCAAATTTGGTCAAAATCGATCGAGCCGTTTCGGAGGAGTTGGTACACAAACGATTTATACTTGTCGCCTAAGATTGAGCTCCGCTCAGTAAAAAATAATTAAATAACATGTTCCAAAAACGCGGCACGTGCTTGCCACGTATTTCCTGCCAAACACACTCCTAAGTGTCAAATCAAACTACACTTGTGTTGTGACAGTTTGTGACACGACTGTGTCACTTACGTTAATTTTACGTCTGTGGCCGTCATAACCACAGATAAGTTATATTTTTCTTTGTGTAACGTTGAGTGTTAAGTTGTAATGCAATAATAAAAATATTCTTTCTTTCTTCTTCTTATGTAGCTTTATAAATAAATGTCAAACTGTTCCTAAGTTGTGGATCGACTTTTAAAGTAGATCCCCGCCCGGCAAGCTTATATGTAGCTAAGCTCTAAGCTGTAACTCTATAACTACTGAGTCAATTTTCCTCTAACTTGCATTACAGTGCATTTGTTAGTTTGTCACCGTAGGATTGTAAAAACCGTAAGGTTGTGATCACACTAGTAATTATTGGCGATTGGAAAAGAGTTTTTATTCTCTTCTCACAGGTTCTAACTTAAAAATTCACAATGGCACCGTTAAATTGTAAATACCGTCAGATTACAATCAATCCCGCGAAACAGACTCAATAAATGCAATGACTGGCGATTGGAAAAGGTGTGAGTTTTTATACTATTAGAAGTTAGAGACTGTAAGAGAAGAACCTGGCAATTAAAACTCAGTGCAACTCTTTTCCAATCGCCAATAATTATAATCATTCCATCAATCATGCGAGTGTGATTACAATGTTAATGCTTTTACAATCCTACAGTGGCATTTTGCCCATCATGATTATCTTCAAAATAATAGACAATATAAAAAGTTGATGTTTTTTTTTTAATCCCCAGGCAACGGCACATTAATTGGAGCCAGTGCAAACGTAGTATGCGCAGGAGTGGCGGAACAACATGGCTACCGTTTCACTTTCCTACAATTCTTGAAAATTGGGTTTCCCATAATGATAGGGAACCTTATAGTGGCATCCGTATATCTTTTATTCTGCCATTGTCTTTTAGAGTTACATTAACTTTAATGGATAAATTTATTACCTATTTGCTTAGATCAAAATTTTGGCACTCGAATACTATATATGTAGGTAATTATTACAAATACCATCTATAAAATAAGCAAGTTTGTACATTGATGGTTGACATAGAGATAATTGGTAATAATTAACACAGGCTTCGAGGCTACAGGCGTTGTCGCATCCCTCGAGAGTCAGCAAGCGGAATAGGAACTTAGTACCGCGCGGTTGAAGCGCGCAGGTGTGCAGTGACCGAGGTGAAGTGGTGCCGTTTTTAAACCACTGACGGATCTAGGTATTTTTGATCTAAGCCTATTTGGATATTTATAGGTATCACCAAACAATGGTAAATGTTATTAGATTATAAGCAATCTCGCAAGATGAATACAATGAATGGTACTGGCGATTGGAAAATAGTGGCTGGGAGTATTTACAGTTTTTAGAGACACAGACTCTACTGTGTTAGCCTTTAGAACTCATCCATCAATCAATCAATAATTACTTTTAGAATATAATTAATCTCGCATGATTGTAATTAATTGCCAGGTTCTTCTATAATAGGCTCTAAAAACTCACAATGTCACCGTAAAATTGTAAATAGATACCGCCAAATTACGAGCAATCTCGCAATAAATGCAATTGAATCGACACGAAAAATAACGGCGATTGGAAATGAGTGACTGAGAGTATTTAGTGGTAGAGTTTTAAAATATTTACGCCACAAATCGCAAAAAAAAATTTTTTTGTCAAATTGATTTGAACTAGCATCAGTTCCAATTGGGAAATGATCTCAATTGAAACTCATGTTTTAAAGCCGCAGACTTTAAATGATGGAAAGCTGAAGCGACGTCTATTGGCGGTTTAGACTGGTGGCTCGTAAGTTTGGTGGGTTTTACTCGAACTCAAAATCGAATGTTTCGAATTAAATCTATTTAATTAAAAAAAAGAAATTTACTGTAATGTTGAACATTGTTTTACTGACCGGCACTTTTGATTTTCCTAGAAAAACGGAAGGAAATCGGCGTTTACAAGGTCACGAAAAAAAGGTAAAAAAGAAATCAATGAATGGTTATACCTACATGTCAGTGTCATGTGGGAGACACACGTTCATAGAAAATTTATGAAAGAATATTTTGCACTGATAAATTACTGAATTGGGCCGGAGGCTTCACTGATATGTGTGAATCGACCTTAAATGTCATGTTGTAATGTAAGTAATTTAAATTGGGACCATTTTTGCAAAACAATGGAACCAATAGATTCGATGGTTCCTTATTATAATAATTACATGCTTTGTATAGATATATTATATTATTATTATTTAAAATTCAATCAGGAACTTACATAGTATTATGTATAGCTATAGGTACTATTTCTGTAAGCACAGTTTTTGTGATATTGAGAATAAAGTAAAATTCTCGTTAGCGGTTTATGTGATATTGGAAATGATCATGTAACAATCTCGCAAAGGATTATGTGATATTGAGAACGACAATGTAAGATTCCCGTTATCTGTTCATGTGATATTGGTAATGAAATGATCATGTTATAGTCCCGCAAAGGATTTTGTGATATTGAGAACGACAAAGTAAAAACCCCGTTAACGGTTTATGTGATATTGCTAATGATCATGAAATAATCTCGCAAAGGATTTTGTGATATTGTCAAATTAATTATCATGCAACAATCAATCATTAAAGGTTTTTGTGATAGTTAGAAAAAAAGGTAAATAAATAAATAAATATGTCAGGACAATTCACACAACGCCATCTAGTCTCAAACTAAGCAGAGCTTGTAATATGAGTACTAGATAAACTGATATAAATACTTAAATATATTTTTTTTTTGGAAATACATACATATTATACATAGGAAATATCCAGACTTCGATACAAACGTATCTGTCTTCACACAAAGTTTGTCCCGACCGGGAATCGAACCCGAGACTCCGGCGTCGAAGGCGGATGCACTACCGACCACGTCACCGAAGCAGTCAGGTATTATATACTACCCAAAATAAAATGTTTATTTTAGTACTTACTAGGATATTTTCTTACAATTTATTATTAAAAAAAAATTATATACAATATTTAGCAATCAGTTAGGTATTTACATATAATAATGTATATTTACTGATGATTAAGTAAATATACATTATTATATGTACACGATAGAACAGAAATATATAGGTAATATCAATCAATCGATCAATAAATAAATCAGTTTCTTTGTGATCACAGGTAAAATACAGGTCTTAAAAATACATATCAGTGTTCTCTATGGTCTGCCAGAGATTGGCGAGGCAAAAAAGAATTAATAGTAGTAAAAATATAGTATAGGTAATACATGTATAAAGTATAATCATATAACCATTTCTGTTTCAATGTCAATTCTGTTTCAGTTCAAGCAATAGTATAATCAGTTCTGTTTCCCCGGGGTACGTATTACAATGCCGAATTTGAAAATACCGAATTTCATAAGGGAAGGCCGTATATTAAAATCCCGAATGTTTATACGATCTAAATACTGAAAGTTTAAAATACCGAAAATTCAAAATACAGAATCTTATAAGACCTATAATCGGAACGCCTAATACTAAAATGCCGAATATTAAAATACCGACCGTTTATATGACCGAAAGTTTTAAAACCCGATAAAAGATAAATTTCAAATGGGTAAGTTTTCTATTAATGCAAGTAGTTTCTGGCACTCGCCGGCCACTGCCGCGGCACCGCTCGCTTCGCTCGCTCGGCTCGTGCGTAGGTGGTCACAGTTTTAACCTAACCTAACCTATCCAATCTGTTTAAAGAAAAAATACCAAAACCGCCTACCGCACGGTTAATTTTACTTTCGGGATTTTGACCTTCAGTAAATGTAAGTGTATGAACCTTCGGGATTTTAATCTTTTGTGATTTAGAACTATCGGGATTTGGAACTTTCGGGATTTAGAACTTTCGCTTATTTGAAATTAGACATATTGAGCTTCGGTATATCGGGTATTGGTATTTCATACGTTCGGTATTCGGATTTTCGACGTTTTAAGCGTGGGTTGTAATGAGAACTTTCGTCATTGTAATACGTACCTGTTTCCCCGAGATGGTAGGTCTATGTCTACCATCACAACAATATAATAAAATCAAGTAATAATGTCTTTTTCGAGTTAAGTATCTCGGGGACGATTAATTTTTATTGAAAATTATGGGAATCGCAACTGACTTGTTGTTGCCTGTGCGTAAAAATATCTATAACTCGGCCGTATCAGCAGGTTAATTATTTTATACTTATACGAGCTTGATGTGAGACTTGACAATAAATTTATCGTCTCCAAGAGCCTTAACAAGCAGAAAGTTGTTGTTAAAATGAGGGAAAAATAAATATAGGGAGCCTCTGTTCTGTGTATACTGTCAAAGTTAAACATATCCATCATATTAAAGTAGGATTTTTGATGTGTGTGTAGGATTTAGAGATAGTGAAGGATTTTTGAGGAGGATTTTTGTGATGAAAATCTGGGTGTAACTTACTATAACATGGTACTTAACAATATCTGTGTCAAATATAATATTAATGTTAGAAATACAAAAAATTATATTGTGATTAACAGTAATAAGTACATAGATACATATTGTATATATGTTGAAAATACGTTAAGTATACTTACTTATTTCTTTATAAGTTGGTTTTATTGATACCTAACATATGGATTGGTGGTTTGGACACCACACTTTATTTATTTTGTACAATGAAGAAATAACAAAATGTTTTAGTCCCGCATCGTTATTCGTTCCTGGCGTAAAAGTGCAAAAGATGATAGCAGCGTTGCCGCGCTTAATGGCAACGTACAGTTGATGGTTTCGATTGTCGGCACTTGGTGAAACTAATAGTAATATAATACATGCTAACAAAAAACACTTGCACACTGTTTCACTTTTATTGAATTTACAGGATTTAACCTGACCGGTTTCGCTTTATAGCATTATCAAGGGTTGTTGTCCACTTTATATATTTATTAAACAAGTATTTTACTACACTGTCTAATATAATATCTTCAAGCCATTGTTGAACTAAATTCTTAACACATATGTGGGTTTACCCTGAAATGGGGAAATTTACTCATCCGCAAATTAATTAATTAAATTAAATACTGAATTTAGTTAGATATTACAAATGTCAAATAACTTAAATGTCAATAAAATTTAAAATTAAGGGATCATTAAATCAAGTCCAATTAAATGTCAAATCTCATGTCAATTGTGTAAAATTAAAAATTCCAATTAACAATAATAAATTCTAATCAAATTACATTCACAATCACAATAAAATTAGCAATTAAATTCCAAATTTTAGTTTAACCCAATGTCAAATCTCATTCTAAAGCATGTCATAAAATTAATAGGTAATAAAAGATAAAAAAATAAAAATAAAACAATTGAAAATAATAACAAAAATAAATCTCGTGGATGACACTATTCAAGATTTAAAATATTTTAATAGAGGGGAACTGTTTATTGAGCGAAGCGAGCCGAAGGCGAGCGGAGCTCTCAACGGGTGACTCAAATTATTTTTGTTACGATTTATGTTAAATTGTTTCTCGGCGAATACTAGGCCGATTTCGGATTTTCTTGCACTCATCAAAAGCTTACAGAATTACCCAGGTTCTTACGAAGCCAGAATTTTGAATTTAAACTCGCTTCGCTCAAATATATGCTGCAGCGTAGCAGTACGTTTCGCGACTGCGGCGACCTAGTATCTAATTGTTACAGTCTTTGCACCAGCAAGGACCCGGAGCGAGATTCACCCGTCAAATTTATTTATTTTCGCTTCATTCGACTATTTCATGACTATTTTTTAGCACAAACTTTAAACCGAAAATCTCAGGCGTGCCGGAGAAATTTGAAGTTTTCAAATGGTCAAGCCTTAATACTCACCAGCGTACCGTTATATCTCTGGAATCTTTTATGGACTATTTCTGAGATAGACTTTACCGTTTGCAGCAGAAGTAAGGATTACAGCTTGACGTTCAAGCTATAATCCTCACTCTAACCTATAGCTATATAACGCCGAAACTATAAAGCTACTATTTTTTTACATGACTATTTTTTAGCGTTGTCAAAATTCATTTTTATTGAGATTTCAAATATGAGGATTACAGCTTGAATCACACCATTTTTTAAATTGGTACAATTATACCTTAAGGAACAGATGAATATACTAAAAAGTCCTGAGGTGTAGAATTGTGCTAAAAAATATCAAGGTTAAAGGCCAACGTTTTCGGTATTTTCGATTTTTCTCGTGAACCGTAAGTTTAACAAAGAATGGAACCCGGAATGGCTAGTGTTATCTATATATTTAATACGACAATTTGTCTGTCTGTCTGTCCGTCGATCGCGTTTTTCAATTTCATATTATACCTAATGCGAAAGTGCAGTTAGGCCATTCAATCATAAAAATACTAGTATTGAATACTTATAATCAACCGCCAACACACTACTTACTCAATCAATACATTTAATAAAACAAAATAAGCATTACTACGAATACACTACACATTAAATACTCTAACAATAGAAGCTTCCAACACAAAACAAGCAACCCTTGTAAATTCATTCAGGCCTCAATCAAATAATTCAACATGTTCTACAATATATCAACTACAGCGCCGAATTAGATCGAAAATATTATTTGCAGAGAAACAAAAACATGCCTACTATATTAATAGGGGTTGGTTAGACAAGTTTAATACGTATAATCTGTGGGGTTGGTAGTTGGTTGACTGGTTGACGATTTTAGTATTAGTAGGGGTGCTGCTCAATAGATGGCGCTGTACATATGACGTCATATTTGAATTGCGGTGTTAAGATTCTCCGCGACAGAATGACCTCCGTTAGTATTTCTTCATCGAGTATCGCTTCTCGGCCTTTTGGCTAAGATCAAAGTGTAGTATCTGTTCTTTTCAGCTTAATATCTGAAAGTTCCCTCACTGAGGGACCAGTATATTAAACTGATTTTTATAAGCTGACGGGATGTTCGGGGCTCGCTCCACTCCCGTCGCGGGTCGGCCCGGCATTGCAGTGTCGCCGGGATCGGCCCACATAAATTTAAACAAGATATTCCTTCCAGCGAAATGTCAACCTAAACCCCTGATTATTATCAGCGGTTTAGATTGAATGTTAAGAGTCCCTCCTATTAAATTTTACCGTTTTCGCTGATTTTACAGACGTGTTTTTACACTGAAAATACTGTATTTTTATAAGTTTTAATGCACAACATGAAATATCATTTCAATAATGATCTAATAAGTGAGCTACTTTCTTATTTTTGTCATTAAATTTTGATTAATCGACCTAAAACAATCGGTAGTTTTTCGTATCTTTTGCTGGAAGAGGTCTAGAATATCACAAATTCACTAATCGTTTTGACATCTAAAAAGTATTACAAAAATACAATGTATTCTTGTAAAAGTCATCTATCAAATGTATGGATTACTTTTTATCACTTTCATAAAAAAAAAATTGAGTAAACAAATATTTCAGTTAGTCAAATTTTAGAGAAAATGGGCAATGAATTGGTTCTTATTTCGGCTACATAAAACTCTCGTTCATAAAATTAAAACAACATAAATAAACCTTGGTTCAAAATCAATCCATTTCCAAAAAAAAAGAAAGCTAAATAATAAAAAATAGGCTGTAAATAATCTTTTAAAAACACCTAAATTTCGCTTTATAATACTCGACGCATGCCTCAAGTAAGCAGTCCGCGCCAAGCGCTTACCTTACAGGGAGAGGACGTGTCGCTCTGCGCGCCAAAATTCGACGCCGTCTACAGACGAATATAGCGTGGCGTGAGATTTTGATACTTTGGTAATATTAGTTATTATTTTGTGATGATTAGGCTTCTTTTTAAATACAACAAGTGATTATGTAGAATGTATTTATCATTGTTTTTGTTAAAAAAAGCTGTTATATTTTATAAAGCTGGATTACTCACTCACTGACACAATTTTATTGTTCTCCTTGATGGTGGAGGGGAAGGTACCTATGTTTTTTTTGCAGAAATGTAAAGGGGGTTCGGGGACCTAGGGAAAATTCCGAGTTTTTGAGATTTGCCCTCCAGTCCCCCAAGGGGGGCTCCCGAGTAGAGTCAAAATGAGTAATAATTTTATAGAGGTAGTTTTTTTATTTTATTTTTTTGTATTGGGTTCGCCAATTTGACGCCACCCGCCTGGTAGTAAGTCGTGACGACGTCAAGCGATTGTGGGTCACTCACAGCACACTATACTATAGAGAGTGGCCCTCCACTTGACAACCTACTGAACCCAGGATTATATGTGGGAGGAAACACGTGCACAGGCAGGGCGTTCCAGGCCAGTATCGTTCGGCACAGAAACGAACGTTTAAAACGTTCGGTTCTCGCGAACATGTACCTACTGTGTGGGAGTGGCATCTCTGCCCGGCACGCGTAGTTCGGGATCGGAAGGAAGATGGGATCAGATTGAAGAGCTCTTCAGAATGCTCGCCGTGGTAAATACGGTAGAATGCGGCCAAGGAAGCTATTGTTCGGCGCTGAGCTAGCGGCTCAAAACTTCCCGTTACCTCCGGACAATCTATAATACGGATAGCTCGACGCTGCATAGCGTCGAGAGCGTCCAGCAAATACTTCGCGGAGTTCCTCGATACATATATACATAACTGGGGCAACACAGGTAAGGCGTGTTGTCAGGGCGGCGTATTTGTGTCTCCGTGAGGAACGTCACAGCGGGCCGAGCCGTCTCAAGGTATGGTGGACGGCATCGAGGTTCGCATGGAGTCCACGGATGTTGGTGAACTCCACCTCGAAAAGTGAAGCTTGGGAAGGGTTTCCTGGGGCCGCTGTGGAACGTTTACTTATTTCTGTTGCACTGCCATTATAAATTTGAAGAAGAAGCGTGAAGACAGGGCGACATTTGGTGCAGCAGTAATAAGTGACAAAGCGCAGGGGCTAACTTCGTCTGGAACCGTGTGGTTAGGTTGGAGCCGACCCGCCGGACGGAAGAGCTACCAAACCCCCCTGGTGCAAGGCCGCCGCTATCCCACACCGGTTACCACCCGGAGCGGCGATCCCACATCAGGATTATGCGCGAGAACATGTGGGGCAGCCTTCTGGTGTGGTTGGTCCCAGGCGGGCCCCATGACTGTGTTGCGGGCGGCCGCGGCAACGCCGTTGCTAAGGGTCTCCCTGGCCAGCGAATCGACCCACACCACCCACACTAGACTCCGCTTTGCCCCCACTGGTTCCATGCCTGCTGCACCATACATGGCCCCGGGCCCGGCGGTGCAGCTGTTGAACCCCTTACGCAACCAGCCTGGGCTGGGTTACTTGTGGGGCTTTAGCACAGTTGCACGGTGGCACCTTCGATTTGATGTAGACCTATTTCTAGCCCACTGACAAGCTAATCTGCCATATACTACATATAATCCTTTATAATAATATGATACATACAAACGTGTAACGAGAAAACTACTGGACCGATTTGCTTCAGGTTTGTTTTAAATTAACTGTGACACCCATGGCATGTTCTAAAAAATACAAAACTTACAAAAAATTAATGAAAAAAAATGTTAAAAAAATTATACGGGATTTTCACTAGTGTTTATAATAATATACCTAATCAAAATGCAAAGAACGGCAGCTTGATGCGACGTTGTCAAATAAAGTTGTACTCGCTCTGTCCCCGTCGCACACTCCCCGCGCGCCGCCTCTGGTCCCTCCGAATATTCACGCGATTCGTTACGAAATCTGAATTGTCGCTAACCGCCTAACGAGGGGTATTTTTAGATTTAGAGATTAGATTAGAGATAGAGAGATTAGGTAGGGAGGTGAGGGTGTTTATATTGGCCAAACCGGCCGTAGCTTCGCGACGCGGTATAAAGAACATATATCAGCTTTTAGAAACAATCGCCCAGAACGGTCTCATTTCGCAAAACATTTGTTGGACTCCGGTCACTCCCTACCTAATCCTCACACTTATGACGTTCTGCACACCTGCAACAAAGGACTGAGGCTTTCGGTTTTGGAACAATTAGAAATCTACAAACATAGACGCTTGAACCCTAATATTTTAAATGATCAACTTAATTTCGCCTCTTCCCCTTTGCTGCGGGTAGGTATACGTCATTCAAACAACGGTGGTGGGTAGACATAAAATAATTTGGTATTAAGGTTGTGGGTAGAAATAAAAAACCTAGGATATAAATAGGTGCGGTTTACGAGTTGTGGCTCATTCGGTCGCCGTGCGCCGAGCCATCGACATCTCCTGATGATGCCCCTGGTTGGGGGCGAAACACGTGTCGAGGTTTTTTATTATTTTTTGCACGATAACACAACTCTCATATTTATTCTATTTTCAAAATTATTTCTCTATTCTTTCGGCCTAAGTGGGTTTGGAGGGCGGACTTGTGCATGAATAAATACGAGAGTTGGGTAATTTGCATGTGGCGGAATATTGCAAAGTAGTTAGATTTATTTTATTTTATTTTATTGAACTTTTGTCAGGCGGCCAAAAAAACGTTATTTCACCGATTTCTTAATGTCCTCTACCGCTATACCCAATATCTGTATGTTTCGGTCTCGGAGAGAGATCTGAGAGTTATTATCTCAGAAAGTTGTAAATTCGGTGAATTTACAACCTTCCCCCGCTGTACATGCATAACCGCACACTTATCAACACGGAACTCCATCTTAATGGCATTACTAAAAACTTCCGAAGTTTTTAATAATTGGTCTGCACCTGTCCACCTCCTTGTCCTCTTCCTATTTCCGCGTAAGTAGCGATCTCCTCCAGCTCGATACTTGTGGTTCGGTCGGTGATTGGAGACTTGGATTTCCGACACATAGGGATGTAGCGTCTGAAGCGCCATACCACAGCAGCCGCGACGATTCCTCCTACCAGCAAAGAGCTGATTGCATAATTGCTGATGTCGTGTACACTTATGTCTGCCGGTAGCACCTCTAATTCCTTCTGTGCTGCCAACTTGTTGTCCAAAACTCGGTGTTCTTCTGATAAGTTCAGCCGGGACAGCACAAACTTTGAGTTTTGCAACGTCGTTGAGGAATTCCATATGTCGTTTGGAGAGTCGATGGTAGGTGTTTCTAAAGTGTATTGAATATTTGTTTTGCTACTAAAAACATTATGCGAGTAAATAGTAGCATCGTTGTGTTGAATTACACAATCCTGACCTAGTGCAAGGAGCCCGGACTTTGTTATTATTATCTGTGTAACTCGATTCTCGCATACTATACGAGTCGTACACTCATTAATACAGGTGTATAGCCATATGTTAGGTTTTTGTAATTTTACCCATTGGTCAGTGCACTGTTGTGATATCCATGCATGAGTTGCATGCGACCTTGTTTACGTTTTGACTCAATATCGTCGCTTCACGTGAACGTCTTCGGAGTCTATTGTAATAGACCCCATGGGCTCGATGTTATCGCATTCACGCTCGACAACACGGATCCAAACACCCTCCAAATGTTCGAGGGGCACCGACCATATGTCACGCCAAAATTGATTCATGGCACGAGCATTTGGCAGTTGTCCGTCGCTCAAACGTTGTCTAGTTCCCTCCCACTCTCAGTACACCTTTCTTTGGTCACTTTGGAAGATACGATTCTGCCAGTATCTGTCTACACGCTCTCTATAGCGACGAATACGACTCGCCCATGCATATACTTTCTGCTTTAGAAAGTCATTACGTTCCATGACATTAGCTAAGTATTGCTGGGAGCTAATACCGGTCCCAGCGAATGCCTGAGTCACGAAACGCATGACCCGGGGACGATTATTTCCCCGGCTAAAACAGATAAGCTTTGCAATGAGAGTCCTAAATGTGCCGATACGTCGCTCGATTCTTGCCTGCCATACGGGCACACCACCCGATCGTGGTCGGAACACGACAAGCGGTAATAGCTCCACAGTAAAGAATCGAGTGGGTATCTATCAAATCATTGCTAGTCCGTAAATACGGATCTAGCAACGCATTCAGGGCTCCCATTAACGCCAGATTTCGTCTATGCATGGGTAAGCGTGGTAGCCGTGGCCTAGAATTAGGTGCAAACCTATACTGAGAGATCACATCCTCTAAAGTACTCTTAATTGCTCGCTTACCTGGATAGATATATCACTCGTATCATCTCCCGCGTCGAGCACGGTCTCAACTAAAGTGGCACTAAAATATTAAGAAAGAAATTATAAATAGATCACAAAAACTGATGTCATCGGCGGGATCAGTTTTTGTGATCTATTTATAATTTCATTCTTAATATTTTAAGAATAGTTTAAGCAAACTCATTGCTTTGAAATACAAAAATATATAAAGTGGCACTAGTTGCAACCGTGTGTGTAGCAGATGACGGTGTACTCGTTAACGCTGGAGCTGGTCGAGTAGATAACACTTCCAGGCGAAGTCGATCAAGCACAGGTTGATCCAACAACTTGCATTGTTGGATAGCCCGCACTTGATCTGATAGTCGTTGTACGGCAACGGTTATTGTTGGTTCAAGAGCCTGAAACAAAGGGATCCTTGAACGGTACGCAGTCAGGTTGGTTTCCCCATCTGTAGCCTTATAATATGCCCGCATGACGTTTTCATTGATGGATAAAGTCCATCGCATGCGGTGCACAATACCACCGGTAGTGGGGACCCTACTCGAAACTGGTAGGTTTCGGGACCCCAAACTGCTCGGCGGCCGGCCTCTCCCCTGCCGACGTACAGGTGGAGGCGACGTCGGTGGGGAGAAAAACTCATCGCTGCTTGAGCTCGACGCTTCATCAGTAGCCACAATTGTCGGCGACTGTGAGGCGGAGTTGTGCGACGAGTCCGGGGATGTTGTAAGTGCTGTTTGCTTGGCACGTGCTCTGGTCAACATTCCTTTTAGTTCTTCTCTTTGTTTTTTCTTGATTTGTTTTATTTTCACTCATTATGTAGCACAGTGACAGTGTATATTATGTCAAACTGTCAATGGTTTTAGATTTTCTGGATATTTCATGTTCTTAATTTTTTTCATGTTTTTCTTTTTTCGAAATATGTGTATATTGATTTGAAATGGTATTGGTCGAAATTATATTAATATTTATACGTAAAATATATAGAAAAAAGTGTGACTTGTTCTTAGCAGTGTTGCCATTATTATTCTCTTTATTAACACTTAACACATATTTATTACATTTTTAAACACGTTACGGTGCATGCACCGCAATGCGTTCAGTCAACTGCGAGCAAGCGAGCAGAGTGGACTAGTACTACGTAGACCGCGGACTGTGTAGTAAACGTATTTTCATATAAACTCTTTAATATTTACCTAATACCTAATTGATTACAGTGTTCTGTAATAATAGATCGATCCCAATACAATGTGACATGACCGTTCTCAAGAACTGGGTCGGGCACATACTTGTAATAAGGTACCTCCACGTCGACAAGGTTATACTTTAGAGCAAGTTGCTGGTGGATAATCCTGGCTACTTGGCTGTGTCTGTGCAAATACTCACCGTTCGCAAGACGGGAACAACCAGAGATAATATGTCTTAAAGATTCTCCGGGACGACGACATGCCCGACAAATGTCTAGCGTCCCATCTTTGACAATAAATCTCCGATAGTTATTCGTCATCACGTATTCGTCAGTGATTGCACAGATAAAACCCTCAGTTTCTCCGAAGAGATCACCAAATCGTAACCAGTATACCGATGCTATTGAATCAACATCGGGTCCATTTAGAGCCCGATAAAATCGACCGTTCCTTGCTCTTCCATATTTCCTTCCGATCAGATACACTTAATATTACAGGTTTGCGCCAGTTCTCTTTCGCAAGGGACAGCGGGGTCAGTCCGTTGTCTATTGCCACAACATCTCGATGCACATCCACGTCCACCTAGAGGAAATACTCTCTAAGGTTGCATATCTCACGGTTATGGAGAGTCTTGGCATTTAACAATCCTCGACCCCCACATTTCCGTGGTATATACAACCTCATTACTGACGAACGTGGGTGGTGCATTCGATATGAAGTCAATAGACAACGCACCGTCCTATCCAGAGCTTCTAACTCCGTCTGAGTCCATCTAAGTATGCCAAAATAGTATACTAAGACTGGCATGGCCCAGCCGTTGACAGCACGCACCTTGTTACCGCCTGATAAAAGACTTTTCAGTATTTTTTTCAGGCGGCCAAAGAAACGATCCTGCAACTTCTGTTTCATGTCAGTCTCAGCAATACACAGAGCTTGAGACATACCTAGATATTTGTAGGTTTCGGTTGCGGAGAGCGACCCAAATCGTGTGAAATCTGAAAGATTGACTCCTTCAGATTCCACAATCCCGCCCCTTTTTACATGCATGACCGCACACTTATCTACCCCAAACTCCATACTGATGGCCTTACTAAAAGTTTCAGTAACTTTTAGCTAAGCCATCAAATCGGGGCCATTAGGGGCAAATAACTTTAGGTCATCCATGTAAAAAAGGTGGGACAAAATTTGACCCCCTCTGCGCATCCGATAGCCTAACCCTGAACCCTCTAGTAACGTACTGAGAGGATTCAGTGCTAGACAAAACCACAACGGACTTAGACTATCACCCTGGAATATACCTCTCTCAATCCCTATTGGTACACCACCTCCTAGAACCTGACGACACCCTGGATAAACAAGAACCGTACTCCATTGTCTCATCTACATGACCCCAAAAAGGTGCATAGAGTTGCATCAACTTTATACAGCTCTAGCACCCTCCGAAGCCATGTATGAGGCACAGAATCGTACGCTTTCTTATAAGTCAATCCAGCATGTCGCAAGGTTCTTTTGGTTGCGGCGTACCTGCTGGCAAACAGCCATGTCAATAATAAGGAGCTCTTTCGTACCACGTGCCCCACTTTTACATCCATTCTGAGAGATTGACAAGATGTTATTGTTTTGTATATGTGAATATATTTTTACTCTCAGGATGGATGTAAAAAGTTTGTATATGGTAGGTAGACAAGTTATAGGTCTATAATTTTTAGGGTCTGTGGTACTACCAGACTTGTATAGGAGGTGGGTTACTCCGGTAGTCATAAAAGCTGGAAGCGACGCTGACTCAAGGGATGACTGGAAGCAAGATGCCAAGCAAGCGTGTGAGCTACGGAACCATTTTAACCAAAAGTTGTGCAGTCCGTCCGGTCCAGCAGATTTCCAATTTGGCAACGAACGAACTGCACAACCAATATCTTCTTCAGATATGGTTATAGGTTCCATAGCTGGAATTGGTTCACACGCCCGCTCAACATCCCTAATCCACGCACCTGTGTATGACTGACGGGCGTCGACCAGATGCTTTTCCAGAAGTTAACTGTAGAAACAGCATCAGGTAGACTTCCATCAGTCACATCCGAGTAAGGTCGCTCCCACCCTCTATATACCCACCTCTCATTTTTTTGGAACAAGCGATTCTGAGTGTATCTGTCCACTCTTTTTTTGTACCGCCTTATGACGTTTATGTGTGGGCAAACGCGAAAGCCGCGGTCTACACTCAATAGGGACAGATTGAAACTCACCAATCGCTCGCTCCAAAGCGCTCTTTAATTCCTCATTGTATTGAGTACTTACAAGTATAGCAGCATCACTCACTTCTTCACTAACATGTGAGATGATGTTTTCTTGCGTCATTTCATTACGGTTACCATTATTATTTCGTTTATTCCTTTACATTCTTATTTTATACATTTTTAAATACATTTATAAAAAAAAACAAATACATTTAAAAATATAAAAAATAGTGACCCACCATTAGTGGAGTAGGACCCAAACTACCGGCGGTGGAGGCTACAGACTAAGAAACCTCCTAACAATACGGCACTACCATTATTATTCCCTTTATTACATTTTATTACATATTTACTATATTTTTAAATAAACTTATAAAAAACACAAATATATTTAAAAATATAAAAAATAGTGACCCACCGGTATCGAGTACAGTGACCAAGCTACCGGTGGTTAGGGCTCCAGAGATAGGAACTTCCGCACAATACGGGCCGTATCCAACAGAACCGCCTTCTGCATCAAGCCCTTGACCCAGCTGCCTAACGCGAGCCTCTGTAGGTGGTGGTCGAGGTTTATTATTATTATTATTATTTATTATTATTTTACATACATTTTTTGCTTATAACTAAACCAAAGTCCCACAAAACCGTGTTATCGGTTTGACTGTGGGATCAAGCCTCCGTACATTACACATGATATACCTAATCTAAATAAAAATGTAGACAATAATAATTATATACTAGACATTAACAGTAGGTGAGTATAGTAGGTAGGTGCTTAGGTGACAGTGACAGTGACTTACAGTGAGGTATTAAATTTTTATATAAACCAATTGTAATAGTTGCCGGCGATGGATGAAGAATGGACTACAAAAGAGAGTAAAGTAACAATGAAATGGACGACTACGAAAATAACTTTCGGATGCCGATGTCTGTTTTGATAATCTTTTGGAACTGGTGACGCCATTTTTACGTAAACAGGATACAGTGATGAGCAAATCGATTTCGCCTAGAGAAAAATTGGCATTGGATTCTTGCTCGCGGCACGGGTTCTCCGCGGTAGACGCGGTGTCGCCGACGTGTATTTGTGGTACAAATAAGATATGATGAATAGTTAGCCCGACCGTAAAACCCTTATAAATAAATATTAAAATGTTGATATTGGAAATTATTCCTCGAAAACTCATCTACAAACATGCTCTGATGAATTTTAATGTAAAACGATCAAAAAAAAAAATAACCCCAATAGAAAATTCGTTCTCAAATTTTCATCTGTTTTTGTTAATAACTTTGTATTGTTTAATTCTACGACAAAAAGTTTTTTGGCAAAGTTGACAGCCCCCCCCATCATGCCCCTCACAGGCGGCTATGTTTGAATTTAAATATGTAAAACTAGTAGACTACGCACGCAAACAGCTACTAGCGCGTCACAAGCTAGCAGGCAGACGCACGTTCGCTACTGGACTGCGTTTGTGTTAGTAGACTAAGAAAACTGTAAAAATTTGCCTTCGACGTGCAAATACGATGCTACTTTGCTACAATTGCAATACGCGACTTAGGCCCTGACCTGATGAGGTCGGTACTGCAGTACCCATCCGCATAATGACAATTTAAACATTTCTTAAATTGCTTAACAACACATATTATTAACGAGGAGAAACATATTTCTGCAGTAATTAAAAGAGAAAAAAATGCAAATTAATTGTTTCAATTCAAATTTTGTGCTAAAACGCGACCAAATATATAAAATCTATGTATTTACAAAAACAAAATTATATACCGGGCTTGGCACCGACCGATTGCAGGTAGCACATACGAATCATACTTAGTATTTTATTAATATTCAAAGGTACTATACATATTAGGTTTGCTTAAAGTGATAGTAAATTAAATTTATTAAGTTATGTTACTGCTGCTACTACGATAAAATTCGATAAAATCCACGATATCGTGTAATGTGAAAGCGCCCATTGTGTTGCGCAAATCTCGAGAGCAGCTGAACCGATTTCGCTAATTCTTTTGTTGTTGTGATCGTTACTATCAGGAGAAGGTTCTTAAAGAGGAAAAAAAGGTTTAGCGGAACATTAGAAAAGAATATGCGGTACGAAGTTCGCCGGGACAGCTAGTTATGTATAAATATGTGAAAGATATAATGTGAACAAATTGACCCGATAAATCTACCGTTCTGTATGTCCTATAACGTCATATTTGATTAACCTGCGTTAATTGGGGAACATTCAATTTATGATAACAAATATCCATACCCGATGGATATTTGTATTTTCCTTGTGGATTTTATTAACAGATTACAATTAATTAGATAGGTACCAATGTTGATGTGACTGCTATCTTGAACATCCACCGAGCCTTTTCCGATATGCCGCTATTACAGTCCGAGATGGCCAGGACTTTAATTGGCTGTGCCATAGCGGCACGTAAGATTTTGTTGCCTTTCAACAACATTTCATCACAAGGCAACGGGTTTCAATTTTTTTTTTAATTACCGTATTGCTGCTACTTGTTATTAAATTCATTCTGCCATTTGGGACATACCCGGTGACGGCAATAGGCTTGCCCTCTATTACGTGGGATTAAAAATACTGGCAAATTGTGAGTGTGTAATGCACCTCTGCCTACCCCTTCGGGATATAGGCGTGATATGTGTGTGTGTGAGGTACCAATGTTGATGTGACCATTCGTGAACATTCATCAAACCTTTTCCCAACTCAATTGTAGTCGGCTTTCCAGTCTAACTGCTCGCGGCTGAACTTCGATAATATGTTCCTTGTAGCGACTGCCATCTGACCTTCACAACCCATGGGCGATATCGGAGCTCTGTAGTTAGACTGGTTAGAATTTTGTTTTAGTGCTCCAAATACCCGTAATCAACGACTTAACGTCCTCTCCTAACTGGATCTGGTGTATCTCCTAATTGGTGATCTGACAAAGAGCCAAGGACTGTCCTCCGACGGAAATCCACGGCAAAACGAAACGCGACGAAGTTCAAGTATACAAATGGAGATTTTTGTTTCCAGGTCTGCAGAGAGTCAGGGATTAACTCCTGCACGAAAGTACTCACTACATTCAAGTTTGCTACCGCCCTGGAAGGATGACGCTGCTCGGGTATGGATATACTTCAACCGAAGTACTTTGCCTCTCGCCACAATCATCGCGCCTTACGCAATATTTAGCAAGCGGCATAACGATGACGCATGAGACACGCAACTGGATGACAACGACGCGACGTTCAAGAGGAATACTACCGCATAGGGATTCATCGCACATTTGGTATAACTAGCAAATAATGATTTTAGATAATTTTAACTAATTTTCAGTTTACAATTTTTATACAATTTGTTTCTATTTTTCAAAAGGGGAGTACAGACTTTTCTGTATACAGGATGTTACGTAAGGGTATATCAACCCGAAGACACCCACATCAGCTGGTCGACCAGAACCCGTTTCGATAAGTGTCGACCGCCAAACAAGAAAAGAGCCAAGGACTGTCCTCCGACGGAAATCCACGGCAAAACGAAACGCGACGAAGTTCAAGTATACAAATGGAGATTTTTGTTTCCAGGTCTGCAGAGAGTCAGGGATTAACTCCTGCACGAAAGTACTCACTACATTCAAGTTTGCTACCGCCCTGGAAGGATGACGCTGCTCGGGTATGGATATACTTCAACCGAAGTACTTTGCCTCTCGCCACAATCATCGCGCCTTACGCAATATTTAGCAAGCGGCATAACGATGACGCATGAGACACGCAACTGGATGACAACGACGCGACGTTCAAGAGGAATACTACCGCATAGGGATTCATCGCACATTTGGTATAACTAGCAAATAATGATTTTAGATAATTTTAACTAATTTTCAGTTTACAATTTTTATACAATTTGTTTCTATTTTTCAAAAGGGGAGTACAGACTTTTCTGTATACAGGATGTTACGTAAGGGTATATCAACCCGAAGACACCCACATCAGCTGGTCGACCAGAACCCGTTTCAATAAGTGTCGACCGCCAAACAAGAAAAAAATATCATCCAAAAAAAAAACATTATTACCAAATAAAATACCCTTGTTTGAACAACTCTAGCAAAAATCAACTGATTCGGTCATTGACATCAAGTATAGGTAGTACAAATAAAGCGCTCTTGTGAAAAATCTTCTCTCTCTCTCCTGGTTAGAACATTTTGTCTCTGTTTCGCTTCAAGGTCGAGTGTCGGTCGGTGAGCACCGCCGCCTCCCGCCCTGCCCACCATTGACTTTTAGTAAGTACGTCAAGCACTAGTGTTGGGAAACGTTTGTTTTGATTTGAAATAACGCATATAATTTTTTTTACGATGAACTTTTTTTTTCTTGTTTCGCGGTCGAAACATATCAAAAGGCGTTCTGGGCGATCAGCTGATGGGGGTGTCTTCAGGTTGATATAACCCTTATGTAACACCTGTATACGTTTTCACATATTGTTTTTTAAACTCTAAAATGACATTTCTTATCTAGACTTACTAACTATATTTTGAACGTACTTTTATTGTTACTTTTTATTTGTTAACTAAATTGTTTTCTCTTCTCAAGGGAGGAGTAAGAGAGTAAGGAGACAGAATGTAACTTGTATAATATTCTGTCATTGCTACCTCAGCAAATATATAATATTATTTCGGTACATGCAGTAAAGTAAATACATATAAGCACGTACCTAAGATGTTCACCCCACCTTGCTCATGTACAATTTACTTTCTTAGTAATTAATATATAAACCTAGATAATATAATATAACTTCAGTCAAACAGTCAGATATTAAAGAGTCATTACCAAATACAATCTTACAACTCGCAATATTGGTGACCCCGACGGGTCACCGATACAGAGTATTAATAATTTTTATTTTAAGTACTTCCTGACGTTTGTAAGAGCCATTTAATGACCTCTCACACACACACACACACATATCACGCCTATATACCCGAAGGGGTAGGCAGAGGTGCATTACAGACCCACAATTTGCCAGGATTTTAGTCCCACGTAATAGAGGGCAAGCCTATTGCCGTCACCGGGCACATTTATAATGGGTTAAGTCAGAAAAGTAGCAGCTATATCGTAGTTTTGAAAAATAATTTGAAACCCGTTGCTTTACGATGAAATGTTGATGAAAGGCAACAAAATCTTACATGCCAGCCGCTATAGCACAACCAATTAAAGTCCTGGGTATTTCGGACTATTATTTAATGACCTATACAAATAAATAAATCGTTTCATTTCGTAGTCATAATAAGGTAGGTAAATCTGATGGAATGAAGCGACGTTCAGACTACGCTATAAGATAAGTATTGCAATATTGCAAAGATAATTAAAATGGCATGCTATACTATAGACTTAGAGCATCGTTCACATTAATACAAATAATAAATAATTCGACACGAAATACCTATTCAGCAACTGGTATTGAGTGTTTGTGTTTTTGGCTTGTTTTTAACGCCTACCTGGAAATGTTATTTTTCATTTGTTAACTGTTTTTCTTTTTTAATTTACAATACTAATTATAAAATAATATATCAACCCGAAGACACCCCCATCAGTTGATTGACCAGAACCCCTTTCAAAATGTGTCAAACGCCAAACAAGAAAAAATAAATCATCCAATAAAAATACATTATTAGGTACCGAATAAAATACTCTTGTTTGAACAACACTAGCTAAAATCAGTTGATTCGGTCATCGACATCAAGTAAGTAGTACAAATAATGCGCGCCTGAGAAAAACCTTCTCTCTCTCCTGGTAGGAACATTTTGTCTCTGTTTCGCATTAAGGTCGCCGTTTGAAATTTCCTAGCATTTTATTTAAAATTCACAGTCAGGTCACAGGTCAGTACGCCGACAAAGGACGCCGACACCGTCTCATACGTACACGCGCTCATTGTCTTTTAGTAGGTACGTCAAGCACTAGTGTTGGGACAGGTTTGTTTTGATTTCAAATAACGCATTATTAACTTTTTTTTCTTGTTTAGCGGTCGCCACTTATCGAAACGTGTTCTTGACGATCAGCTGATGGGGGTGTATTCAGGTTGATATAACCCTTATGTAACACCCTGTATAAATAAATAAAATTAAATTGAAATGGAACTTGGAAAGTAGTACAGTAGAACACTTGGAAAGTAGTAGCTTTCAATTAAAAAAAAAAAATCCGACATTATGAGGTAAAATAAAAAAAAATACAATCGAATTGAGAACCTCCTCCTTTTTTGTAACTCGGTTAAAAATATTTAAACACAAAGAAGGTACATTACATACATAGTTAGATATTTTTATTTTGTATTTTACCTAAACGTTAATCTCCGAAGTTACTTACGATTTTCACAGATATTTTTTTTACATAAAAAACACATCAAAAATTAACACAACAAACAAAACAAACAATCAAATTGCCGAAATGGGACCAAATAGTTGTCGGAATGGGACCACTTGGGAAGTAGTAACTTCCAATAAAAAAAAAATATCGGTTCTTCAAGTCCAAAAATTATGAAAATATAAGCTTTGTTTTATTATTAGTGTAGTGGTTGTTGGGAGGTATAGTGAAACGCTTGTAGTAAAAGTATATGAATGAATGTTGTTTATTAACGAAATGTCTTCGTATTTATATGTTACAAGTATAATATTCCCGGCGATACAAACAGGTTTAGGTAGGAGTGGTTTTAAACAATAGAACGAGTATAAATACCTATACTTATCTTCTACTTATAATTTATTGCTTATTTCTAATTGGCTAGTTTAATTATGAGGAGGTGTGGCGTACGCGCAACTGGACATTGGTGGAATATTATCTAAGGTTGTCGAATGTTCTGGGAACCGCCTTCTCGTATTATCTAGACGTTTCTTACATATGACGTCAGATTCCAAGCGGAGCTGCGAGTACCAACTAATACATAACGTGTGGTTTACTTATAAGGAAAATCAGGTAAAACTGTTAGTATATAAATATAGATTCACCACAAAACATATATCATTAATTAATACATTGTTATTGGCGAAACTCGTAATACAATAAATAAATATTATAAATATAAGTGTAATTCAAATAAATTAATTAAAAATGAATAAAATAATAATGTTGGCGCTACTGACGAGTTTTTATCATGTAAGTAAAATAAATCTTTAAAGGTTGCTTGGAAGAGCTTTTCAGCGATAAGACCGCTCTTTGTATATTTCAAAAACCTTCCTCGAGAACTACTCTACCCATTGGTGAAAACCGCATTAAAATCCATTGCGTACTTTTAAAGATCCTATGCATACATACTGACGGAGCGACTTTGATTTATAACATTTTATGTTTATGATGATATGATTATGATATAATTATGATATGATTGTGATATATTCACAATTATTTCATAATATTTATCTAGAAATGGGTAATGTCCCCCTTAGCTCTCGAGAACTGCTTATGCTCCAATGATGGTTGACCCCTCTATGGATAGCCCTCAATCTGGAGGCAAGCCAAATAATCGAAAATTTGACCTAGCCCTAAGGGGTCAAGAGTTATAGGACAAAACCTATGGCGTGGAGCGGCGCGATGCACCGCGCAAGACACCGTAGGTACTAGTTTGCAATATATGGGGTGGTACATAATAATGGTATTCCATAAGTTTTAGGTAAGTACTTAGTTATGTTAACAGAGCAAGCCCACTTAGCCATATTCTGATAGTATGCAAATTGTACTTAATGTTAATAATAATTAATAATTGAATATCCACTAGTTAATAATTTTATTTTATACCTAAACAAATTCAATTCATTAAGACACAGGTTAAAACATTTAACCATTCAGGAAATCATGAATGGAATTTTAAAACACCTTATCGACTAGCTACTCCTTTAGAGCTGCATGATGATGATATGATACGAGTATGACTAGGTATGCATTGCATGCTGCTGTTGCATAAAACTGAGCGAAGTGTTAAATTTTCGAAGGACAACGATTTATTTTTTATGTTCAAACTTTTTTTTAACTGCAAAACGTATGAAAGTCAATTTTTCGATGATTATTCCTGGATGGTATGTCCGATTTTCATTTTTTTTTGTTCTAAACCACCCTCACGCCACACGTTATCACTGTGGTAAGTTTGAAGGAGATCGGTTCAGGCGTTTAGGAGGAGTATGCGGACAAACGAAATACATGAGTCGCATTATGATATGATTATGATATGATTATGATATGATTATGATATGATATATGATATGATATAATTTAATGTTTCTTTTTCAGGTGTCTGAAATTGAATGTTTGAGAAAAGGACCTTCCTATCACTCTGGCTCATGTACGTATTTCCTTTAACATGGCAAGTTTTTAACCAACTTTAAAAATAGAGGAGGTTCTCTATTTGACTGTATGGTTTTTTTTTGATGATTGTTACATAAATAAACTTTTATTTACAATAAGAATTACAATGTACATAATTATATACTAAAAATAATTACATTACAAAATATCGTTTAAAAATCCTCCTTGTCATTGCCGACTGGGAAGGTTCCCAGAATGCTGGCTGTGTTGCCACGTTGGATGGCGATACTTATTCTTTGGGCCAGAAAATAGGCAGCCTTCTGGTCCTGAGAAGCATCGATTAAGCGTGTTCGTTACCTCATATCTTTCGACTGGGTTAACCGATTTTGACTTTTAGTTTGAAATGTTTAACTGAAAGCTACTGCTTCCGAGTGGTTCGAATTTTGTCCCAATTCGGTCACTTAAAGTCGGTTTTTTTGCTGTTTGAAAATTGTTTTGTGAATTTTATTGACTTAAATCATCATTCACCGAACCTTTTCCCAACGCAGTTGGGGTCGGCTTTCCAGTCTAACTGCTCGCGGCTGAACTTCGATATGTTCCGTGAAGCGACTGCCATCTGACCTCCACAACCCATGGGCGATATCGAAGTTCTGTAGTTAGACCGCGAGGATTTTTGAATAGGGCTCCAACTACCCCTAACTACTGCCATAGATGTTCGTATGACAACCGGGACCGAGCGACGCGACAACCTGCTCTCCGAGACACGGTCTCAGTGTCTTAAGAAATGGTCACCCATCCTAAGACCGGCCTGACTAGATGTTGTTTTAACCTTTGCAATGTGTTAACATTATCGGTTACCATAAGACCACGAGCCCCTCATCTTCTATATATTTAATACGACAATTTGTCTGTCTGTCCGTCTGTCACGTTTTTCAATTATAATTAATAATACTCGTACATACAATTCCATGAATATTAAAATATTCTTTTTTTTATATATATATACACGCTGATTTTATCATCGTCGAAAGGGTTCGCTCTCGGAATAATATTTGGATTCCTTTTTTAACATCTAAATTACTGTACTGATAATAATAAAAAAATTAGTCATTTCTGTAATTCTTCTCACTCGATCAAGTTTAACATTAGTAGCAGTACGATATTTCATTGATGAATTGACGCGGACGGGCGCGGCGCACTCGCTAGGCTCAAGGCTGCACGTCTCGCACACACACATCCATCCTTCGAGCGCTTCTAAGTACCGCGCAAATCATGTGTTAGGGAGCAATGACCCCTCGCAGCCAATATGGCCAGTATCACTAAGAAACATACCTACTTGAACATAAAATACACACTCCAATTTCTCCTTCGTACTTTACACGGGCTTAGGACCGTCTGTAATACATTGACATAGCATCACGCCTTTTTCCCCGAAGGGGTAGGCAGAAGTGTGCAAACACACCCACATCTCGCCAGCTATGTTAGGTCCCATGTAATAGGGGGCGAGCCTATTGCCATTTACCGGGCACAAGTTCCAGACTCTGGGATAATTATCTGGGTAAAATTCTAAAGAGAATTATACATTATCCACCAGACCCGGGAATCGAACCCGATACCTCGAGCGTGGCAGTCCGTACATAGTACCATTGTGCCACCGAGGTAGTCAATACTGTATTTTTATAAGTTTTAATGCACAACATGAAATATCATTTCAATAATGATCTAATAAGTGAGCTACTTTCTTATTTTTGTCATTAAATTTTGATTAATCGACCTAAAACAATCGGTAGTTTTTCGTATCTTTTGCTGGAAGAGGTCTAGAATATCACAAATTCACTAATCGTTTTGACATCTAAAAAGTATTACAAAAATACAATGTATTCTTGTAAAAGTCATCTATCAAATGTATGGATTACTTTTTATCACTTTCATAAAAAAAAATTGAGTAAACAAATATTTAAGTTAGTCAAATTTTAGAGAAAATGGGCAATGAATTGGTTCTTATTTCGGCTACATAAAACTCTCGTTCATAAAATTAAAACAACATAAATAAACCTTGGTTCAAAATCAATCCATTTCCAAATGAAAGCTAAATAATAAAAAATAGGCTGTAAATAATCTTTTAAAAACACCTAAATTTTGCTTTATAATACTCGACGCATGCCTCAAGTAAGCAGTCCGCGCCAAGCGCTTACAGGGAGAAGACGTGTCGCTCTGCGCGCCAAAATTCGACGCCGTCTACAGACGAATATAGCGTGGCGTGAGATTTTGATTCTTTGGTAATATTAGTTATTATTTTGTGATGATTAGGCTTCTTTTTAAATACAACAAGTGATTATGTAGAATGTATTTATCATTGTTTTTGTTAAAAAAAGCTGTTATATTTTATAAAGCTGGATTACTCACTCACTCACTGACACAATTTTATTGTTCTCCTTGATGGTGGAGGGGAAGGTACTTATGTTTTTTTTGCAGAAATGTAAAGGGGGTTCGGGGACCTAGGGAAATTTCCGAGTTTTTGAGATTTGTCCTCCAGTCCCCCAAGGGGGGCTCCCGAGTAGAGTCAAACTGAGTAATAATTTTATAGAGGTAGTTTTTTATTTTATTTTTTGTATTGGGTTCGCCAATTTGACGCCACCCGCCTGGTAGTAAGTCGTGACGACGTCAAGCGATTGTGGGTCACTCACAGCACACTATACTATAGAGAGTGGCCCTCAACTTGACGACCTACTGAACCCAGGATTATATGTGGGAGGAAACACGTGCACAGGCAGGGCGTTCCAGGCCAGTATCGTTCGGCACAGAAACGAACGTTTAAAACGTTCGGTTCTCGCGAACATGTACCTACTGTGTGGGAGAGGCATCGCTGCCCGGCACGCGTTGTTCGGGATCGGAAGGAAGATGGGATCAGATTGAAGAGCTCTTCAGAATGCTCGCCGTGGTAAATACGGTAGAATGCGGCCAAGGAAGCTATTGTTCGGCGCTGAGCTAGCGGCTCAAAGCTTCCCGTTACCTCCGGACAATCTATAATACGGATAGCTCGACGCTGCATAGCGTCGAGAGCGTCCAGCAAATACTTCGCGGAGCCGTCCCAGAAGTGAGAGCAGTATTCGACGCAGGGTCCAATCTGCGTCTTGTACAGCAGACACCTCTGATGCAGTGTAAAGAATCGCATTACCTTATTCAGTATTCCTAGTTTCCATGAAGCTAGCCCTATACATCTTTCGATGTAGTTTTTATTATTAAGCTCTTGACGAACGTCTATGTCAAGGATCTCAAGGTTGCCCTTCATTGGTAATAATGCATTCTGAAGAGAGGGTAGGGGAAGGAAAGGGGATTTCTTCGCTGTAAATGCACACGCCTGCAATGTGCTGTCATCTGCATAACAATGAATGTTCCCGAGGGATAGCATATCATTGATTTGCAGAAGGAAAAGAGTTGGTGACAGCACGGACCCCTGCGGCACCCCGGTATTGTTCCTCGATACATATATACATAACCGGGGCAACACAGGTAAGGCGTGTTGTCAGGGCGGCGTATTTGTGTCTCCGTGAGGAACGTCACAGCGGGCCGAGCCGTCTCAAGGTATGGTGGACGGCATCGAGGTTCGCATGGAGTCCACGGATGTTGGTGAACTCCACCTCGAAAAGTGAAGCTGTGGGGTTTCCTGGGGCCGCTGTGGAACGTTTACTTATTTCTGTTGCACTGCCATTATAAATTTGAAGAAGAAGCGTGAAGACAGGGCGACATTTGGTGCAGCAGTAATAAGTGACAAAGCGCAGGGGCTAGCTTCGCCTGGAACCGTGTGGTTAGGTTGGAGCCGACCCGCCGGACGGAAGGGCTACCAAACCCCCCTGGTGCAAGGCCGCCGCTATCCCGCACCGGTTACCACCCGGAGCGGCGATCCCACATCAGGATTATGCGCGAGAACATGTGGGGCAGCCTCCTGGTGTGGTTGATCCCAGGCGGGCCCCATGACTGTGTTGCGGGCGGCCGCGCCAACGCCGTTGCTAAGGGTCTCCCTGGCCGGCGAATCGACCCACACCACCCACACTAGACTCCGCCCCACTGGTCCCATGCCTGCTGCACTATACATGGCCCCGGGCCCGGCGGTGCAGCTGTTGAACCCCTTACGCAACCAGCCTGGGCTGGGTTACTTGTGGGGCTTTAGCACAGTTGCACGGTGGCACCCCCCGGACCAACACCCGGTACCCACGTAGGGACCGAAGCCACTTCATAGGTACCGTAAATTAACGAGCCTCGTCCGTTGATCAGCAGGTGCGCCACTAGCAGATGAGTTCGCTGAGGCCCTAAATATGTTGGTAGAGCCCCTTTGTATAGAGGAGGTCAAATGATTTTGATTAGGAAAAAAAATTAGCCCTCGCCCCCCCTTTGAGAGTGCAATGACAGAGGAAAGGTAGAGGAGTTTTGATTACGGGATCATACGAGTATAGAGGGTCTTTTCTTGAATTTAAGGAGAGAAAAAAAACACCCCCCCTCCTAGCCCTCTTTTCACCTCCCCCACACAAGACACTATTATTATAAAATGAAAAAAAAAAAGATCAAAACCATGTAATCGCCGTACCTACTGGCTGACCACCATCGGTAACTCCGGACTCACGCACAAAATGTGTCAAATACCTAATTCCGCCCGTTTCGATTCTGCATACGGACTCTTAATGACTTTTGAACTATGTAATAATAATAATAAAAATACACTGAACTAAAACTGACTGCGAGGAGGTATTTCAGGCGTATTTAAAAAATTGGAGCTATTTACAAATAAAATCAAAATTACATACCTTTTTACAGTTTATTTACACTAATTTACAGTTCTCTGTACCGAAGTAACTGCTCGATATGGAGCCCATTCCTTTCGATACACAAACGTGCACGTGTTAATTGATTGTCTTTCAACTTGTACGATGTGTCTCTATCACTTTTCACAATATCAAAAGCGTCCACTATCGCACTGCGTAGTTCTTCGCGGGTTTGATGACTTCCATTTGGGAATAATCATTCAAACGTCCTCGAGCTTGTGCTTGTAACGGTGTCCGGAACTGTCCGTGGTCGAGTAAGCGCTGGGTTGCAACCAAGATGGTCCCGCGTGTCGGCACTTGAGGATCACTGACTCCTCGTAGCCGTAACGCATTTAAGTGCTCCGGCTGGGAGTACAATCGCCTAGCCTCTTGTAGGTTGTGGTTAGCAATGGCATACAATTGTACCATTGCTAGATACTCCATATATAGCTACTTTTGGAATACTAGTGTTCAGCGTTTTATGGACGTTTGTATGTTGAGTTTATTTTGTTCTCGTGTTGCGTCACTGACTTATGACATTTTCAGTGTTCACATGTTTTGGAAGTTTGAATGTGTTCAGCGATTTGTGGGGCCGACTGTACCTCATCTATTTTAATAAAAATTACAACGAACCACGTCATCCATTCAGTGGGGCCCGCGATTGTATTACGCAAGAAATACATAAAAAAAATACTGATCGTAACTTGTGCCAATGTACCTCTCGATGCATGTATTAACTCCGAGAAATCTTCAACAAAACAGGAGATATTCAGCAAGAAAAAATTGTTTGCCCAGCCGGACCCTTCCTAATTTAAACTCATATGTGCAAAAAACACACCATTGTTATGTATTACTTATATTTATTTTTTATTTTAATATCAATTAAATATTATATTAATTTATATACGTACGCACATAGGTTTTTGGGATTTTCTGTATTATAGGTAGGTACCAAGATCATACCATTATACCATTATTTAAGAAGGGATCCAAGTCAGAACTTGGTAACTACCGCCCCATTTCTATTTTGCCAGCTCTGAGTAAGGTGTTTGAGAGAGTGATGCTAAATCAAATGCAAGTCCACTTCACGACCAACAATATTTCCACAGCCAACAATTTGGCTTTACTCGCGGAAAATCTACCACCGATGCGGGAGCAACCCTTGTTAGCTTGATTTACGACGCATGGGAGAGATCGCAGGATGCCATTGGGGTATTCTGCGATCTGTCTAAAGCATTTGATTGTGTTGACCATCAGACTCTTTTGCTAAAGTTACGTCGGTATGGTTTTGACAAAAAATCCTTAGAACTATTAGAATCTTACCTGACAGATAGGCTGTAGACTGTTCATGTGAACAACGTTAAGTCAAACGGAACTAACGTCAAAATAGGCGTACCTCAGGGATCAATTCTAGGACCTTTTCTCTTCTTGGTTTATGTTAATGACTTGCCTTGCATGATCGAGGCACAAGCTGGCATAGTAATGTTCGCGAATGATACATCACTTTTATTCAAAGTAAATCGGCATAGTACAGATGCAAATAATGTTAATAATATTTTAAATGATATTTCAAATTAGTTTTCTACAAACAACCTATTGCTGAATGCAGAAAAGACCAAATGCGTTAAATTTACAATGCCCAATGTCAGACAAGCAAACGTCCATGTCGTGCTGGGTAGCCAAAGGTTAGAATTTGTAAATAACACTACCTTTTTAGGAATAACAATAGATTCTAAATTACACGAGACCAATGTACATTCGTCCACATTTAGTCTTAAGAAAATGTGTAAATGAGTAAATTATTGAAAAAGAGTGATCGAGAGTTTTATTGCCAAGTTCTTTCTCTCGGTTCTACTTATTGCTTTGCGAATCTGGCATTACATGTAAATATAGAAGCAATGACATTTTTTATTTTAAGTACTTCCTGACGTTTGTAGGAGCCATTTAGTGACCTATGCAAATAAATAAATCATTTCATTTCATATACCTACGACGAATGTTCAGATCTAGGGGTCTAGCTAGTTATTACAAAGACTTGTAGGTGTGTATTCATAGGTACATTGGTAATACATAACAATGGTGTGTTTTTTTTTGCACATATGAGTTTAAATTAGGAAGGGACCGGCTGGGCAGACAATTTTTTCTTGCTGAATATCTCCTGTTCTGTTGAAGATTTCTCGGAGTTAATACATGCATCGAGAGGTACATTGGCACAAGTTACGATCAGTATTTTTTTTATGTATTTCGAGCGTAATACAACCGCGGGCCCCGCTGGATGGATGACGTGGTTTATCGTAATTTTTATTAAAATAGATGAGGTACATAGGATCTTGTTAATAAATTCGTGAGGTACATTGAAAAAACAAACCATTGTCACTAGTTTTTACAGTTTAGCTCGAGGGGCCCCGGTAAATCGATACACATCCCTTTGTGTGCGAGTCCGACTCGCACTTGGCGGGTTTTTCCAATTCTTTTTAATACTATTACTTAGATAAGTAATTTTTTTTAAGTAATTCTTAAATAAATAAATAAATATATGTTAGCGACAATTCACACAACGCCATCTAGTCTCAAACTAACCAGAGCTTGTGATATGAGTACTAGATAAACTGATATAAATACTTATATACATTATGTTTGTAAATACGGACATATTATACATAGGAATCATCCAGACTTCGGCACAAATGTATGTGTCATCACACAAAGTTTGGCCCGACCGGGAATCGAACCTGAGACTCCGGTGTCGAAAGCGGATATACTACCGACACGGCCACTAACTGACTGCTTTGGTGGCCGTGTCGGTAGTGCGTCCGTGCATTTATTTTTTAAGTAGGTATATTTATAAGTACTTAAATATTGAATGATGAAATAAATTATGGAACTAAGTCCAGAAAGTTATGTAGCTAGACGAGTTTTTTCGAAAAAATAATAGTGTCATGTTTTTTTCAGACGAAATGCCTAAAGAATGTCAAAAATTAGGTCAAAAATTCTGCACTAGCAAAGGCACAGATTATCCACAAAAATATATTGATACTATTCTAAAAAACAGCAAAATATTGGTAAGCATTATTTAAAACTAGTGGGGTAATTCGATTTTTGCTGAGTGCGTGGCTGGTGGCTTTTTAGGTTAACTCTGGCGCACCGCAAACATCGGGTTCCTGCACCTGGAGTTAGTTAGGAATAACTAGACATTGGCGAAATCATCGATGAACATCAATGGAGCCACGTTTTTAAAGAAAGGAGAAGTAAATGAAACTATTGGATCCCGAACAACGCGTGCCGGGCAGAGATGTCACTCTCATACCGTGGAAAGCGTCTTCGCGAGAACCGAACGTTTTAAACGTTCGTTTCTCTGCCGAACGTAGTGGCTTGGAACGCCCTGCCTGCTCACATGTTTCCTCTAACATATAACCCTGGGTTCTTTAAGCGAAGCGTGAAGAGGCACATCACTGGGTCGTCAAGTTGAGGGCCACTCTCCATAGTATTCCTGTGTACTGTGAGAGTCGCCCACAATCGCCAGACGTCGCCACAGCTTACCATCAGGCGGGTTGCGTCAATTTGTCGACCTAAATATTAAAAAAAATTGGAATTCGCGAGCACAAAAAATATTCGGGCTTTTAGCCCGAATATTTTTTGTTTTTTTTGAAGGTTCAAACCATGTTTTGTGGAGATCCGATACAAAATACATGTCAAAAATTAACACAACAACCGACTTCAAATGACCGAAATGGGACCAAATAACTGTCGGAATGGGATCAAATTGAAATGGGACCACTTCGGAAGTAGAAGCTTTCATTAAAAAATATTTCAAAACGTGTTAACTCAGTCCAGAGATAACAAACATAAAGAAAAAAAAAACATCTCCTTTTTTGGAAGTCGGTTGAAAATGTGAGCACTCGTCGGATCACATATACAGATAGACGAAAGGAAAATTGTCCAGCATGGAGATGCTTCGTTCGCTTCATCGATAAAAGAAGGAGCACATCCGTCCACCGCCAGCTTCGCAACAAAAAAAATTGCAGTGCAGACATTACAATTTTTTAATTACTGCTACCGTTTTCCCCGTCCCCTATTAGTCAATTATGATCAAAACACCAACACACCGCGCAAGATGACAATGGGATTGGCGCCCATGTTGGTGACGTCATAGTGACGTAGCCTACAATACTGTTTTGTTATCCGTACTTTCAGCAATTGATGACGTCACGGAGCGAGAGAAGATATAGTAAAAATAATATAATACGATCATTAAGTAAATGGGTTGTGAAGGTCAGATGGTCACTTCACGGAAAATGTCGTAGTTCAGCCGAATCGCAGTTAGACTGGAAAGCCGACCCCAATTCAGTTGGGAAAAGGCTCGGTGAATGATGATCATTAAGTTAATGTTCTTTTTTAAATTATAGTCTAGTCAACGGATTGGATTGGACGAAGAAGTAATTGAATCAAGGTTTAGTGATGCGGTTTTTCATTCAGAATGCACTACAAACACACCCACAGGATCTATCGTAAGTCAATCAATCCATCAATCATTTATTTATTGCTGAACACAGGTAAATTGTTACAAGGTTAGTGGTTTTAAACCACTATTTGCCTGCCGTATGGTGGAATGTGGCTGTGCTCAATTCTATCATGTGACCTATGTATTGCAGAAAAATAATTATGAATTAAACTTTTTAATTAAATTAATGTGAAGGTACAAAACGAAAATGTTTTTAAAAAAGTAGGTAGGTATATTTGTAACTTATCGATGAATTTTCCAGTTTGGCACTGTTTATTATGTACTGGACAAAGCCAACAAAACTCGAGTGGTTATTAACTCTGATACACATGACTTTTATCAGAAATTCACACTACGATGGTGCGCGTAAGTAACCTTTTATCTTATATTAGCGGACACACACGGCTTCGCCCGTGAATACCTAAACTTTCCTTGAGAACCATTCTATCCATTAGTGAAAGCAGCATGAAAATCGGTGCAGTTATTGAGTTTATCGTAAACAGACAGACAGCTTCCTAAACTACATTAGCGACTAATAATAATATTATAAAGAGGAAAGATTTGATCGATTGTTCGTTTCAATTTAATAAGACTACTGAACCCATTTGGAAAATAATTTCACTGATATCGGGACCACGGGAATCGGGAATGTGAATTTATTTTTCTAAGCAATGAAATTTAGGTAGGTACATATATGAATCGCTAAAACAATAGTTTTGAGCTGGACTCGAATAAATTGAGTTTTTTTTATCTATAGGTATATAGAAATGGGGAATGTAATTTTTGTCCCCCCTTAGCTCTCGAGAACTGCTTATGCTCGAATGATGGTTGACCCCTCTATGGTTGGATAGCCCTCGATCTGGAGGCAAGCCAAAAAAATCGAAAATTTGACCTAGCCCTAAGGGGTCAAGAGTTATAGGCCAAAACCTATGGCGTGGTGCGGCGCGAAGCACCGCGCTAGACACCGTAGGTACTAGTTCACTAGAAACATGGTTGACATGAGTTTTCTTAACTGTCTGAGGTTACATCATATTTCGCTGAAGGGATCACGGCATGCAAATATTAAATATTTTTTTATTTATTTTACAACATTCGACTATTATTACAATATTATTTCATTACCATTATGTCATTCCTAAAACTATATCAATACAAAATGTCGACTATTATTATTAAGTATATTAGTAACGTAAGTAGCATTATGTCAAATTAGTCGGTCGAACTGTCGAATGTTCCCTTGCCAGCTCTATGAGCATGGATTGGAAGAGTTTGTCAATAATTAACGATATCGGAAATATAATTTTAACAAAAAAAGCGAGTTCAAATTACCGGAATGGCCCCAAATAATTTGGACCAAATTGAAATCAACATGGGAAGCAGGAGCTTTCAATTATAAAAAAAAATCTATATCGGTTTACCCAGTAGAAAGTTATGAGAAGGGTCCCATTTCAATTTGGTCCCATACCGGTAATTCGACGTCGGTTTTTATGTCAATTTATTTATTCGCTCCGCTTCACGTTTGGTCCCATTCCAAAAAATATTTGGTACCATTTCGGTTATTTAAAGTCGATGTTTGTGTCAATGTTTAACCTGTTTGTTTACTTTCTGTTACAGAAATGAAGGCCCTACAAACAAAACAATGCATTTTACGTATGGAAATTTCAACAAGCACAATGTTACTATGACATGTAATAATATAAAAATGTCTTTGAATATCTTGGTTCTTAATCTTGAATTAACAAATATAGAACCAATACATTTAGACATGCCTGTATATTGTAAGGCTATTCTTGTATAAATAAATATTGTTGAAAGAATGCTAGTTATTTTTACCCGATTCCGTCAGCGAAGGTTAGATGTTTCGCGCGTATGTAGGTATGTTACTTTGTTCCCTATACAGGCCAAACGGCTGGATGTATTTCCATGATAATTTTTATAATGATATAATGAAACACACACTGCGGTTGGACAACGACTGACTTTATTCAAAATAGTAATACAAGTAGAACATCACAGGTGGCGCTGCTGTTGACATTTTGTTATAGGTACATTCTAACACCCCTACTTAACAAAATAATACATTTTTTAGTACACATCGAGATAATATCTACAACATAGAATTATTCCTTTTTATTATCAAATAAACCAAACATACCTAAAAAATTATAATGTTTTATTTTACATAAACCTTTAGTTAGTAGATCTGCGGGCATCTCTTGAGTGGACAAGTATTTTATATTCACAATTTCACTAGCAACTTTTTCTCTGCAAAAATGATACCGCACATCTATTATATGTTTGATCTTTTATGATGAACAGGGTTGGCCGACAACTTATGTGCTGACTGATTGTCATTAAATATTGGTATAGGATAAGTTTCATTAGTTAATTCAAATAACAAATTGCGCAAGTACACAGCTTCCTTGCAACATTTTGAAATACCCATATATTCGGCCTCTGTACTGGACATTGCCACAGTAACCTGCTTCTTGGTTTCCCAAGATATTGCACAATTTGATAACCTAAAAAATATCCAGTATAGGATCTCCGGTCAATAACATTACTGGCCCAGTCCGCATCTACATAAGCTTCCAACCGACTATTGCCACGTGTAGAAAACATTAAACAGAAAGATTTAGTTTTCTTTAAGTATCTAAGAACTCTCTTGGCATATGACCAATGTTCCTGACTGTAACAGTTATTAAACTGGCTTAAGAAATTTACAGAAAATACAATAACAGGACGCGTGAGCACAGCTACATACATAAGCGAACCGATCAGTTTCTGATAAGGTATCACTTGGTTACATTTCTCACTTTTAGTTAAATTTATTCTAGGTTCAATTGGTGTCTCTGCAGACTTACAATCAGAAATATTGAACTTTAACAGCAGTTCTTCAATATATCTTTCTTGGTCTAAAGTTATAGTACCATTCTCTTTATCTACAATTACTCTCATGCCTAAACAATTCTTAATACAACCCAAGTCTTTGATTTTAAACTTTGATGACAAACTCTCTTTTAACAAAATAGTTTCCTTTACACTATTTGAAAACACAAAAAAATCGTCTACATATAAAGCTATAATTATTTTTACACCTTTATCAAACTTTGGAAACAAACATGGTTCTAATTGAGATTTTTTGTAACCTAGGGATTGCAACAAATCATCAACTCGTTGGTACCATGCCCTAGATGACTGTTTCAAGCCATAAATAGCACGTTTCAAACGTAAAACCTTATTTACATCATCATTATTACCCTGAAAACTTGGCGGCTTCATCATGAACACTTTTTCATTTAAGAAACCATTTAGGAAGGCAGTGTTAACATCTACATGACAAATATATAAATTAAGCTGAACTGCTAAAGCAAATAATAATCTCAAAGTAGAATGCCTGACTAAAGGTGAAAAACATTCATCAAAATCTATGCCTGGCCTTTGGGTGAAGCCCTTAGCTACTAACCGGGCTCTGTACCTGACATTATTATCATTATCAAGTTTACGCTTAAATACCCACTTACATTTAACAATTGTGCCGCTGGGTGGAACATCAACTAATTCCCAAGCTTCATTTTCTTCAAATGATTTAAATTCACTTTGCATGGCTAGTTTCCATTGTTCACTTTCTGGTCCATTCAATGCTTCATCTAGCGATATTTCACTTGCAATTGTTTCACTGGTTTGACACATACTACTAAAACCGTACCAATCAGGTTGCTTGCGAATACGCTTAGCAAGCTGCTCCTCTGGAAACTCGGCGGGCAGTCCTGGCTTAGATATATGATCCTGCTCAAACTCAGTAGGGTCAGCCCCCTGCACATCTGTGGAGTCCCTGAAATCCTCTTCATCTGTATCTGAACTTGCTTCCTTAAGGCTCAGTACTTGTTTTTGCTCCTGAACTTCCAAAGGTGATGCCCCTACTTCTTGGGTACATTCTTTTCTTTCTTCCTTCACTGAACAAATTTCATCAGCACCCTCGCTGCTAATGTCAAAGTGTATCAGATCCTTCTGACCAATCCCCTCCTCAATCACAACAATATCTCTTGTTATGCTAATAATGTTGTTGTTGGGATTGTATACTCGATACCCTTTTACATTGCTTGAGAAGCCAACAATTTATTTATTTATTTATTTAGGTCCGCCAACAACTGTTTACATTCATTCAAGTATACAATAACACTGGAATAGATGAAAGTCTAATGTAACGGTTACTTATAGGTAGACACAACATGCAAAAATGTTACATTTAAGGGGGAGCTTACCCACCATCACAATAAAAATTGTTAACAATAAAAAGAAACATTCAGAAAAGCAAACAATATCATCTTAGATGTACAATAAAATCTTGAAACAATACAAAAAAAAAAAACAAAAACAACTAAGCCTGTTAGGGCAAGGAGCCGAAAACCGACCTTTGTCTTCAACAAGTATACACTGAGTCGATTTTTTGTCTAATTTTGTTCTCTTTTCTTTTGGTATATGTACCATTGCTTTACTGCCAAAGATACGTAAATGGCTTACATCTGGCTTAGCTCCGGTCCATATTTCTATAGGCGTTTTGTTGTGTCCTGATGCAATGGATCTATTTCGCAGATACACTGCAGTGTTGACTGCTTCTGCCCAAAAACGCTTATCCAATCCTGCATCGAATAATAAACACCTCGCTTTCTAGAGAAAGCGAGGTGGGATTCAACCGAACGGTGCGAGGAACTCACAAAGACCGTTTTGCTCTGGTGTGTACGGACAGGTTTTCTGATGGACAATTCCAGCAAACTGTAAGTATTTTTCAAATTCCTTACTACAGAATGCCATACCATTATCTGTCCTGAACACTTTTATCTTCCTGCCTGTCTGATTCTCTACCAACGTCTTGAAAGCCTTGAAATGTGAGAATACTTCATCTTTAGTCTTTAAGAAATATGTAAATGCCATTCGACTATAATCATCGACAAACAACAAAAAGTATTTCCTTCCTTTTTTATTTTTTATTTTTTATATTTAGGTCGACAAATTGACGCCACTCGCCTGATGGTAAGCTGAGGCGACGTCTGGCAATTGAGGGCGACTCTCACAGTACACAGGAATACTATAGAGAGTGGCCCTCAACTTGACGACCCTGTAATGTGCCTCTTCACGCTTCGCTTAAAGAGCCCAGGGTTATATGTAGGAGGAAACACGTGCGCAGGCAGGGCGTTCCAAGCCACCATCGTTCGGCAGAGAAACGATCGTTTAAAACGCTCGGTTCTCGCGAAGACGGTTTCCACGGTATGAGGGTGACATCTCTGCCCGGCACGCGTTGTTCGGGATCGGAAGGGAGAGGGTGGGATCAGGTTGAAGAGCTCTTCAGAACACTCACCGTGGTAAATACGGTAGAACGCGGCCAAGGAAGCAATTGTTCGGCGCTGGGCTAGCGGCTCAAGGCTTCCCGTTACCTCTGGACAGTCTATAATGCGAACAGCGCGTCGCTGCATAGCGTCGAGTGCGTCCAGCAAATACTTCGCGGAGCCGTCCCAGAGGTGAGAGCAGTATTCAACGCAGGGTCTAATCTGCGTTTTGTACAGCAGACACCTCTGGTGCGGTGTAAAGAATCGCTTTACCTTGTTCAGTATTCCTAGTTTCCGCGAAGCTAGCCCAATACATCTCTCAATGTATTTTGTGTTATTGAGCTCTCGACGAACGTCTATGCCAAGGATGTCTAGATTGTCCTTCATTGGTAATATTGCATTCTGAAGAGTGGGTAGGGGAAGGAAAGGGGATTTTTTCGCTGTAAATGCACACGCCTGTGTTTTGTGGGCATTGAACTCGACCAAGTTCTCGGCACCCCATTGGGAGATACTGTCGAGGCTTCGGTCGAGATCACCCACGAGATGTCGTCTCTCCTCCTCTATCACAGATCGCCCCGCCGTCGGACGAACCGAGTAACTCCCGTGCAATGTACTGTCACCTGCATAGCAATGAATGTTCCCGAGGGAAAGCATATCATTGATATGCAGAAGAAAGAGAGTTGGTGACAGTACGGACCCCTGCGGTACCCCGGCATTCACTTGCAAAAAGCGAGAAGCCTGGCCATCGCAGAGGACCCGCACTCGGCGCTCGTTTAAAAAACTGGCAATCCAGCTGCACAGTTGAGGAGGTAGACCATATGCCGGAAGCTTGGAAAGGAGCGAAGCATGCCAGACCCTATCGAAAGCTTTGGCGATGTCCAGGCTAATAGCCAAGGACTCGCCAAACCTTTCCATAGCCTAACCCCATACATGCGTGACGAATGCCAGGAGGTCACCCGTTGATCGTTTTGGCCTGAAGCCATATTGCCGATCATTGATTAGCGAGTGATCCTCCAGGTATCGCATGAGCTGCTTATTAATAAGAAGCTCGAGCACCTTGCAAATGACTGAGGTGACAGCTATGGGTCGATAGTTGCCTGGATCGGATCGATCCCCTTTCTTGGGGATCGGTTGTACGTTCGCCTCCTTCCAGGCCTCCGGCACGAGGCCTGTAGAGTATGACAGGCGGTACAGACGCGTTAATACTGGAGACAACTCAGCAGCACATTTTCGTAGCACCACCGCCGGAATGCCGTCAGGGCCACTGGCTTTCCGCGTGTCGAGTGACCGCAGCACTGCCCGTACATCACATTGCCTGATAACAATATCAGGCATAGTGTGGCCACAGTTGGCGATGGCGGGGGGCTGCAGGCCACGGTCATCGACCCGGGAATTAGCCGCTTGGGCTTTGTGAGCCAGTGATCCATCAGGAAAACGCAGTGGTGGCAGCGAGGGTTGACAAAAATTTGACTGTACGGCTTTGGCCAGTTGCCAGTATCCACGGCTGCCCGTGGGATGGGATGTGAGCTCCTGACCAAGCCGCGCGACGCGCTGGGCATCCGCTCTCTTGAAGGCCCTCTTGCTGAACCTAGTGGCCCGATTGTACGCTGCTTTGAGGCGGTTCACGTTCGGGTCACGTGCCGCCCGAGCCCTGACCCAGGCGCGATATGCCGACTGTTTTTTCTGGACAGCCTCGGCACATTCACGCCCGAACCAGGGGCGAGCTTTGCGGATGCTGGCGACATCAGTGAAAGGGATATAATATTCTATCCCTAGACTGATCTCGCCTATATACGATAAATGGCAGCAGCGCTATCCGAAGGCGCCTTCCCTACAAAGCAGCGCTGGCTCCACGGGATGGACGCAAAGTAATCGCGGAGACCGTCCCAGTCTGCCGACGAGTAGTGCCATAGTCGTCGAGTCATTTGTTCAGCACGAGCAGGCGGTGGCACTTGGAAGCTGGCGTGCACCACACAGTGGTCGGATGTGCCCAGTGGGGCGCGTACCGACACACTGTACTCGGCTGGGCGACTCGTCAGCAGTAGATCCAGCAAGGCGGGCGTGTGGTCTGACCTGTCAGGTATCCGGGTGATCCCCCGTACCATCTGGGTCAGCCCGAGGGAGAGAGCGAATGCATGGGCGGTTCGTCCCGCATGATCGGTCCTAAGGGACCCCAGCCACTCAACGTGATGACCGTTAAAGTCCCCCAGGAAAACCAGGTCAGCGTTCGGGAACCGCACCTGCGCATCGTCAGCCATCTCGCTGAGGTATTCGAAAAGCCTTGTTGTCCCAGTGTCCCCTGTGTGGGAGCGGTAGACGCACACGTAGATCTGGCTCATGGAGCCATGATCCACGTGCAGCCAAAGGACGGAGTAGGAGGGGTTCTCCAGACAGCGCAACCGGCGACAGCAAACATCCGCCCTAACGAACACGCACACCCCGGCTTTATCGCGGAATTGTTCTTCAATGATATAGCCCGGGTAACAGAGGTACGACGTGTCGTCAGGGCGGCGTATCTGTGTCTCCGTTAGGAACATCACAGAAGGCCGTGTCGACTCCAGGTGATGGTGGACGGTATCGAGGTTTGCATGGAGTCCGCGGATATTCGCGAACTCCACCTCAAACGAAGTCAACTTTGTGGGGTTTCTAGGGGCCGCTGTGTACCGTCTATTCTCTTGTTGCACTGTCATTTTGAAATATGGGGAAGCGTGAAGACAGGGCGATATTTGGTGCGGCAGTAAGTGACAAAGTGCAGAGGCTAGCTTCGTCTAGAACCGTGTGGTTAGGTCGGAGCCGACCCGCCGGACGAAAGGGCTCCCAAACAACCCTGATGCAAGGCCGCCGCTACCCCACAACGGTTACCACCCGGAGCGGCGACCCCACAACAGGATTATGCGCAACATGTGGGGCAGCCTACTGGGGTGGTTGGTCCCAGGCGGGCCCCATGACTATGTTGCGGGCGGCCGCGGCAACGCCGTTGCTAAGGGTCTCCCTGGCCGGCGAATCGACCCACACCACCCACACTAGACTCCGCTTCGCCCCCACTGGACCCCTGCCTGCCGCACCATACACCGCCCCGGGCCCGGCAGTGCAGCTGCTGAACCCCTAACGCAACCCAGCCTGGGCTGGGTTACTTGGGGGGCTTTAGCACAGCTGCACGGTGGTACCCCCCCGGACCAACACTGTTGTACCACCTGGCCTGGCCTGGTAGGGGCCAAAGCCACCACATGGGTACCGTAAAATACGAACCTCGTCCGTTAATCAGCAGGTGCGCCACTAGCAGGTGAGGTCGCTGGGGCCCGATAGATGTAAGAAGGGCCCCTTTGCACCCACCTCCTATAGATCAGCTTCCATAGGTCCACAAACATTTGCGTGTACTACCTCGAGAAGTTCCCTGCTCCTGTTGCCAACGTGACTGAAAGGCAACCTGGCTTGCTTTCCCTCACAGCACACAATGCAGTTTGAGCCTGAGCCTTGTCCGAGTGTGACATTCCTTCTACAGCACCATCTCTCATCACGTTGAGATCTTTGCTGTTCAGATGACCAAATCTTCTATGCCAAACATTTCCGGACACTGAAGTTAACAAACATTCAACTTGCTTGATTCTCAACTTATAAACACCTCCAACCAAGTCTGCAGTTGCTACTAGTTTCATCTTTTGGTTATAAATATAACTGTGCTTTGCATCAAATGTCACTGTGTTTCCTTTGCTAACTAACTGGCTGACAGATAACAAGTTTGTAGCCAAGTTTCGTACATATAACACGCCCATCACTGTGTTCTCATGCTCAGTATCTCCAACAACTGTAGTTCCACATCTCCACAGCCTTCAACAGGAATTTTTGTCTTATCAGCGATGATAATCTCTTTCATTTGGTGTTGATTTGTTCGTCTTATCAGCGATGATAATCTCTTTCACTTGGTGTTGATTTGTTGTTTTCAACAACCAATCTTTTCTAGACGTTAAATGGCAACTAGCACCGCTATCGACATACCAATCCGTTTGATTGAAATTACCGCTGAGAAATACTGCCCTCACGCTTTTTTACAATAATATACATTTATTTCTTATTTACACTATTTTTAATTCAAAATTACTAAAATTTATTTTCTACTTTTTAGTTGGACTCTCTATAAAAGCGTGTTTTTTTAGTTTTTTTAAACTATTATTTATTATAATAGGTATTGCTTCACATACTTACAATTGTAAAACTTTTACATTCATATGTGCTCTTTATGTGCATAAACTGAATAAACGAAATTGATTCTTTGATTCTTCTTTGAGTATCATAGGGTATTAGTTACAACTAAAACACAGTAAATAAAAATATATTATTAAATAATCAAAAAAGCCGAATGCACTTAAGCAGATATTTAATTATAAGCAGGTGGGACTAGAATATCAGTTCAAACCTAGATGTCCTGCCTGCTTATAGTTAAATATCTGGTTAAATACAGTCGGATTTTTTATTTAATTTTTTAAAAATGTGCCAATACAGCCAGCCTTTTGGGAACATTACCATACCAGTTGGCGACGAGGCGGAATTCTTCGACTGGAAATACTGATAAAGCGTGGTCCAGTCGAATTAACCCAAATAGGACCAAATCTGGAAAAAAATAAGCAATTTTCGTTTGGAATAATTCGTTAAAGGAAGACTTTTTCCTTTTTTAAAAAAACGTGGCTCCATCGATGATTTCGCCAATGTCAAGGTAATGCTTGATTAGTTCATAGTCCGGCACAGAAGAACTGGTTATTCACAATTAGCTCCAGGTGCAGGACAAGAAACGTTGTTCGGTATGTGAGTGTCTGGGAACCCGAGTTTTGCGGAGCGAGGTCACCTAAAAAGCCACCAGCCACGCGCTCAGCAATAATCGAACACCGTTGAAGGAGGTCACTGGTCGTCTAAATTTATTTTTTGAGGTATTCAGTTCGTTGTATATCTTGAATTCAAGGTTATTTTTTTATATTTGAATCACTTGTTTAAATTTTGATTTTAGTACCTACCTAATCATTTTCTTCCAAAATTCGTTGACTCGTACCTACTGGTACCTACTCTATTTACTATGTTAAGAAAATTTATGACCATGGAGAATCTATTACTAGAATTAAAAAAATACAAATTTTAATTTAATGAAAGAAAAAAAAAACTAAATTTGGAATTTTAAAACCGACCTACTTTTATTAATAATAATTATTTAATGTCAGGAAAGTGAAGATCATGATTTACATAAGCACTTACAATTTATGGGTCCAATATAAAATAGTGAAAGCAAAACAACATTACAGTGAGACGGTGTCGAAAATCCTGTTTGGCTGTCAATTTTATCGGGTTAAGAAACACTTCGTCCAATACCTGCGTACTTATAGCTAAATGAACTAGTATAATTTAGTATTCAAACGCGAGTTGTCATTTATCACGATCTCTGTTTGACGATAGTAATAAATAAAGTAGCCAAACAACGTTAAAAAGTATAACTTTTTTATTGTGAAGGTCAAACAAAATGGCGCGAATATTTTTTCTTCTCTGTTTTATCGTAGTGTGCAAAGGTAATAACTCAAACAACCTGACGTTGAATCAAGTACTTGTATTAAGCCGACATAACATTCGAACGCCGTTGACGACGAATTTGGCAGATTATTCTTCGAGCAAAATATGGCCGAAATTCAACGAAACCGATGGTCTGTTGACACAAAAAGGTGCTTTAATGGAGACTTATATGGGGGAATATTTTTCTGAGTGGTTTGCAAGTGAAGATTTTATTAAAGGATGCCCGAAAAAAGAAGATATATTGATCTATTCAAACACAAAATCTCGCACAATAGAAACAGCGAAATCTTTTACAGATTCTTGTTTTCGAAACTGCAACATTTCCATATCTCACAGCAAAAATTTAAATGATTATGACCCAATTTTCAAATTAAACTTTCATAACGACTCCGAATATTACATACATCAAACTATGAAAGAGTTGGAAAGTAAATTGAACAAGATCAATCTAACAGAATCATATCTTGAATTGAATAGAATATTAGATTTAAAGAATTCTGTAATTTGTAAACAAAAAGGTCTGTGCGATTTTACGGTAAATAAATCTGTATTATTTTATAAAAACGGTGTACCAAATGTAGATGGACCTTTACGTGTCAGTGCTCGAATAGTTGATAATTTTGTGATGAGTTTCTATGAAGGATTTCCATTGGAAACCATTGCTTGGGGTAAAGTAACAACAGACGCTCAATGGAAACTTCTATGCAAATTACTTGAGAATTACATAAATATACGCTTCGGTTCAGTTGCGGTTGAGGACATCGGAAAACCCTTGTTGCAATACATGTTTAATATTTTTAATAGCGGCAATCGAAAATTTACAAACCTTGTTGGTCATGATTCTAATATTTGTATAATATTAAAAGCACTAGGTTTTAAACAATTGACACTTCTAAATCAATATGAATCATACCCCATTGGCGGGAAACTTGTTTTTCAGAAATGGTCAGATGGCGCCAAAAGTTTTTTAAAAGTGGAATATGTGTATCCAACTTCTTTACAATTGAGGAATAGTGAAAAATTGTCTTTGGCACATCCACCTCAAAAAGTTTTACTTGAATTAAATAACTGTAAAATTGACGAACGCGGTTTTTGTCCGTGGGAGGACTTTGAAAAATTAAATATTTAATGTATGTACCTACTTAAATATATATTAGTATCTACAGTAAAATAATATTTGTAATATAGTTTTTTTAATAAATTCATATAGAATGCATTCATTACATACTTTTGTACTTACTAATTTAATTTCCCGCCGTTTTAATTATTTTTTCAGTGTATTACTTATGTATGTACCAGTATCGAATATTAATACAAGTTATTCAGCTAAATCAGCTGAATAAATAATCAAACCCGAAATAAGGGAACAGCAATTTTCTTTCAAAATTCATGGTGACAGTAGTCTAAAATTAGTTTTGCGTGGTATTCATGCGGTTGCGTTATCCGCCATCTTGAATTTAAGATTGTGATATAAGTTACTTTATCGCATTAGGTGTACACCTGTAAATATATTAGTAAGTAAGAATAAATAAATAAATAATTTAGTTTATTTTTGAGTTACTTAAAAAAATTCTTTTTAGTTCTACATTTTAATTCTCGTGGTATTCAGTTTATTGCATTTTGCTTAAGGGTGAAATTTGTTCGTTAAATAACTCGTTTTTTTTTGCATGTAGTCATTTGCTTTTGGTGGAAGAGGTCACTGGCTGTCCAATATTTTGTTTTGCGTGGTATTTAGTACAATGCTTTGTCACAACCTTGAAATTAAGGGTGAGCTGTGTTGGTTAGTTGGTTCAATAACTTGTTTATTTTACTAAGATTGTAGCTAACGCAGTGGACAAAATACCACGCAAAAGTAAATGGTGACTACTAGCGACATTTCCTAACAATTTTGGAAGAAAATTATTACTAAAAACAAAAAAATAAACAAGTAATTCAACAAACAAAAATTTAATCTTAAATTCAAGATGGCGGATAACGCAACAAACCGAATACCACAAAATAAAACTTAGCAAGGACGTTCCTATACAATATCACCTATTTTCCGACCTAAAATAATTTGTGAAAGTTAAATAAATGTAATTTTTTTCGTTTCCAAAAACAGTTGAAAAGCTCATTAAAGCAAGTACCTAATACTTAATGCAATTGTTACATAAATTATTTTAATATATAATTTTAAGACTTGATAATTGCCTTTGAAGTTCTGCATACAGATCAGTGTGGTTGCTTAAAATTTCAAAGTAATGGTAAGTAAGATGTTCAAACTTTTCAAATTAATAGCATTATTTTCACAAAATTAGAAGACAATAAAACGTCGACAAACGTTTCACCTCTCAACGAGGCGTTCTCAAGACTGTCTCAGAGAGAACAGCTGTACTCTCTGAGACAGTCATTTGTCTTCTAATTTTGTGAAAATGATGCTATTAATTTGAAAGTCTTGCTTTTACTTTGTCATGGATTTTCGCCAGGAAACGCCTGATTCTATCCAATATTTAAAATTTCAAAGTCCCGTAACTCCTTAACCAGTCATTTTATTCCAAAATTATTTGGTCCATGTATCAAGGACATGTATAGGCAGAACATACTCAAATATGGTGTAATCCTCATATTTTGAAATCTCAATGAAAACGAATTTTGACAACGCTAAAAAATAGTCATGAAATAGTCATATAAATTGGAAACTTCAAGTATTTTCAACAGACTTCTAAAAGGCTTCCAAACGGTTTGGGTTTCATCATTCAACTCTTTTTATTTTATTTATGTTACCTCCTATACTATACATATACAGGACTGGGTGAATAGATTTTGTTTTTTTTTTTTAATGAACGCTACTACTGTCCCATTCAGACAATTACTTGGTACCATTTCGGTAATTTGAAGTCGGTTGTGGTGTCAATTAGGGTTGATGAGGATTCCTCTACCGCTTCCTCATAATGCGAAAATTCCTCATATTTTAAAGATCCTCAAACACTTCCGCTTCCCCAAAAATGAAAGTGAAAAATTCCTCTTCCGCTTCCTCTTCCTCTTACCGTAAGAGGAATATTCGGAAATACCTATCCAATTCACTCGGGCGCACGCAACAGTAGCAACGAGGCCGGGGGGAGGTGGTGTTGGCTGTGTCGCTCGACATAGCCAATGCCTTCAACACCCTCCCCTGGCCTACTATTGCCGAAGCGCTGAGGTACCACAATGTCCCGTGGTACCTCAGGCGCGTCCTTGCGGACTACTTTGTCGACCGGGCCATCATCTTTCCGGCCCAGTCGGCCGTAGTCCGCAGGGAAATGTCTTGTGGCGTTCCACAGGGGTACGTGCTGGGCCCGCTCCTGTGGAACATTGGTTTCGATTGGGTCCTGCGCGGTGCCACTCTTCGGGGAGTCGGCATACTATGTTACGCCGACGACACCCTAGTCACCGCGCGAGGACCCACTTTCCGTGACGCTGCCGTGCTCGCCACCGCGGGCACGGCACAGGTCGTCGGTCGCATCAGGGCGCTCGGCCTCAAGGTGGCCCTCGAAAAATCCGAGGCCCTCTTCTTCCATGGGCCTCGGATGAGACCCCCTCGGGATGCCCAAATTGTGGTGGGTGGCACCTCCATCGCTGTCGGGAGGATCCTTAAATATCTGGGTCTCTTGCTCGACAGCCGGTGGGGCTCGTCGAGCATTTCCGGCAGCTTTCACCAAAGTTGGTGACGTTTACCGGGATGCTCGGTAGGCTACTCCCCAATAAAGGGGGACCGGGAAGTGCTTGCCGCCGTCTCTACGAGGGTGTGGTACGCTCCAAGGTGCTCTTCAGGGCGCCTATTTGGGCGGATGCCCTCAGCGCCGCGAACGTGGTCCAGCTGCAACGACCGCAGCGGATTGCGGCGCAGAAGGCTGCACGGGCGTACCGCACCGTGTCTTTCGTGGCGTGGCCTGTTGGCACAAAGTCCCCCTTGGGATCTCGAAGCAGAGGTCCTTAAGAGGGTCTACGAGGAGGGCGCCATGGTCGCCCGTTGCCGGAGCAGGTCGATCGCTGGAGACAGGCTCGCGACGATCTGTTCCGGCAATGGGCCTTGAGATGTGCGGCTCCGACCGCGAGCCGGGTGCTCGTTGGGGCCATCGGTCCCGTGCTCCGCCAGTGGGTGGAGCGTGCGCAAGGGGCTCCGACCTACTACTCGTGCGAATTAACATGGCACCTGGCTCTAACGTATGACGTTTAAAGTAATGAGTGCAAAAAAAACTACTATACTACTTCTTTGGCGTAATAAAATCAAAACGTGCAAAACGTCGTAGGTTTTTTTTTATATTGGGTTCGCCTAATTGACGCCACCCGCCTGGTGGAAAGTCGTGACGACGTCTAGCGATTGTGGGCCACTCTCGCAGCACACAATACTATAGAGTGGCCCTCAACTTGACTACCTACTGATGTGCCTCTTCACGCTCCGCTTAAAGAACCCAGGGTTATATGCGCGGTTATATACGCGGCAGAGAAAAGAACGTTTAAAACGTTCGGTTCTCGCGAACATGCTATCCACTGTGTGGGAGTGGCATCTCTGCCCGGCACGCGTTGTTCGAGATCGGAAGAAAGAGGGTGGGATCAGATTGAAGAGCTCTTCAGAACAGGTTACGTCACCCGCAGTGGAGTTCGCTAAGGGGCGCTGCACACAGCTAAGATACTATAATATTTTAACTTAAGATACAATATCGCTCGCCATACAATTCAATGGACTATCACACACGACGTTGATGATAAATAATATTTCATATTTTCGTATCTTAAGATGAATTTTTATGGTACTCGTATAATACAGAATATAATAGAAGATATAATAGATAAACTGGTGTAGGGGGCTTTATGAACGCAATAAATTTCAAAACAATGGTTTTTAGAACTTTTGTCTGTTTGTCTGAATGTTTGAACACGCTAATCTCAGAAACGATTTGATTTTTTGATTTGAATTTGCGGTTTGGTTTTCAATCGCTTCATAAATAAAAAAGTTATGTAGATCTAAATTAACACGCAGGCGGAGCTGCGGGCAACAGCTAGTAACAAATAAAGTTCCAAACGTAACAATAACAAAAACTCAGTAACAAATTACTCAAAACAACTCAAACGGAACGAAATGTGCAACGGCGAGTGTGACGCTGAATTGACGCTCTGACGCTACCGGTCTCGCCGGACGATAGCGGGGCCCCGCGCGGGGAAGCGGGAGGAGGGTTCTTTTCGAGCCAGGTGCCATGTTAATGCGCAAGGCTTGTACTTCCTCACCCAACTTCTCACGGGTCATGGCTGTTTTGCCAAATTCCGGTGGGAAATGGTGGGGATCCTGTCGGAGCCCGATTGTCATTATTGCGCAGGCGGCGCAGAGATGGCGGCGAAGAGAGAGGCCCTGCGTGAGCGCACTCTCCCGCCACGCCTGGCACCAGTCAGGGGGCGACGGCGTATTGCTTACGCCCAAGACCCCGACTGATAGGGCCGTGGGCAGTGGGTCGGGGGGCACACCGCTCACACGAAAGGCCCTGAGGAGTTCAACGCCCCTTATGTGTTTCGGGGGCGCATCGCTTCTATGTTGTTTTCATAGAAGCGACGCCCCCGAAACTCAACTTCTAAAGAGAGTAGTCCCACACGAAGCCGTCTCCCCCCCCGATCGACGCTCAATTATTGATGTCGTTACGGATGTCGCATTAAACGCAAACAGCTTCCACGACCTTGGGAGTTTCGGGGGCTACAGGAAACTCTGTGGGTTCAATGTTAGCCCAAATGTTAGCTTTAGAGCCTGACAGTGACGATAACGAACAAAGTGTTCCTTTAGATAGATTTTTGGTACTGAATTCGACTTAAAATAATTATATTGAGGAGAAAAGGATACCTACGAGGGTGGATTGAAAAGTAATCGGCCTAACCAAGAAAATAAATACATAATAAATGAAATATGTTTTTATTTTTCAACGTAATCACCATAAAGTTCAGTGCACTTTTGCCATCTTCACTTCCAAGCATTTAGCCCGTTGAAAAAGTGCTTTTTTAGGTTAGGGAACAGGAAAAAGTCTGACGGTGCCCGATCAGGTGAATAAGGTGGATGCGGTAACAGTTCAAAGCCACAGTTGTGAATTTCTGCCATTAATTGGACAGACGTGTGACGACGAGCGTTATCTTGATGAAACAGGACTTTTCTTCTGATCATTCCTGGACGTTTTTCTTTTATTTCCTCTCGTAAACGACCTAGTAAGGTGCAGTAATAATCAGTGTTCATAGTCTGACCCCTTTCAAGATAATCAACCATATCACACCCTTCGAGTCCCAGAATACTGAAGCCATCACCTTACTTGCCGTCAAAATCGACTTAGCCTTTTTGGGGGGGTGGTGAACCAGGTCTTTTCCACTGTTTTGATTGTTGTTTTGTTACTGGTGTACAGTAATGAACCCATGTTTCGTCCATAGTAACAAAACGATTCAAAAAATCACATTCATCAGCTTCAAATAACTCCAAACAGTCGCGTGCAATAGTCAATCGCATCCTTTTTTGCTCAACTGAAAGCAGTCGCGGTACCCACCTCGCAGAGGAAACCCAACACGTTGACTATTATGTTTTGAGTACGATCATAAAAGTTGCCTATAATCTCGGCTATCTCTCTAATTTTCAATCTGCGGTCTCCCATAGTCGAGTATTTTTTTAACATTTTCGTCAGTAGTGGACGTCGAAGGCCTTCCAGAGCGGGATTCGTCTTCCACACTCTCTCCACCACGCTTGAATTCTGCTATCCATTTTTTGACGGATGAATATGAAAGAGCGAAATCCCCTAATGTACTGACCATATCATCATAGTAGATGGCTTTTGATGACAGCCCCTTCTTATGGAGGTACTTAATGACGGCACGCTGCTCAATTTGCTCTATTTGCGGAAATGATGTCAGATTGCTTTGTTAATAAATTTATAAAATTAAAACTAATTATCGCACACGTTTCAAACTTCACACAATTAACAGGTCTGAACTTAACTAAATAATGTGGGTAGATTTGATTTTTAGAACTAAATGGATCAGTGTTAGGCCGACTACATTTCAATCCACCCTCGTACATATTGAAGAAGATGGAACAATAATCCAGAATATTTTATATTTATGGAGTAGTACAACAATACTTATCGACCCCTCCATCAAGTGTCCCCAGCGAGCGCCTGTTCAGTAACGCTGGATTAGTGTACGACGATTTAAGAAATCACTTGTCAGGCGAAACAGCTTCGGAATTGATTTTCATAAAATTATAATTGTTAATAGGGAGATTTCCCTATTGTCAATTTTGATTATTAAATAAACTATTATTAAAACCTAATTTAATTTAGTACTGTATTTGAAAGCAATGAGTTTCCTTCTACTATACTTAGGGAAAGGCCGCAAGTTTGACTCCTGTCGATTACATTAGTTTTTGTGATTCCTATTTAACTCAACGTCCCGGCGATCTTCATACCGTTCATTGAATTTGTACGACTATTTCAACACAAAAATGAACCAAATCAGTCAAGCAGTTCCCGAGTTTTAGCAAGACAAACGAATGGCAAATAGATAGATCGTCATCTTGCTTCCTCATCCTCAAAAAAAATCCTCATCCGCATCCTCCAACTGTTTGATTTGTTATACCTCTTCCGCTTCCTCTTCATCATAACCACTTCCTCGTCAACTCTAAGTGTCAATTTTTGACGTGTATTTTTTGTGTTAATTACCTATCCGCTTCGCGTGCAATGCACTATTTATGAAAAAGAAGCCGATTTGATTTGACAGTCTGTCCTAATAGGGTTATAATGACGTCCCACACAATATGTACTTAAGTAAATTAAGGTCAAATAAAATAATTATTTAAAATTTTACACAATAATAAAAAAAATTTTTATTGCACATAATATCACAAAGACATTACTTAATAAATTAATTTAGTCTAGAGAAGCGTCGTATTTGCCGGGCGCCACTGGAAATACCTTCTGCGTGCGAGCCAGAGACGCCAAAAATTTATGAGGATTACTAGATACCTATATCCCAGTTATATATTACCGTGGGAATTGAAGCCGATTATACACGCTGGTACTAAAAACCAGTTATTAAAGACCTACATCCTTCATACACTTCTTAAGTCTTGCTTTTAGTAGACATAGGTCCTGTTACATTATAATTACACTAGTACGGTGTCTGGCTTGTGCTTCGCGCCGCACCACGCCATAGGTTTTGGCCTAAAACTTTGGACCCCTTAGGGCTAGGTCAAATTTTCTATTTTTTGGCTTGCCTCCAGATTGAGGGCTATCCATAGAGGGGTCAACCATCATTGGAGCATAAGCAGTTCTCGAGAGCTAAGGGGGACATTCGCCATTTCTATATATAGATAGATAGTACCGCTGTCATAATCATAGGTTTATAATTATGTCTACTTTGAACTCATAACTCGCATATTTCGACATGAGAGTACATTAAACAAATTATACACACTGGCACTATAAACCAGTCAATATAGACCTACACACCTTCTTACACTAACTCTAGCTTTTTCTGGTATACATAGCTCCTGTTATAGTGGTCGCTTGATCCAATAAAGCCAATTGGTGACGTAATCGCTCTTCTCTAGCTCGTCTAGCCTGACCTAAGCCACGTTTTTCTGCGAATTTCGTCACAAATGTTTCTACGGGCATGTTACCTGAAAAAAAAAATTAATTTTGTAATTCAAATATTTAGATACGATAGAACGTCAAACATTGACACAAAAACGAACTTCTAATTACCGGATTGGGACCAAATAATTGTCAGAATGGTACCAAATTGATGGGGGACACCACTTTAAATATTTTCGGACATTTTAACCAACGTCATCTGAGCCCAAACTAAGCTATAAGCTGTGCTATGGGATCTAGACAACTGATAAACATACTTATATATTTTTAAATACATAAAATACATAGAAAACACCTCCGAAACAATTATTTGTGGATCACACAAATATTTGATCGAACCCGACACTCCCGAGTCGTAAATCGATGCACTATCGACCACGCCACCGAAGAAGTCTTGGAAATGTCAAAATTTGACGCATGTCAAAATTGCACGCAACTTAGCAGATTTTTGCCGACTTAGAAAATATTATTTATCATATTTTGGCCACATTATTGTCGAGTTTCATTCAAATCCATTGTGTAGTTTTCGTGTAGAAGAGTAACAAAGATCCTAACATACATCCATCCATACAAACTTTCCCCTATATAATATTAGTAAGGTATGTAGCTGCATTATTCCTGAGTGCCATAGGCTACCTTTTGTCCTGATAATGTGTTTCCATGGGAATTGGGAAAGAGACAACACCATCAAGTATTTATACTTAAGTTGGTACTGAAAACCAGATCTACTGGGGCAACGTGCTTGCTTCAATACATGCTGAGTGCCGTACCATATTTGTGCATTTTTCGATAGGATTATATAACGTACTCATTCATGATAGATTTTAAGTTTTTTCTATGTGTGGGTCTAAGTTAAATGGTTAGGAATAGGAACTAAGCACGTGCTTGCATACCACATTGTCTGTTGTTTAGTGTTTAAAATAAAATAAAATAAAAATAAAATAACGTTTATTATCTTTGAAATTTTCAGAAAATTATTTAGATTCGTCAGAAGTTGGTGTGACTCTACCGAGGGTTCCAAAATGCAACGAGACTGAGAAGAGCCCTCAAGAAACTCAGCTCGGCTTTTTTCAAAATACCTACCCTACCCTATAATAATTTAGTTTACGTATTTCCCGCCATGTCATATGTGTCACACGTCACCACTGACAGACGTCATCCTGCACCTGTGGCGATCGTTACCACAGACAATAAAATGTAAAAAACATAACATAACATAGCATCACGCCTTTTTCCCCGAAGGGGTAGGCAGAGGTGTGCAAACACACCCACATCTCGTCAGCTATGTTAGGTCCCATGTAATAGGGGGCGAGCCTATTGCCATTTACCGGGCACAACTTCCAGACTGGGATAATTATCTGGGTAAAATTCTAAAGAGAATTATACATTATCCACCAGACTGGGGAATCGAACCCGAGACCTCGAGCGTGGCAGTCCGTACATAGTACCATTGTGCCACCGAGGTAGTCTATAGAGGTAGTAAATGTAAAAAAACTGTTTGTTATTTGTATTGCTTGCAAAGTGTTGATGCATAAATAAAAATATTCTTTCTTATATAATTTCCTTACCAGTCAAAAACTCTTCAGCAATAGTTTCAGATTCCTCATCGGCTTTCATCGCAGCCTCTTTCAAATAATCCCTGAGTTTATACGGATCATACATCTCTGTCATTTTCTGATGTTTACGATTCATTTCTTCAAAGTTCATTTTCATTTGTACAATGGTACTTATATGGTCAATTACTTCGGTTTTGAGATTGTCGAGTAGTTGTTGTTTTGTTACATTCTCTTGGGCTATTGCTTCGATGCTGGTCATTACTTCTTCTGTTTCAAGATCTAGTTCTACGATTTGTGGGTTAGCTTCTAAGAGTTTATCCTGGAATTCGGAGAAAAAAGTTAAGAAATTAATACGGACAGTCCTCTGATGAGTGGACACTAAAATATGTAAGAACAATTTGAACACAAATCCTTGCCCTATAAGATAAGATAAGTTTGTGCTATGGGATCTAGACGACTGATAAACATAGGTACTTGAAGGAATTAAAGAGAGTTTTATTGTTATATTTGGCACCAATATTTTACCCACCTTTAAAGCTTGTCTCTCTAATGATCTCTCTCTAATCTACATGCTAAGGTTGCCTGTAAGATAATGCTTTTAGCGATAGGCCGTCCTTTGTACATCCTGTATCTGTTGTATACTGTGATTTTTAATTGGTGTACAATAAGGTTTATTATCTAATTTTCAATACCTTATTTTTATGTCTTCGGGTCCTTACTGCTGATATATGTATGAGATACTGACAAAAATAGTCAAAGTATCTAAAAATGCAATTGACTCTTTTGTCTATCTTTTTAGATTTTTGAATAAAAATATATAAGTAACCTATATAACTCTGGGTCTGCTGGAAGATAAGTCATCCATTGACTTAAGTACTCCTTTGTGCATATTGTTCTTAAATTACCGATGTATGATGTTTTTTAAGTGTACAAAAAAATTGTACCTGTAAATCCGTATTTTCCAGTATATCCTGTAACTCATCAATGCTCCATTCATTAAGTTCTAAGAACATTGAAGTTTGACCGACAACATGAGATTGTGGGCTCATGTCGTTAGACTTTGGGCTTTCTTCACTGTTAGTGAACTTGTACATAGATTTCTGAAACTCTCTCACAATAACTTGGACCACACGGCCTAAATCTGAATGTACAGTGTAGTTCAACAAACCAGGAGCACCAACTACTTGATTCGAGTTTTCACCGATCCATGGGTGAGGTATAGGAGGGTTAATATATATAGAAGGCTTTTCATTAGGAAATTCAGGTCCTAATATCACTGAAAGACTCATATTTTTGTTGTCACATACAAATTCTACGCGATATTCGGAGTTTTCAGTCACCTCTGTTACATTCTCGTTGAACACTTTCAAAGTATCGATCTGTCGTTTTCTGAGGTCTTGTTCGTTGTAAAATTGTCGGGGTAACATATTTTAGGCTGGAAAAGAGAAAGTAAGTTTATTAAAATACGTTATTGTCAATAATGTAATACGTAAACAAGTAAAACTTCAAATAGAAATTACGATTTACCTTATTCACACTTTTATGCTTACAAGCTGAGATAATTAAGTACGACTAATTATAATTGCTGGATTAAATTATGAATATGTATGTAAGGTTGAAACAATTAATTATTTCAAATTGCTAGGAATAAACAAAGATATGAATGAAATTATGATTTCGTTCGAAATCGAATTCATACAACACAACAAAACACAAGTTTTTTTTTAGCTGTAGTGCTGTATACATACTTGTACTGTAATTGTCAATAATGTCAATGTCTATTTAACAGATAAGCAAGTTGCCAGTCAGTGTCAGGTGTCAGTAGAAGAAAAATGAGGATAATTTCAGTGTGCGACAAATTCCCAATAGATGGCAGTATTTTACTCAGAATTCAAAAATTGAAAGCATTGAAAAAAAAACCGCTTTCATTTAAGTATTGAATTTATCGTATTTGGCCTTGTTTTTGTAATACAAAAATTGAATAATGTAGAAATACGTACCTAATAGTATGTAATAAGAATAAGCTAAGCTTATCGCAATAAAGCTGGTTGCCTTTTCCATCCTAAGGTTGCCTGGAAGAAATCGCTGTCAGCGATACAGCCGCACTTTGTACATGAAGCTGTAATTTGTTTCAATGTTGTTTTGTTATGTGGTGTACAATAAAGAATTTTTATGTTTATGTTTATAAACCTGGTTGAAGTTGATTTCAGGAACTAGGTACATATAAACCCATCGTAGTAAGTACCTAATTAAGTAGGTATACCTATTTATTTGCATGCGGTTGGTAAGACAATTTGTTAGTGGGTGGATCCCTTTAGTCCCAAGTCAATAGTCAATCAATTGCACACTGTCATCATCATCATGGTCGGGCTAGCACAAAATAAGTAGTTAGGTAGTCCCCTTTACAACCGTCACCTACGTACCTGTTTTGACTCGGGCATGAGGTATAAGGTTTTCGTACACAAATTAGAGACGCTGGTTCGACATGCACTGCTTTATTCCGCGTAAAGAGCCACACCCAGTGACACGGGGTGCGGGATGCGCGGGAAGTGCATACGTCACATCGGTCACATCCATAGTGTCCATAGAGTATATTGAGTAGACAATAGACATGGCTAATAGACAATATTATACAATGCTAATTAAACACTACCTTATGGTTTTTTTTAACTGGGAATGGCTGTAATCCTCATATATGAAATCTCAATGAAACGAATTTTGACCACGCTAAAAAATAGTCATAAATAGTCGTAGGTACAAGTAAAAAAATAGTCTTCATAGTTTCGGAGTTATAGCTATAAGTTAGTGAGGATTATGGCTTGAACGTTAAGCTGTAATCCTGATCTCTGATGCAAGCAACCAAACGGTAAAGCCTATCAAATTGGTTTAGGTTTCAAAAAATAGTCATGAAATATGAGGGTGGATTGAAAAGTAATCGGCCTTACCAAGAATATAAATACATAATAAATGAAATATATATTTATTTTTCAACGTAATCACCATCAAGTTTCTATGCACTTTTGCAATCTTCCCTTCCAAGCATTTAGCCCGATAAAAAAATTATTCTCCCTTAGAGTCAAAATATGCATCTACTGCTGCTTTGACCTCGTCATTGGCAAAAATCTTTGACCTCCCAAGTGCTTTTTAGGTTAGGAAACAGAAAAAAGTCTGACGGTGCCAATGATATTTTATGTATATAAAACCGTCATTGGACGGTGCCAGATCAGGTGAATAAGGTGGATGCGGTAACAGTTCAAAGCCACAGTTGTGAATTTCTGCCATTGATTGGACAGACGTGTGAACACGAGCATTATCTTGATGAAACTCATTTATATATATATAAAATAGCACTTATTGGATATAAATAAGTAACAATTATTAGTAATAAACACAATATTGTCAGTGTCAGAAACCCTTGTGGACTAGTACTGTCATATTCTATACAGATTATACACAGACAATAATATCATATGAAGTTACCAATTTTGTACACGACTGTACTCCATACAAATGTAGGGAAAACGAAAACTTTTTTTTTCAAATTAAATCAGCTCAAATTTATTGTAGTTCATACGACGACAAAAATTGCAGGCATTTCCGGAGAAAGTTGAAGTTTTCAAATGTTCAAGCCATATAATCCTCGTCAGGTTACCTTTATATCTCTGGAACCTTTTAAGGACTATTTCTGAGATTTGGCATGTCGTTACGACTATTTCATGACTATTTTTTGGAACCTAAACCTATTCGATGGGCTGTACCGTTTTCTTGCACCAGAGATGAGGATTACAGCTTGACGTTCAAGCCATAATCCTCACTAACTTATAGCTATAACGCCGAAACTATAATACGACTGTTTTTTTACATGCATTTATGACTATTTCATGACTATTTTTTAGCGTTGTCAAAATTCGTTTTCATTGAGATTTCAAATATGAGGATTACTTACAGCTGACGCACACGCGGCGGGGGCAGCGGGACTTCTTCGTGTGAAACGGGCCGCATATGAAAATATTCGCATATCGCAAGGTTGAGTAAATTTATTGTTCGAATTAAATAATTTACGATGAGAAACTACTTTTATATTTATATTTCATTCATGATTACGTTCTTATGAAGACGTTTAGTGCAATACTTTTGTAAATACGTAAGTACCTACTATTTATTTTTACACTCCCACCATAATGACATTTATTAATTACATGAAGAGGACAATTACTAATAAGTACTTACACTAATTATGTATCTACTATTTTGTTGTATATGCGACAAGTATCTAGGTATTCGCATTGGCTACCTCGGTGGCGCAGTGGTAGGACCTATATGTATGCAACTGCCGTCCCTGACGTCACGGGCTTGATTCACGGTTCGAGTCAAATATTTGGTGTGATCTACTAAAAGTTTGTTACGGTATTTTATCTATGTAGGTATTTAGAAATGAGCCAAATGCAGCACGAAGCGATGCAAATAGACCGGAAGGTATGTGCTTGCTACCATGGAAGATGGGAAGGCCTTTGGTGTGGGACGCTACGTGCGTTGACACCTTAGAACCTTCACGCTGAAGGCCGTAAATTGCGTAAATATGCTAAACTAGCAGGTGATTACATATTTGAGCCGTTTGGGGTTGAGACACTGGGGGTCATGGGGTCCGAGTGCTCCCCGCCGCGTATAGAGACATTGCTAAACGCTTAATCGATGCCTTTCTGGGCCAGATGGCTGGCTATTTTCTGACCCAAAGAATAAGACCGCTAACAGACGCTCCGATTTGGTCGGGCCCGACCACCCGAACACGACCATATTGGAATGTGTGTAGGGCGGTCGGCCCGACATAATTATTATTATAAATATTGTTGGACATTCTCACACAACGTCATCTACCCCAAACTAAGCTATAAGCTTGTGCTATGGGATCTAGACAACTGATAAACATACTTATATATTTCTAAATACATACATAATATACATAGAAAACACCCAAACTCCGAAACAAACATTTGTGGATCACACAAATATTTGATTCGACCCGGGAATCGAACCCGAGACTCCGGAGTCGAAAGCCGATGCACTACCGACCACGCCACCGAAGCAGTTGCACCGAAGCAGTTATTAATACTGGTCGGACGTGGTCGGCTCGCCGACGCATCCGACAAGCCGACCATCCAACCAAATTGGTACGTGTGGGGCGTTCCATCCCACCAAATGCAGCTCAGCAGTCGCATTCGCGACACAGCCGACGGAGGAGGTCAATTGAACGACGCGGAGAGAGCGCGAAATAATAGTGAACATTTTGGAATTACATATAGACTTTCCTGTGTGTGGGACTTAACCCACAAGAACTATCTTTATATATAATTCTACTGTACGTGTGTATGTCACTGAACTCCTCCTAAACAATGAAAATGGAAAAATGGTTTAGATTCACAATTTGGTTTTTTTTTGCTGTCGGGTCCGCTAGTTGTATAAATATATATTACAATAGTTATATATTACAAAATATAAGTATAATTCTTTCTTTTTTTTATTTTGGGGCACCAATGTAGCTGCCACAACTATAGCGGCTATCGCTTGCTTTGAAAGAGCAGGTGGCATGCTTTGAATATATAGATGTACTAGGAGATCGCCCCAGCTCCGCCCGCGTGATTTAGTTTACTCGTTCCCGGTTCCCGTGGGAACACATTACCGGGATAAAAAGTAGCCTATGTTACTCAGGGTGAATGTAGCTTTCCAATGGTGAAAGAATTTTTGAAATCGGCACAGTAGTTTTTGAGTTTATTAATTACAAATATACACACAAAAATACAAATATTTCCTCTTTATAATAGTAGTATAATATAAGATATAGATATATATAATCAAAGGTGGCATGACGTCTGTACACTATTACAGAGCAAAGGCAACTGAAACTGACGGTTGGATGGCCGACCGTCGGAACGTCTGTAGTAATGTTGGATTGGTTGCTCCGTCGGCCGCGATTTGGTCGGGGCCGACCAAATCGGAACGTCTCGTCTGTTAGTAGTCTAAGTATCGCCATCCAACGTGACAACACAGCCAGCATTCTGGGAACCTTCCCAGTCGGCAATGACGCGGAGGATTTTTTAAACGATATTTTGTAATGTAAATATTTTTAGCACATGGTTATGTATATTGTAATTCTTATTGTAAATTCGTATTGTATATATACATATTGTAATTGTCATTAAAATGAAAATCTCTGTTCAACCGTGCGTAAAAACACTAAAAACCATAATTAAATCAATACATACCACAAACGTATTTTTATTTAGGTACCATTTTTATAGATAAAGGTACGGAACCTTTCGTTCGCGAGGTTGCACTTCACCGGTCTTTTTAAGGCATTTCTTTTCAACGTAATTTCTCGCCAGTAGGTCGATGATCCCGGGCACCACTGGAAATTCCCTGCGTGTTCACCAGAGGCGCTCGGTAATGGACGTAGTAGCGGCCGCGCCCTCGCGGAACAAAAAAATAGGTTGATGACCTATGGTTTCATCCATATTTCTGTCGGTTACAGCATTAATATTGTATTGTTCGCGAGACCTAAGCTGAGCTTTGTATTTGTGTGAGTGATCACGGAAAGTAGAGTAAAAAAACTGTGTGTACAACACGTGTGTGTGTGTGTGTGTAAAACAGGTCAAATTATACATTCACGTACGTACACTCACACTAATGCAAAGCTCAGCTTACCTACGCCTCGCGAACTATACCTAATTTTAATTTCTCACGACACAACCAACGCTGTAAATAGGGGATAATTATCCTTCTAACTAAATCACTGTCGCTTTTTGACGTGAATATTTTTTATTATACATAGGTACACATTATCAACTATGGACATGCTTTTCCCGCCTTGATTTTGAAATTGTCAGATTTAAAAAATTCCTAACGAAAATTCGGTGCGTTCACATTTCGTGGCGGAAATAATTGCATGGTGATGAACATGTGATAACCAATAGGCAAACCCAAATAGCTGGTATTAAATGTACCATTGATTTTATATTACAACGTCTTTTTACCGAGGGGGTAGATAAAATTGCCCAGAAATATAAAAACGAATAAATTAATTAAACGAAACCTTGATAAGGTTGCCAAACGCTAACAATATTGTTAGTGTCAGAAACGTTCTATAACTTCATGTAAATCATAATATACGTAGGTCACACTATAAGTTTTGCGTAACTTAAGAAAACAACATGTTAAAACCAAAATATTATGTTTATTGCTTTTCAAAATACTCTCCTTTACATTTTAAACAGTTTTTCATGCGATCAAACCATTTTTTAAAACAGGAGGACCACATATCTGAAAGCATGTTTTCTACGTGCTGATTGAACGCTATTACTGCGTCTTCGGAGTTGGTAAAAGTGAAACCTCTCATCAAATCTTTGATTTTGGGGAAAATACAGAAATCACAGGGTGCTAGGTCGGGGCTATGCGCAGGATGGGTGACGAGTTGTACTTTTTCGAAAGCTAAAAATGACTTTGTTTTGTTGGCCGTGTGTGAAGAAGCGTTGTCATGATGTAGGAGAACGCGGCTTTTGGGTCGTCTTTCGCGAACTTTTTCTAACACCCTGAGTAAACAAATGGTAGAATACCACTCGGCATTAACACTCTTGATCTTCAAGTGGAATTGTACAGATGGGACCCGTAGCTGAGAAAAAAAACGCGATCATTTTTTACCAACGTTTCTCGCCTGCCTCACTTTTATTGGCTTGTTCTTATTTTCAAACACCAATTCACAAGATTGCTGTTTTTTTTCGGGTTCAAAACAATAAATCCACGTTTCGTCTCCTGTGACAATGTCATAAACAGCATTAGAATGTCCGTGGTCGTACTTCAGTCACTTATTTTTCAGTACACTTATTTTCTGGATTTGACTCATACCAATCCCCAATAGTCCTCGAATTGTCTCATAGGTAATCCGCGGGTATTCTTCAATTAACCGCTTAACAGTAGCCACATTATTTTCGTTGACGGCAGTTGAAGGCCGCCCTTCACGAAATTCGTCATGTAAAGAAACTCGACCTGTCTCAAATTCAGCAAACCATCGCCTCACGGTGCTCAAACAAGGTGCTTCTCTCCCAAAAGCATTTTGAAGACGAGCGGCACAGTCTTGCGGAGAGGAGAACTTTAAAAATCATAAAAAATCATCGCTCTAAAATCTTTTTGACTTAATACCATTTTCGTTGCATACGTAGAACTTTGATGTGTGATAAAAAACAATTGACAAATGATTTCCCGCCAATTGTTTTTTTTATTACTAAGAAGGTTGCAACGTTTAAAAAAATATAACATTCGAAATTTAAATAGTTCCGATTAGCTAGAAGTGCAAAACTTTTAGTGTGTCCCATGTAGTATAAAACAAAGTGCTTCCGCTGTCTGTCCGTCCCTATGTATTATTAGGTAGATCTTTAAAACTACGCAACGGATTTTCATGCGGTTTTCACTAATGGATAGAGTGGTTCTTAAGGAAGGTTTTAGTATATCATTTGTTAAGCAGGCGAAACTACGGGCTTCCGCTAGTATACTGTTAAAATATTAACATTTTATTAGAAGTAGCCTATGTTTAAAGGTTTTAGTAGATTTTTGTAGAACTTTAAAGGTGGAACCATTCCATAATACCGGATGTTACGGCGGATATTAATAAAACTACAATGGGATTGAAATAAATTTTGCCGTGTCGCAACATTTTACACTAAGTTTTACTGGTCCGCTCCTGTTGATAGGAGTTGACCAGTACTTAGAGTAGAAAGCTGCGTGATGATTACCTCAATAAAATGGAATGGAAAAGACTATCCTGCTTGACTTGACTGCTTCGGTGGCGTGGTCGGTAGTGCATAGGCTTTCGACTCCGGAGTCTCGGGTTCGATTCCCGGGTCGAATCAAATATTTGTGTGATCCACAAATGTTTGTTTCGGGTGTTTTCTATGTAGGTAACTATGTTATGTATGTATTTAGAAATATATAAGTATGTTTATCAGTTGTCTAGATCCCATGGCACAAGCTTATAGCTTAGTTTGGGCTAGATGGCGTTGTGAGAGAATGTCCAACAATATATATTTATTTATCCAGCACAAATAAATGTGTGGGAAAGTCTTAAACTATAAGACATACGAAAATCTGTTCTTAGGAACCATGTCATCGATTTTAGTAAAAATTAAAAACTGCATTTACACACAAAAAAAACTTACAGTATTTTTAATTAGATATCAACTGTGTACCTACTTCAACGAGAAGTGAGAATTGTGGAATTTACCCCATTTCAACGAAAGTGGTTCAAAAACTCTGGTAGCATTTATCATCACGTCAATCAGTTTAACAAAAAACGCCTACCCATCCATTTCCAAACCCAAGGCGGTTTTGACCGCATAACCTCTTTACGATCGCACCATCCGATTCACGACCTTGATAATTTTTTTTTAATACGAATAGACAATATACCACTGGTTTAAACGTCATTCATCAAGGCTTCGCCAAACCCCACTTTCTACGTTACGGACATTCGGACGACGGAATCTTTACATTCAAGTTTTATAGCCATTCAGATGCACCCGTTGCTATGACATAAACGTACATCTCTGTGAATTTATTAACATATCTTTTTCAAAGTTTATAAAAAAATATATAATATATGTAACATCATAATTTACACGGTTTTTAGAAAATTGTCAAATAAAAATTTTCGATTTACACGCAATTAATAATAAATTGTATTATGTACATATTCCTTTTTTAAAAAATATAAATAATTTTTTTTTCTTTATTCCTGTGCGCGGGAAGGACTTTGATATAAAATAAACTGTCGATCTTGTTCATTTGCACAATAAAAGCGTTGTGCCGACGGCGATTTTTATATAATCCAATGTAATAGTGTTGCATAAGTATCATTTTGGCCTCATATTTGGTAGTTGCAATAGTCGACGGTGTGCCATGAAGACTGACGCGCTTTACAACTAAAAAACTGTCATAAATTCTTAATTAAACAGTAGTGTTGTGACAATTAGTGTTGTGTCAAAAACTTTTTTCACGTAAGTTTTTTCAACTATTTTTTTATTGTATGGGTTTTGTGAAAGTTTGTATATACCTGTGTTATATGGTTGATACATTGCCCAATTTATTCTGTTGTTACGTATGTATTGCAAGATCCTAACCTACTTTTATAAATATCACTAATGTATGTCATAGTGTAATTACTGCAATTATGCTTAATAAGCGTCCAAATTACATTTTCGTGTATTATTTTGGCTTCCATTTATGTTTATAAGTATGCAGATAAGTACCTCTATAATAGTCTCTTCTAAAGGCGTTTTAGCGCCAAAACAATTAGGAACAAAATCTTACTTAGTTTAGAACTTATTTATATTATTGTTTTCAAAGTCTAGGGCTCCTTTTGTACAAAGGTAGAGTTTATTAAGTTTTAGAAGGAGAATTCGGGGAATGGTTTTCTTCATTCCCATGGTAACGAAACATAAGTGGGATAAAAATATCCTATGTTAATTCAGAAAATGGCCTATCATATTTATGCTGCACTAGCAATGTGAGATAGCGCAGAGTGTCAACGCAAGTTGCGTCCCACACTTCAGGCCTTCCATAGCGGTAATGACATTCCACCAGGCCTATTTTATTTAAATCTGATCACTGGGTTACGCGTGATAAGCTACAAATTATCCTTCTCGTAAACTAACATGTTTCTTGATCTTTAAAAAAAAATACTGCCCTAGCTTTTACTGCCGGACGCTCCGGGTACACCCTCGAAAGGATAACTCCAAGCCCCTTCCCGTGGCTTATTCTGAAACTGAACACATTCTATCGCGTCGAATGATTCGTGACAATCTCGCAAGGATGGTCCACAAACTGATTAAAACAATTCTAAGTCCACATAAACATTACTAATTTTGGTCCCACGTAATAGGGTATTGCATTTTGAGTATTGCCAGAGTTTCGTCCACCGGTCAACAGGTGCACCGCATGTAAATGAGCATCAAATATTTGTGTGATCGACAAATGTTGGTTTCGGATTTTGGATGTTTGTATTTAGAAATATGTAAGTATGTTTATCAATTGCTAGACAATTGATAAAACATATTTATCCCATAGCACAAACTTATAGCTTAGTTTGGACTAGATGACGTTGTTTGAGAACGTCCAAAAAAATTTGCACTGGATATGTTCTGAAGACTAAGAACCCAAAATATATACTAGAACCCTCAAATACGAATTGTTGACTAAGATCTGATGGGATGCACAACGATGCAACGGACGAAAACTGGTCTTATACGTCTCTTCCTATCGAGAGTATTGGCAGTTTACCAACTGTGTCTTATAAACAACCTTGTAGCTGTAGAATGTAATAAAATTTCTGTCAGTATGTCTGTCGTAACCTACTGAATAGAGCGTCGATGTCTTTTGTATGGAGAACACGTGTGGCATGGTTTAATAACGCTATTATTGTGCTATACGATGCAATGTAGCCTAGATTTGAAGTTCCTGACGTTTTATAACATGAATTGCAAAAACGATAGTCTTGTCAAAAAAAAAACACGTCAAAAATTGACACAGCAACCGATTTCAAACTACCGAAATGGGACCAAATAGTTGTCGGAATGGGACCAAATTGAAATGGGACCACTTGGAAAGTAGTAGCTTCCTATTAAGAAAAATTCATCGGTTCACCCAGTCCGAAGATATGAGGTAACAAACATAAAAAATATACAGTAAAATTGAGAACCTCCTTTTTTGGAAGTCGGGTAAAAACAGTTTCATTTCCAGAAGGAACGTTCTGCCGAAAAATGATTTGGTTTGTAATCAAATCCCTCGTATATTATTATAATAATTTATTAGCTTAATTTGGGCTAGATGACGATGTGTGAGAATGTTAAACAAAATATTTTTTTATTAAAAAAATAAAACAAAAATATATTGAAAAAGTATTTGAGAAAAAAAGTTAGTAAAGTTAGTTTAGTAAAAATATATCTTTTGACATAAATTCGAACCGTTACTATATTATTTATGAAGAAATTTTATTTTTAATATTACTGACGGGGTTACCCCCGTCAGAATAATAAACGAATTTCTTTACACAATTATTGCAACGCAACCCAACCTAGGTTTGGACGCCGACGCTAAATTTCTTTCTAATTCTCTAATTCTTTAATATTTTGGCTTCTGCGGACTACCGGTTGGGAACCACTGATAAGCGTAACGTGACGATTTCTACTAAATCTAATAGTAAGCCGCGTTAGAGAACTTCGTTCCAAAAACATACAAGGATATGAAAAGATTCAGTAATTTATAAAATTAAAAAGAAACGTGAGAGCCCTTCGTCAGCTAGGAAGCGAGCTGATAATATTCAAAATGTAAAGAACCATCTCGATCACTTAAACGCTTAAACTTAATTATTAATTATTGATCAAAGGTCAGGAGTAAAAATTGTTTTGTAAAAAAAATTACATACGAGTATTATGTATTAGCGGCCTTATCAGATAAAAACAATGTTCGCTAAGCATAAGATAAAAATAATGTTAAAAGAAATAATACGGGTTGCATTTATTATTAAATATTTATCAGTGCACAACAATATCTTACAGTGCAAGCAAAAATATGTTTATGGCCAGCGTTTGACTTCAGTTGATCGGCATGTCCAACTATTGATAACGAAGAATATTCCAAAAATGTATAAAGTCACGTTAAAATTTGACATTTTCTGCGCTACTATCATTGGCTGGATTCAATCGGACTCAATTCGACGCTTTGCAATGCTCGAAGGGTTGTCTAAATAGATTAATAATAATAAAAAGTACCTAATACTATTTGATAGGTAGAGTGATAATGAAATAACAAGAAAGTGAATCATTGCCGGGAATAGTTTAAAAAATACTCTGACGGTCAGTGCTGACGGCAATGTACCTAATTTAAAAATTGAATGTACTTTTTTTAAACTGACTGTGATAAAGATGAACAAAGAGGTTATTACTCTACAAAAAGTTTGTTTTATATTTAGTACGAGCCATTACGTGATTTAAAAAAAAATGGCGGCAAACTGTTGGAATTTAGTTTCGGATTACGGAATGATTATTGATTTTCAATTATATACAGTGGCCTTTTCATCTAACAAAACAATTACTGGCAAAATTTAGGTATCAATTCAATTCAATTCTTCAACACTTTATTGTACACAACATGGAGAACAAAAAGGAGATATCACTTCAAAAAGAGTACAAATGGCGACCTAAACGCTAAAAGCGATCTCTTCCAGACAAAGGGGTAGTGTACAACTATCACTCTAAGGAGAAAGAAAAGAAAGAAAAATAAAGCTTAGTAAACAATTAAATGAAGATAAGACGTACAACCTAAATAAGAATAATAAGTTAAATTTATTTACAATAATAATTACAATATACAAAATGTACATAATTATATACTAAAAATATTTACATTACAAAATATCGTTTAAAAAATCCTCTGCGTAATTGCCGACTGGGAAGGTTCCCAGAATGCCACGTCCAACGTGTTGCCACGTTGGATGGCGATACTTATTCTTTGGGCCAGAAAATAGCCAGCCTTCTGGTCCTGAGAAGCATCGATTAAGCGTTTAACAATATCTCTATAAAGGCGGCGATCACTCGGACCCCATGACCCCAGTGTCTCAACCCCAAACGGCTCAAATATGTAATCACCTGCTAGGTTAGCATATTTGAGCCGTTTAAGGCCTTCAGCCGATGCAGCAGCAGCGCCGGCACATCCGGATGTGCTTGGAAGGTGCGGCAACGACATACCGTCCGGTCTCTTTCCATCGCTTCGTGCTAAACCATTTGGTTCACGTACGGCCGGAAGACCTGCGGTGGAAAGAGCCCTACGAATTAGGTCGTTTAGAATAGCGTGCCGAGGTATACGACCTGCGCTTCTGCTACAAGAAAGGCCATGGTGTACCAGATTATCGACGGCTACTCCACAGGTGCAATGATGCGGGGATACACAAGGTGTACCCAGCCGAAGGCAAGTGGCAAAGCTGAAAGTTGTGTCGTCCAACATTGTACCGATGTTGGGCGATGGAAGCGCCTGGATAAGATAATAATAAGAAAAGACTAAATAGAATAAGAAAATAAACTAATGAAGCTAAAAGAAGATAATAAAAGTACTGATACAATTATACATACATAAAGACAGATCATACACATAATTGATATAAGGAAAATACACTGGCATATCATACACAACATACATAATAAGGTATTATACACCTCTACCTAACCTCTCGGGGGTATAAGCGTAGTTGCATTGTGAAAAGATTTACCAAATAGATATTACAGTGTTCTTATTGTCTTTGTAAATTGTATCTTTAATTCATACACATGTCATTGTAAGAAATTATAACAAAGGCTTATGATTGCATATTGTCGGACTGTGTTTTGTGCTCGGGAGTATGAGACTCATAGGTAACATAACTATTACTATTATTAATAGGTATTTCAAAATAATTAATAGGAAGGTTGCAAAATTTATACAGAACTAGAGTCCTGCCTTCCTATAACCACGATGCGTAGAAGTAAACTGCTTTCCATTAACCAACTTTAAATAAAATATGTTAAATAAAATATGGCTATTATGTATCCTTTTTAATATCCTGCATAATCCCACCTATCCTTCCTACCTGCGGGAGCGCTTCTCATATATGAACGCACCCGGTACCCTGTGTAGGTCCCACCTCAAATACCGCTTAAATTATCCCTCCCACAAAACTGATTTTTATTCCTATTCCTTTTCCGTTCATGCGGTCAGGCTGTGGAACTCTCTCCCCCCGGACATACAAAGCTATAGAACTCTTACTCTATTTAAAAAGAAAGTGAAAGCACACTACCTCTCCTCTTTATCTTAGTTATATATCGGGTAATAATATTATCTATTGTAGTCTCTATATGTAAGTATATTATAGTACAGTATGTATTTATTTATGTATATATTATAATGCGCCTTTAGTTTATGTAAGTTTATTTTTATTGCACTGCATACACGTTGCCTTGTCATATTTACATCTCCTCTCTGGCCTGCTGGAAGAGATTCCTTTAGGAATAAGTAGCGCCCTTGTACTAACTGCTCACTGTTCTGTTTGTATTCTTCTTATTGTTTGTTTTTCTCTGTGTGTTGTACATAAATAAATAAATAAATAAAACCTGCCAAGTGAGAGATGGATTCGCACTCAAAGGGTTCCGTACTAAAACGGCAAAAAATCCCGTTTCTTGTATGAGGAATACTCAGTATAATCTATTTTTTTGTATTTGTTGTTATAGAGGCACCACCACTATGTACGGACTGCCACACTCGAGGTCTCGGGTTCGATTCCCGGGTCTGCTGGATAATGTATAATTCTCTTTAGAATTTCTCTTTAGAATTTTATCCAGATAATTATCCCAGAGTCTGGAACTTGTGCCCGTTAAATGACAATAGGCTCGCCTCCTATTACATGGGACCTAACATAGCTGGCGAGATGTGGGTGTGTTTGCACACCTCTGCCTACCCCTTCGGGGAACAGGCGTGATGTTATGTTATGTTATGTAAGAGGCGCCAGAAATGCATCATTTGTAAACATTTAAAGATTCTAACTATCACGGTTCATGAGATACAGCCCAAGACAGACGGACGGACATACGTTGCGTAGTTTTAAAGATCTAAGCATACATATAAACCGTGAAAGTACCACACCGCTTAAAAATAAAGTATTTTGGACTCAGTTTCGAAAACAGACAAGTTATACCTACTTTAAAAAACAATCACATTTTTTTAATTAAATTCATGTATTCTATTTTTTAATTCCGCGGTCCGAGGCAGCTTCAGGCTACGTCTATTTTTTATACAATAAGTTACCACGTGTACTAATTTGATGTCCAGAGACTAAATAAATTGAAAAAAAATTGTAAAAAATATTTTCCAGTCGTGTCTGCTATCGAAACTGAGTACAACATATTTTGTAAACGGTGGTACTTTCACGGTTTTTTTTTTTTTTTTTTTTTTTTTTTTTTTTTTATATTTAGGTCGACAAATTGACGCCACTCGCCTGATGGTAAGCTGAGGCGACGTCTGGCAATTGAGGCGACTCTCACAGTACATAGGAATACTATAGAGAGTGGCCCTCAACTTGACGACCCTGTAATGTGCCTCTTCACGCTTCGCTTAAAGAGCCCAGGGTTATATGTAGGAGGAAACACGTGCGCAGGCAGGGCGTTCCAAGCCACCATCGTTCGGCAGAGAAACGATCGTTTAAAACGCTCGGTTCTCGCGAAGACGGTTTCCACGGTATGAGGGTGACATCTCTGCCCGGCACGCGTTGTTCGGGATCGGAAGGGAGAGGGTGGGATCAGGTTGAAGAGCTCTTCAGAACACTCACCGTGGTAAATACGGTAGAACGCGGCCAAGGAAGCAATTGTTCGGCGCTGGGCTAGCGGCTCAAGGCTTCCCGTTACCTCCGGACAGTCTATAATGCGAACAGCGCGTCGCTGCATAGCGTCGAGTGCGTCCAGCAAATACTTCGCGGAGCCGTCCCAGAGGTGAGAGCAGTATTCAACGCAGGGTCTAATCTGCGTTTTGTACAGCAGACACCTCTGGTGCGGTGTAAAGAATCGCTTTACCTTGTTCAGTATTCCTAGTTTCCGCGAAGCTAGCCCAATACATCTCTCAATGTATTTTGTGTTATTGAGCTCTCGACGAACGTCTATGCCAAGGATGTCTAGATTGTCCTTCATTGGTAATATTGCATTCTGAAGAGTGGGTAGGGGAAGGAAAGGGGCTTTTTTCGCTGTAAATGCACACGCCTGTGTTTTGTGGGCATTGAACTCGACCAAGTTCTCGGCACCCCATTGGGAGATACTGTCGAGGCTTCGGTCGAGATCACCCACGAGATGTCGTCTCTCCTCCTCTATCACAGATCGCCCCGCCGTCGGACGAACCGAGTAACTCCCGTGCAATGTACTGTCATCTGCATAGCAATGAATGTTCCCGAGGGAAAGCATATCATTGATATGCAGAAGAAAGAGAGTTGGTGACAGTACGGACCCCTGCGGTACCCCGGCATTCACTTGCAAAAAGCGAGAAGCCTGGCCATCGCAGAGGACCCGCACTCGGCGCTCGTTTAAAAAACTGGCAATCCAGCTGCACAGTTGAGGAGGTAGACCATATGCCGGAAGCTTGGAAAGGAGCGAAGCATGCCAGACCCTATCGAAAGCTTTGGCGATGTCCAGGCTAATAGCCAAGGACTCGCCAAACTTTTCCATAGCCCCACCCCATACATGCGTGACGAATGCCAGGAGGTCACCCGTTGATCGTTTTGGCCTGAAGCCATATTGCCGATCATTGATTAGCGAGTGATCCTCCAGGTATCGCATGAGCTGCTTATTAATAAGAAGCTCGAGCACCTTGCAAATGACTGAGGTGACAGCTATGGGTCGATAGTTGCCTGGATCGGATCGATCCCCTTTCTTGGGGATCGGTTGTACGTTCGCCTCCTTCCAGGCCTCCGGCACGAGGCCTGTAGAGTATGACAGGCGGTACAGACGCGTTAATACTGGAGACAACTCAGCAGCACATTTTCGTAGCACCACAGCCGGAATGCCGTCAGGGCCACTGGCTTTCCGCGTGTCAAGTGACCGCAGCACTGCCCGTACATCACATTGCCTGATAAGAATATCAGGCATAGTGTGGCCACAGTTGGCGATGGCGGGGGGCTGCAGGCCACGGTCATCGACCCGGGAATTAGCCGCAAAGAGGTCTGCGAGCATGTCCGCCTTCTCTTGGGCTTTGTGAGCCAGTGATCCATCAGGAAAACGCAGTGGTGGCAGCGAGGGTTGACAAAAATTTGACTGTACGGCTTTGGCCAGTTGCCAGTATCCACGGCTGCCCGTGGGATGGGATGTGAGCTCCTGACCAAGCCGCGCGACGCGCTGGGCATCCGCTCTCTTGAAGGCCCTCTTGCTGAACCTAGTGGCCCGATTGTACGCTGCTTTGAGGCGGTTCACGTTCGGGTCACGTGCCGCCCGAGCCCTGACCCAGGCGCGATATGCCGACTGTTTTTTCTGGACAGCCTCGGCACATTCACGCCCGAACCAGGGGCGAGCTTTGCGGATGCTGGCGACATCAGTGAAAGGGATATAATATTCTATCCCTAGACTGATCTCGCCTATATACGATAAATGGCAGCAGCGCTATCCGAAGGCGCCTTCCCTACAAAGCATCGCTGGCTCCACGGGATGGACGCAAAGTAATCGCGGAGACCGTCCCAGTCTGCCGACGAGTAGTGCCATAGTCGTCGAGTCATTTGTTCAGCACGAGCAGGCGGTGGCACTTGGAAGCTGGCGTGCACCACACAGTGGTCGGATGTGCCCAGTGGGGCGCGTACCGACACACTGTACTCGGCTGGGCGACTCGTCAGCAGTAGATCCAGCAAGGCGGGCGTGTGGTCTGACCTGTCAGGTATCCGGGTGATCCCCCGTACCATCTGGGTCAGCCCGTGGGAGAGAGCGAATGCATGGGCGGTTCGTCCCGCATGATCGGTCCTAAGGGACCCCAGCCACTCAACGTGATGACCGTTAAAGTCCCCCAGGAAAACCAGGTCAGCGTTCGGGAACCGCACCTGCGCATCGTCAGCCATCTCGCTGAGGTATTCGAAAAGCCTTGTTGTCCCAGTGTCCCCTGTGTGGGAGCGGTAGACGCACACGTAGATCTGGCTCATGGAGCCATGATCCACGTGCAGCCAAAGGACGGAGTAGGAGGGGTTCTCCAGACAGCGCAACCGGCGGCAGCAAACATCCGCCCTAACGAACACGCACACCCCGGCTTTATCGCGGAATTGTTCTTCAATGATATAGCCCGGGTAACAGAGGTACGACGTGTCGTCAGGGCGGCGTATCTGTGTCTCCGTTAGGAACATCACAGAAGGCCGTGCCGACTCCAGGTGATGGTGGACGGTATCGAGGTTTGCATGGAGTCCGCGGATATTCGCGAACTCCACCTCAAACGAAGTCAACTTTGTGGGGTTTCTAGGGGCCGCTGTGTACCGTCTATTCTCTTGTTGCACTGTCATTTTGAAATATGGGGAAGCGTGAAGACAGGGCGATATTTGGTGCGGCAGTAAGTGACAAAGTGCAGAGGCTAGCCTGCCGCACCATACACCGCCCCGGGCCCGGCAGTGCAGCTGCTGAACCCCTAACGCAACCCAGCCTGGGCTGGGTTACTTGGGGGGCTTTAGCACAGCTGCACGGTGGTACCCCCCCGGACCAACACTGTTGTACCACCTGGTATCCACGTAGGGGCCAAAGCCACCACATGGGTACCGTAATATACGAACCTCGTCCGTTAATCAGCAGGTGCGCCACTAGCAGGTGAGGTCGCTGGGGCCCGATAGATGTAAGAAGGACCCCTTTGCACCCAAAACGGTGTAGATGTATGCTTAGATCTTTAAAACTACACAACGGATTTCGATGCGGTTTTCACCAATGGATAGAGTGGTTCTTGAGGAAGGTTAGAATATAATTTGTCAAGCGGGGGAAGACGCGGGCTTCCGCTCAAAATATTGGAAAACTGTGGGTGTGTCATTCATCTCTGCCTACGTTTATTGGTTTGACATATTTAACAATTACAAAATACATTATAGTAGATGAAAATACAATTTAGACTTACTACAAACCGTACTATACACATTAAAATCTACACTATATACAGGCGTCGAAGAACTCCTCCGCCTTGTCGCCGACTGGCAATGTTCCCAGAAGGCTGGCAGCATTGCCACGTTGTATGTAGTAATATTCTTTGAGCTAAAAAGTAACCAGCCTTCTGGTCTTGAGAAGAGTCGATCATGAGTTTCGAGATGCTTTTAAAGAGACCGCGAGTGCTCGGACCCCAAGGTCCCAGCGTCTCTACCTACCCCAAACGGCTCAAATATATAGTTAACTAGGTCGCCCGCGACTTCGTCCGCGTGATTATTGTTCCCGTCGCCGTATCATTATAAATTGTAGCCTATGTGTTATTCTGATGTACGAGTATAAGCTATATTATTGTAAAGTTTTATCAAAATCCGTTCAGTAGTTTTTATGTGAAAGAGTAACAAACATCCATACATACAAACTTTCGCATTTATAAAATTAGTAGGACTAGCTGATCGCCGCAGCTCCGCCATTTACTCGTTCCCGGTTCATTTCGGGATAAAAGCCTTTGTTACTCAGGGTGAAAGTAGCTTTCCAATGGTGGAAGAATTTTTGAAATCGGCACAGTAGTTTTTGAGTTTATTCATTACAAACATACACACAAAAATACAAATCTTTCCTCTTTATAATAGTAGTACGTATAACATTACAATAACTGTTTGTTCAAGCCGTGAAGATATTGCCCTAGATTATCTGATATGTTGTTTACAATATTGTAATAGTTTTTAATTTATTACAAGTTGTAATTTGTAAAAATTTACGCACTGAATACAGTGAAGTAATGAATTTGTTACTTATGTAACTACTAGCTGTTGCCAGCAGCTCCGCCTGCGTGTTATAGTTTTCTTGATCACCAGTTACTGATTTATTATGGATAGCTGTTGCCCGCAACTCCGGCTGCGTGGTACTTTAGATCGACATAACTTTTTTATTTATGAACCGATTGAAATAAAACAAACCTTAAATGTTAAGTTGAATAAACCACAACGCATTACTAAAAACCGCATTCAAATCTGTTAAGCCGCTTCTGAGATTAGCGTGTTCAAACATTCAGACAAACAGACAAAAATTCTAAAACCCATTGTTTTGGGTACTATTGCGTTCTTAAAGCCAGTTTCTCTATGATATCTTCGATGTACAGACATCGATCACTTACAATTTTATTATATATGTTGAATAGTACAAAAAAAAAGCCGCGCACGATGTGAGTGGGATAGAACCTTGTCACAATAACCGCTCCGTGACGTCATCAATCGCTGAACAGTAACAAAACAGTATTGTAGTTAATCTACGTCACTGTGACGTCACCAACATGGCCGCCACTCCCATTGTCATCTTGCGCGGCTTATACAACTGAATGCAAGCTTTAGCAAATAATAAAGCTTTTTAGCACACTTGAGACATGTCAGAAAATAAACCGACCAATTCCGAGTCGGACTCGCGCACACAAAGGGTTAATAAATATTAATCTAACTAAATATTATTAAGAGGAAATATTTGATTGTGTGTTTGCTTTGAATAGTTTTTTTTTTTGATGACTAGCTGTTGCCCGCAGCTCCGCCTGCGTGTTATAGCTTTCTTGATCACCAGTTACTGATTTATTGTGTACAGCTGTTGAGCGATATTGTATCTTAAGATAAAATATTATAGTATCTTAGCCGTGTGCAGCGCCCCTTAGTGAACTCCACTGCGGGTGACATAACCTACGACAAACTTATTATTTGCGGTTGGTACAATAATCGGGTTTAGGGATCGAACCGCAAAATTAAGTTTGTTTTTTATTGTATATACTTTTCCGAGATAAAAAGTAAGCCAGTAGGTGCCCAGGATATTAAAGAATAATTATACCAAGTTTCATCGTAATCGAACCGGTAGTTATTGCGTGATGCCTGAACAAACAGACAGACATTTTTGGGTTCGATGTCGGTCTAGTAACACCCCCTGCCATTTATTTTTTTGATATTTTCTATGTACAGAATTTTCACTTCTACAGATTTATTATAAGTATAGATTAGGCTTTTAAACTATTGAACCGATTTTGAAAATTCTTTCCCTTATTATCCCTGAGTGATATGTGCTACAGGGTACTTTTTAGCCCAGTTACATATTGTATTCCCGTGGGAACGGGGAGGTGGCGGAGTCGCAGTGATCAGCTAGTATGTATTAAAGATTTGGAAACTATGGAAAGATTTGATTGTTTGGTTGCATTGAATAAGCTCCGAAACTACTGCACCGATTTATTTTTCTTATATTACTAGTACGGTGTCTTGCGCGGTGCTTCGCGCCGCACCACGTCATAGGTTTTGGCCTATAACTTTGGACCCCTTAGGGCTAGGTCAAATTTTCGATTTTTAGCTTGCCTCCAGATCGAGGGCTATCCATAGAGGGGTCAACCATCATTGGAGCATAAGCAGTTTTCGAGAGCTAAGGGGGACATTCCCCATTTCTATTATATAGATTTCGGGACCACAAGTCATGTTTGTTGTATGGGAGCCCCCTTGGTTTTTTTTTTTTTTTTTTTTGTTTTGAAAACTTATCACATTTATTTATAATAAATAATATGGAATAGCGGTTATAGACATACATAATCGGGTCACATACGGACATCTTCGTCATAGTAGTAGGATCCCGTTTTACTCGTTTTACTCTAAAATTATACTCCATTTTTTTATTACCAGCTGTTGTCAAATAGTTTCCGCAATGTTACTTTTACACATAATTATATTGTGTTACCACAGCTAACATAATGTTACGCTATGTGATTTGTTACGAAAGGTTATGGCCACTAAGGTCGTTTTAAAAATTAATTTATGTATTTATATCATGTAAATAAAATTTATGATATGAGTTCTGTATATTTAGTATGTTTTTATAATCTTAATGTCGTATGAATTTGCAAGCGACGAATGATGAATCCGCTCAAAACTATGATGCCATCCTCATCCGATCATGGAAGGTATGACTTGAGCAACCAAGCTAGGGTATAACTGAAGAGGGGACACGATGACCTCACGTATCGTGCATCACATATGATTACCGAGAATGGGTGCTTCGGTAAGTATCTACATTCATTGTGATGTAAAGAAAAGAAAAAAAAACAAGAGTGTTTTATTTGTGCATCAAAACCACTTTCAAGCAAGGCAAACTTAGTTCAAGTTCTACATTTATTTACTGTGGTAACTATCGCCACAGACGCAAAGTTTGACGTGACGAGTGACAAGTGCTGGTGACGTGTGACGTATGACAGACATGGCAGAACAGGGAATACGTGGTAAACATGATACGCACGTACCGCATTCTAGATTCTACGAATCTCGTAGATTGTAGTGATGTCACACGCAAGTATCAATACTGCGAGGCTTCCGGCGAAGACACGGCACTTCAGAGTGATCAGCGCGGATGAGTCATCGCCGGGACCCCGTTGTGGGTCTCTCGCTGGAGACCATGTTACGAGCCACGGTCTTCAGCAGGAGGAAGTGGATCATGGACGTATCCTTTTGCAAGCAGATCATGCTCGCGAAGGAGGTGGTCACTGTTCTATATGATCGGGGTCTGAGGATTGCGTGCTGATAACCCACCGTCTTAACAGAAGCAGCCCAGTAAGGGTTGCGTGCTGTGGGGTCTCATATCGCGCACGCTCTCACCAACGTGTGATAAAACCCGACCCCCAAAGATGCGGGATAAAACCCGATCCTAGACAGAGGATTAGGAGGTTAGGATATTTTAAGTTGGTGCAAATACAATTATAAGTAGCACAGTAGGGACTGTTAGAGTCCACGTAGGCGGATACGCACCCAGGCATAATTTTGTTTGCTTCACAAAAACTTTGACTTGAGGTTTTTTACCAAGGTTCAAGCTGAGTGTTTGGGAAAGGCTAGAAATACTTAGAAGAGATGCGGACACCTTACTCAATGAAAAAATAGATTTTCACACGTCTCCCTTACTTAATCTGTTCGTGAACAGACAGACACATTAGTTGGTTGTTGGTTTGTATGTGTCATTTGGCATTTCTACACAATTTATTAAAAATTAAGAAGATAAAGTCTTGTATTGGTGCATACCTATTTTTGGAACTTAGTTAGCATGATCTGAGGTTTCTACCCACGTTAGTTATTGTGAAAAATCCTACATCGCGATAATGAAATTTGCACACGTTTACTTATAAGCAAATATGTTCTAACCACAAATTTTGCTGTTCTCTCTGAGACAGTCTTGATAATGCCTCGTTTAGAGGCGAAACAATTGTCGACGTTTTGTTGTCTTTTTTAATTCTGCGGAAAACAATGCTATTACAAATTTAAAAAAGTTTAAAACATTTTTTAAAAACATTTTACTTACCATTGCTTTATTATATATATTATGTAGAATTAATAAATCACAAAAAGGACGAATCTGAGGCATTTTCCTAGAAAGAAATCAAAGAATCAATTTCGTTTATTCAGTTTAGGCACATAAAGAGCACATATGAATGTCAAAAAGGGGAATGCTCTGCCGTTACATTTTTACAATGACCGATAAAAGCAAAACTTAATGTAAATTTTGTATAATTATTTGAGTTTAATACTTATGTTAATTATTTTTGTTTTATTATGTATATTGTACATCTAAAAATATAAAGCAGGTAAGTCTAGTAAATAATACTGATATTGCTTTGTTTTCGAGACCATTTAATACGCAATAAAACAGTTCTTATATTAAAGTTAGTAAAAACTTCATTTGTTAAAAATATATTTCACACATATCACGCCTATATCCCCGAAGGGGTAGGCAGAGGTGCATTACACACCCACAATTTGCCATAATTTTTAATCCCACGTAATAGGGGGAAGCCTATTGCCGTCACCGGGCACATTTATAATGGGTCATGTCCAAAATGGCCGAATGAGTTTAATAAAAAGCAGCAGTTATATTGTAATTCACACATCCTAATTAGGCATAGAGCAACGCGGACGTCGTATACGCGCTGCCGTCCTTATCAAAAACAATGCAATCGACATTGTTTACGAAATTGAGTTATTAGTATATTCGGAATCACGGAAACAAGATCTACCAGGATCAATCACCTATTTTTTAATATCTCTTATAGTTTTCGTTTTTTTGCTATTTATAAACAGCTTATTAGATCCATTCTAAACCTATTACTAGTCACAAACATCGTAATAAACATTGCAGTGAACAATTATTCTATATACAGGTGAGTTTTTCAAGTTGGCTTGGATGGCCAAATCGAATAGCGAAAAATGCTCAAAAGAGTCACGAGCCCGATTTTAATGAAACTTAAAACCTCATCATTAGATTTTTTAAAAACCTGTAGTCCTAGCTGGGAATCGAACCCATTGATTTAGAAAAAAAATCACAACCTTTATTATTACATCATATGATAGTGTTGCTGGTATATAGGATATATATAGGAGCGAGAGGGTGAAATGAAATGATTTATTTATTTGTATAGGTAACTAAATGGTTCTTACAAACGTCAGTAAGTACTTAAAATAAAAAATATAGTTGCTTCTATATTTACATGTACTACCAGATTCGCAAAGCAATAAGTAGAACCGAGAGAAAGAACCTGGCAATAAAACTCTCGGCCACGCACAGACCCACTACGAGGTCCGGGCGCTGACTCGCCCACGCTGAGCACTCCACCAACGTGTGGAGTGCCCAGCGTGGGAGTGTGAGTGTGGTGTCGTCGTCAGAAACCTCGCAGTGTTGACACCGGGGTGTGACCTCACGATGGATGCGAAACAGATAGCTACCGAAGCATCCATGCCCGGTAACGACCTGAGTCGCACGATACGTGAGGTCACCATGCTGTCTCTGCAGCCAGTCGTCCATGATCGGTCTCACCGCCTTGATGATGGTGGTACCCCACTTGGGTTGCTCAAGTCGCACCCTCCATGACTCCATAAGATCCTGGCGGAGTGGGAACCGCTGGTCCTCGATTTCTCGAGACGCAGGCCTGTGCTCCCGCTCCAGCGGATTGGAACAATGACGCAAGGGCTCTCGCTTCCAGGTCCCATGGAGGGGTCCCGGCTAGCTATTTATTTCATTTTTGTTTTTATAATAAATATTTGGTATGATATGTACCTTGAAAGAAGTTTTATTTTTTGTTCAGTTTCATAAAACTATACGCATGTGAGCTGCTCTTACCATTCTTTGCTAGTCATGATAAACGTATTTGCAACATATACGTTATAAAGATGAATTTACATGTAAGTAATTCCATTGTCTTTGTTTTTTTTTTTTTTATGTTTGGTTCGCCAAATTGACGCCGCCCGCCTGGTGGTAAGTCGTGACGACGTCTAGCGATTGTGGGCCACTCTCACAGCACGTAATACTAAAGAGAGTGGCCCTCAACTTGACGACCTGCTGATGTGCCTGTTCACGCTCCGCTTAAAGAACCCAGGATTATATGTGGGAGGAAACACGTGCACAGGCAGGGCGTTCCAGGCCACTATCGTTCGGCAGAGAAACGAACGTTTAAAACGTTCGGTTCTCGCGAACATGCTATCCACTGTGTGGGAGTGGCATCTCTGCCCGGCACGAGTCGTTCGGGATCGGAAGGAAGAGGGTGGGATCAGATTGAAGAGCTCTTCAGAACACTCGCCGTGGTAAATACGGTAGAATGCGGCCAAGGAAGTTATTGTTCGGCGCTGAACTAGCGGCTCAAGGCTTCCCGTTACCTCCGGACAATCTATAATACGGATAGCCCGTCGCTGCATAGCGTCGAGAGCGTCCAGCAGATACTTCGCGGAGCCGTCCCAGAGGTCAGAGCAGTATTCGACGCAGGGTCTAATCTGCGTCTTGTACAGCAGACACCTCTGGTCCGGTGTAAAGAATCTCTTTACCTTATTCAGTATTCCTAGTTTCCGCGAAGCTAGCCCTATACATCTTTCGATTTAGTTTTTATTATTGAGCTCTCGACGATATCAAGGTTGTCCTTCATTGGTAATAATGCATTCTGAAGAGAGGGTAGGGGAAGGAAAGGGGATTTCTTCGCAGTAAATGCACACGCCTGTGTTTTGCGGGCATTGAACTCGACCAGGTTCTCGGTACCCCATTGAGAGATACTATCGAGGTTACGGTCGAGATCAGCCACGAGTTGTCGTCTCTCCTCCTCAATCTCAGATCGCCCCGCCGTCGGACGAACCGAGTAACTCCCGTGCAGTGTGCTGTCATCTGCATAGCAATGAATGTTCCCGAGGGATAGCATATCATTGATATAATCATCTGGTACCGCAGGGGTCCGTACTATCGTACGGACCCCTGCGGTACCCCGGCATTCACTTGCAAAAAGCGAGAAGCCTGGCCATCGCAAAAGACCCGCACTCGGCGCTCGTTTAAAAAGCTGGCAATCCAGCTGCACAGTTGAGGAGGTAGACCATATGCCGGAAGCTTGGAAAGGAGCGAAGCATGCCAGACCCTATTGAAGGCTTTGGCGATGTCCAGGCTAATAGCCAAGGACTCGCCATGCCTTTCCATAGCCCCACCCCAGACATGCGTTACGAATGCCAGAAGATCACCCGTTGATCGTTTTGGCCTGAAGCCGTATTGTCGATCATTGATTAGCGAGTGATCCTCTAGGTATTGCATGAGCTGCTTATTTATAAGGAGCTCAAGCACCTTGCAAACGACTGAGGTGACAGCTATGGGTCGATAGTTGCCTGGATCGGATCGATCCCCTTTCTTGGGGATCGGTTGTACGTTCGCCTCCTTCCAGACCTCCGACACGAGCCCTGAAGAGTATGACAGGCGGTACAGACGCGTTAATACTGGAGACAACTCAGCTGCACATTTTCGTAGCACCACCGCCGGAATGCCGTCAGGGCCACTGGCTTTCCGCGTGTCGAGTGACCGCAGCACTGCCCGTACATCACATTGCCTGATAACAATATCAGGCATTGTGTGGCCACAGTTGGCGATGGCGGAGGGCTGCAGGCCACGGTCGTCGACCCGGGAATTAGCCGCAAAGAGGTCTGCGAGCATATCCGCTTTCTCTTGGGCTTTGTGAGCCAGTGTTCCATCTGGGTAACGCAGCGGTGGCAGCGAGGGCTGACAAAAGTTAGATTGAACGGCTTTGACCAGTTGCCAGAATCCACGGCTGCCCGTGGGATGGGAAGTGAGCTCCTGACCAAGCCGCGCGACGCGCTGGGCATCTGCTCTCTTAAAGGCCCTCTTACTCGATTTTGTGGCCCGGTTGTACGCTGCTTTGAGGTGGCCCACGTTTGGGTCGCGCACAGCCCGGGCCCTGATCCAGGCGCGATATGCCGACTGTTTTTGTCGAACAGCTTTGGCACAATCTCGCCCGAACCAGGGACGGGCTCTGCGGATACTGGCGACATCAGTGAAAGGGATGTAATAATCCATCCCTAAACTGATCTCGCCAGCAATCGCAGAAGCACTATCCGAAGGAGCCTTACAAAGCAGCGCGGGCTCCAGGGGACGGACGCATAATAATCGCGTAGACCATCCCAATCCGCTGACGAGTAGTGCCATAGTCGTCGTGACGTTTGTACAGGACGTGCAGGAGGTGACACCTTCATGCCAGCGTGAACAACACAGTGGTCGGAACTACCCAGTGGGGCTCCTACCGAAACACTGTACTGGGCTGGGCGACTCGTCAGCAGTAGATCCAGCAGAGCGGGCGCGTGATCTGACCTGTCTGGTATCCGGGTGATCCCGCATACCATCTGGGTTAGACCGTGGGAGAGAGCGAACGCATGGGCGGCTCTACCCGCATGATCAGTCTTGAGGGACCCCAGCCATTCAATGTGATGGCCATTGAAGTGACCCAGAAATACTAAGTCAGCGTTCGGGAACCGCACCTACGCTTCATCAGCCGTCTCGCTGAGGTACTGGAAGAGCTTTGTTGTCTCAGAATCCCCTGTGTGGGATCGGTAGACGCACACGTAGATCTGGCTCATAGAGCCATGGTCTACGTGCAGCCAAAGGACGGCGCCCTAACGAACACGCACACCCCGGCTTTGTCTCGAAATTGTTCCTCGATGACATAGCCGGGGTAACACAGGTAAGACGTGTCGTCAGGGCGGCGTATTTGTGTCTCCGTGAGGAACATCACAGCGGGCCGTGCCGTCTCAAGGTGATGGTGGACGGCATCGAGGTTCGCATGGAGTCCACGGACGTTAGTGAACTCCACCTCGAAAAGTGAAGTTGTGGGGTTTCCTAGGGCCGCTGTGTAACGTTTATTTTTTCTTTGTTGCACTGCCATTGTAGATTTTGAAGAAGAAGAAGCGTGAAGACAGGGCGACATTTGGTGCAGCAGTAAGTGACAAAGCGCAGGGGCTAGCTTTGTCTTAGAACCGTGTGGTTAGGTCGGAGCCGACTCGCCGGACGGAAGGGCTCCCAAACCCCCCTGATGCAAGGCCGCCGCTACCCCACACCGGTTACCACCCGGAGCGGCGATCCCACATGAGGATTATGCGCAACATGTGGGGCAGCCTCCTGGGGTGGTTGGTCCCAAGCGGGCCCCATGACTGTGTTGCGGGCGGCCGCGGCAACGCCGTTGCTAAGGGTCTCCCTGGCCGGCGAATTGACCCACACTACACTCCGTTTCGCCCCCACTGGTCCCATGCCTGCTGCACCATACATCGCCCCGGGCCCGGCGGTGCAGCTGCTGAACCTAACGCAACCCAGCCTGGGCTGGGTTACTTGGGGGGCTTTAGCACAGCTGCACGGTGGTACCCCTCCGGGCCAACACTGTTGTACCACCTGGTACCCACGTAGGGGCCGAAGCCACTCCATAGGTACCGTAAATTAACGAGCCTCGTCCGTTTATCAGCAGGTGCGCCACTAGCAGGTGAGGTTGCTGGGGCCCTAAAGATGTTGGTAGAGCCCCTTAGCACCCAGACATAAACACCACAAATGCATTTTCTAGACATGAACAACTCACTTGCCACACATGAGTTGCTATGATTTGCTTATGCCTGGTAAATTAATATTATTGCAGTCCATGTTTTCTAGTCTTAAACAATTTTTCGTCTTTAAAAATATTATATTAACTAAATATGTAAATATAGGATCACACATGCAAAGTTCACATAAAAAGGCACGAAACAAAACAAAAATATTTGTAATATTCGTTACTTTTTTTTTTTTTTTTTTTTTTTTTTTTTTTTTTTTTTATATTTGGTTCGCCAAATTGACGCCGCCCGCCTGGTGGTAAGTCGTGACGACGTCTAGCGATTGTGGGCCACTCTCACAGCACACATTACTATTGAGAGTGGCCCTCAACTTGACGACCTACTGATGTGCCTCTTCACGCTCCGCTTAAAGAACCCAGGATTATATGTGGGAGGAAACACGTGCACAGGCAGGGCGTTCCAGGCCACTATCGTTCGGCAGAGAAACGAACGTTTAAAACGTTCGGTTCTCGCGAACATGCTATCCACTGTGTGGGGGTGGCATCTCTGCCCGGCACGAGTCGTTCGGGATCGGAAGGAAGAGGGTGGGATCAGATTGAAGAGCTCTTCAGAACACTCGCCGTGGTAAATACGGTAGAATGCGGCCAAGGAAGCTATTGTTCGGCGCTGAGCTAGCGGCTCAAGGCTTCCCGTTACCTCCGGACAACCTATAATACGGATAGCCCGTCGCTGCATAGCGTCGAGAGCGTCCAGCAGATACTTCGCGGAGCCGTCCCAGAGGTGAGAGCAGTATTCGACGCAGGGTCTAATCTGCGTCTTGTACAGCAGACACCTCTGGTCCGGTGTAAAGAATCTCTTTACCTTATTCAGTATTCCTAGTTTCCGCGAAGCTAGCCCTATACATCTTTCGATGTAGTTTTTATTATTGAGCTCTCGACGAACGTCTATGCCAAGGATATCAAGGTTGTCCTTCATTGGTAATAATGCATTCTGAAGAGAGGGTAGGGGAAGGAAAGGGGATTTCTTCGCAGTAAATGCACACGCCTGTGTTTTGCGGGCATTGAACTCGACCAGGTTCTCGGTACCCCATTGAGAGATATTGTCGAGGTTACGGTCGAGATCAGCCACGAGTCGTCGTCTCTCCTCCTCAATCTCAGATCGCCCCGCCGTCGGACGAACCGAGTAACTCCCGTGCAGTGTGCTGTCATCTGCATAGCAATGAATGTTCCCGAGGGATAGCATATCATTGATATGCAGAAGAAAGAGAGTTGGTGATAGTACGGACCCCTGCGGTACCCCGGCATTCACTTGCAAGAAGCGAGAAGCCTGGCCATCGCAGAGGACCCGCACTCGGCGCTCGTTTAAAAAGCTGGCAATCCAGCTGCACAGTTGAGGAGGTAGACCATATGCCGGAAGCTTGGAAAGGAGCGAAGCATGCCAGACCCTATCGAAGGCTTTGGCGATGTCCAGGCTAATAGCCAAGGACTCGCCGTGCCTTTCCATAGCCCCACCCCAGACATGCGTTACGAATGCCAGAAGAAAATTTTTTTATAGGGACAACAAAAAAAAATAAAAAAACTAGGCGCCATTTACTCGAAAGTTACCGCCAAGCAAGTGCGTTGTTTTTGATAAGGACGGCAGCACGATAGTCGTATGTAATTAGGCAATTTTTTAATTCTCGTAAAATCTTTTTAAACTTAAGTAAGTAAGTATAAATTAAAATGCAACGAAACCGATATTCAGATGAAAATACTTATTCAATTCAGTTGGCATCAAATATTTATCATCCAATAACCAACATTCCAATACAATATGCAACACAAATTGGTTCCAACATTTGGCATCCAAAAGCCAACACTTAGGTATAATACTTGCGCCACAGTGAAATCTTTTAGTTATACAACAAATGCTATGAAATTGGCAAGTTTTAGCACTCGGGTGTCAATAGTAAAATAATGTATGTGTGGGATTCTTAGGTTTGACTAACAGCCTTACAAATAAAAATGTGTTATACCGGATATATTCCATTCTTATACGAAGTATAGTTATACCAGTAATAAATTAAGAATATGTCGAGAATATTTTTTTACAAATAAACCAGGTATATCTTTTGTATAACAATTCTTCCGTTATGTCAAGATGCACGATTTGGCAACAGCGCGACCAAAGAGAAACTTGAAAAAATAAAACGCATTTTGTCTATGACAACTGTATCCATTTGTCAACTTAACGTTTCTCGACCGTCTCGACCATTTTATTATTATTAGATATACAAAGTAGGCACCTGAACATTTAAGGAACTGTACCCTTTCCTATTTATGTAAAACTGACCACTAGGTCCATTTACTTAGGGCACTCTAATGTGGGGGGAGTCTATCGCACCCACGACATTTTTAAATCTTGCTATAGATTCAAAATCTTCCATAACAACAAGCTGTTCATTTAAGGTCATTGGCATATTAATGTAGGTACTCGGATTTTAACTCCAAAATTGCCCTGGCTACACGACGACATATCGTCGTAATAGACTGCTGAGTCAAACCGTGAATGTCCGCAGCATTATCTTGTAGGTAGGAAGGAATGAATAAGAAACGAGTTTAACATAGCAGAACTGATAAAGCATAAGCCTGTACCTACATATAGAAGACTTTTATGAGTAGGTGAAACTTCTTACCTGATTACGTCCCTATTACCTAAAAGCAATCATTATTTGCAGAACAGAAGATAATCCACCTCCACGCGTGTCCATACTGAGAGATCTACCAAATAATTGGTCTAAAAACGTTACACCAGCTTTAGAAAATCGGTATTTTAATCGGAACTGCTCATCGCTGTATAAATCAAAAGGATCTCTTTTTAAATATTTTAACTTTTCTTTGAGCCTCCATTAGGTGGATCAAGTTATTTACTTGTTCTACTTCTTCTAGTGCATTCAAGTCCATAATCAAAATCAGTCTGGTAATGAACGTTAAATACTTAAATGTGCGTAAACAAATACAAACTGTGATATTTTTAAAGTTATTCTAACTCTAAACAAGGGTACGGGCGGGAATAACACCGGAATAACGTTTGTACGAATAGAAATGTCAAAGCTATACGGGGTATAAGCTATTCTTTGTTTATTTGTAGACATTTTGCATATTCTTAGTTAATTCTCGAGTATAACTGTTATACCACGTTTATTTGTAAGGCTGTAAGACTTCGTTGTTTTAGGCTGGATCTCATGAACTGTCATACGAGTAGTTAGAAAATTGAAATGTTCACATAAGATGTATTTCTAACAGACATGATTTTTGATGTCAAAATTAGTCAATACCTTCTTGGAGGACCCTCAAAGTTTTTATAGATAGTGGTACAGAACTATTTGTGTGCTAGGAAGGTTTTTTTTTACCCGTCGGCCGCCATGTGTATTGTAATATTCGCCTTCTTCAAGTAATGAATTATTAAACACAAACTAGGTATGCAATGCATGCTGCTAATTGCAAATGTTGAGCGGAGCAAATATTAAAAAAAAATATTGAAGGGCTTCGCCGTAATCGAATGAAAAAAAAAACTATTTTCATTGTTCACGCACGGGTGCCCATGGCAACCATTTAATCATCTGGTTTTTCAGTGATTATTCCTCCTTGGTCAGCTCTATTTCATGATTTCAGATATATGCACTCCCGGGTATGATGTCGACAAGCATGCCATGCATGGTCAAAATCGGTCGAGCCGTTTCAGAGGAGTAGACGCACAAACGGTTTACACTTGTCGCCTAAGATTGAGCGATCGTTTGATATAATTCAAACCTTAACCGAAGAATCCTTGGATTACATCGTCCTACAAAAAAAAACAAAGTCCGCCGGGCGCCATCCACTCAATATCCTTTCTAGTGCTAACCAGAGGCTTGGCTAAGGCTATTGACGTAGGTGCAGAAAAAAAAACTCCACCTACGCAGTTTTTAACAACAAAGGTTCACAATTAGACAAATTTTATGTTAGTTACATCATAAAATATCTTTCCACTGGGTGAACCGATTTTAATACTTTTTATTATTAATTAAAAGCTACTTCTTCCTAAGTGATACCATTTTAATTTGGCGCCATTCCGAGGACTATTTGGTTCCCACAAAATGTTTGTTTCGGAGTTTGGATGTTTTCTATATAAAGTATGTATGTATTTAGAAAATCAAAAATCAAAATCAAAGTATCTTTATTCATGTAGGTCACAAAGTAACACTTATGAACGTCACAAAAAGAAAATGCTTCTACATTTACATTTACCGCCAGATTCGCAAGGCAATAGGTAGAGCCTGTGAGGAAAGAACCTGGCAAGAAAAACTCACGGCCACTCTTTTTATTCGCCAGTAAATACAATGATTCTGTTACAACAATAAAAAGAGGGTAAGGGCAGTACGTGACCATGTGTGGGACAAGTAGAAATATATAAGTATGTTTATCAGTCGTCTAGATCCCATAGCACCAGCTCTTATTAGCTTAATTTTAATTTGGTCTAGATGACGTTGTGTAAGAATGTCCAAAAATATTTAGATATTATTTATTTATTAATAAATAAATAAATTTATTTCGTAATCATTGTACAATAAAATTTACAAAGAGTCTTAATTTTAATCGTGCGCTATTAAATTATAGTTAGTGCATCAGTAACTTAAGTAAGTAGGTATAATAATACCTATCAATACATATAATAATATTGTAAGTGGTCGATGTCTGTACATCGAAGATATAATAGAGAAACTGTTGTAACAGTAAGAGAGTGGCTTTATGAACTCAATAGAACCCAAAACAATGGTTTTTAGATTTTTTGTCTGTTTGTCTGATTGCCTGTTTGTCTGAATGTTTGAACACGCTAATCTCAGAAAAGGCTTAACCGATTTGAATGCGGTTTCCAGGATTGTGTTATGGTTTATTCAACTTAACATTTAAGGTTTGTTTTATTTCAATCGGTTCATAAATAAAAAAGTTTTGTCGGTCTAAAGTAGCACGCAGCTCCACCTGCGTGCTACTTTAGACTTTAGCAACATCTATACATAATAAATCAGTAACTGGTGATCAAGAAAACTATAACACGCAGGCGGAGCTGCAGGCAACAGCTAGTATTTACATATATGTATATGTATCTAGATGACTTAATAGGTAACTCAATGGCGAAAATTACGTTTATACGACATAATGGGAGTTAAAATGAGAGTTTAATTTTACATCAAACCATTTAATATTTGATAAGGTGCAACCCCGGACGGTATGATTGATAAATTTTGCGAGTATACATATACTAAACAAAGTACGTTTTGAATCACAAACATTATCAAAAGAAATATTGTTGTCATCAAATTTTTACACGTACGGTTCAAGATTTATAAGTAAACATCATTATGAGTAATTTAGGTCATAATATACCTAACTATACTTTATACTAATAACAGTGGACGCTCACGGCTTCGCCCTTGACAAATTAAATACTAAACCTTCCTCGAAAATCGGTGCAGTACTTTTCAAGGTTCCGTAGAGGCCCAAAGGTGCCTCTGGGTATCTACGGAACCTTAAATATGGTAACTCTATTACCAAGACTCCACTGTCCCGTCTGTCACCAGTGAGTATCTCATGAACCGTGATAGTTTAATGGAAATGATGCGTAGGATCCGTGATGCGGAGGACACGTGAAATAATGTTATAGCCTAAAACCTTCCTCGAGAACCACTTTATCCAATGATAAAAACAGCATGAAAGTCGGTGGAGTAGAATAGCGAACAGCCAAACGCTGCGAAGGACTTTGTTTTACAATATGTACTAATTCTAGAGATAACACATTGGTTGAGAAAGTGAGGAACAGCGTGATACGAGAACGTTGCGGTAGATCAGAAGATGTAGTGAGTAAGATAGAAAAAGGGATGCTTAGATGGTTTGGGGACGTAGAAAGGATGGATGAAAGAAGATTGACGAAACAGATACATAAAGCGGGCGTGAATGGACAGGCAGGTAAGGGTCGACCTACGCGAACGTACATCGACCAAATCGAAGATGTTTTGACCAAAGGCCAGGTCAAGAGTACCCAGAACAGGAGAGCGTGCATGAAGATAGTTATGAAAGTGGAAGAAGCGAAAGAAGTATGCCAGGATCGTAGCAAGTGGAATTCCATAGTCTCTGCCTACCCCCATGGGAAAGAGGCGTGACTATATGTTTGTATGTATGTCTAGAGAGAAAAAAAATTGTTGTTTGTTTCCATTAAATAGGCTTCGAAATTAGTGACCCAATTTGTGCTCCATTGTTGGCGGATAACATCCTACCAATATTATAAACGCGAAAGTTTGTGAGTATGTATGTAAGTATGTATGTATGGATGGATGGATGTTTGTTACTCTTTCACGTAAAAACTACTGAATGGATTTTAATGAAACTTTACAATAATATAGCTTATACATTAGAATAACACATAGGCTACCTACAATTTATAAAGATATTGTGTGGATTGTTCAAATTATGACGCGGCGCGACGCCGACGGTAACGGGAAAAAATCCAAATTACCACGCGGACGAAGTCGCGGGCGACCACTAGTAGGCTATATAACATCACTAAGAACAATAGAAGTGGACTAGCAATAAAATGTTGTTACCGCGTAGACGAAGCCGCGAGTGTTTACTATAGTCGGATAAATGCAAATGACAAAATAAAATATGTTTTATCTTAAAACTTCCATGGTTGTTTATTTGTTTGTCACGTTCTAACTTGCGATCAACGGAGGAGTATCAGGCTAAATGTGAAAGTGTTAATTTTTAGGGTTGCGTAGTTTCTGTCGTCTAAGTTAGTAATTGGCTGGGGTTTTGAAGAAAGAAAGAAAGAAAATTAGTTTTCTGTCTTTCAAAAACGCAGCCAATAATAGTAAATTTTTGCTACTTTAAGGAGTTGTCACTGGTTCAGAATCAGCCGAAGTTCATAGTTTTTGTGATTTTATTTTTTTCAAAATCCTCCCAATAAATGAAGAGCCTTTCGTCACAGCGTTTGTGTACCTAATAATAAGGAACTGGTTTTGTAAGGGTCCGATAGAGACATTGCTAAACGCCTAATCGATGCTTCTCAGGACCAGAAGGCTGGCTATTTTCTGGCCCAAAGAATAAGTATCGCCATCCAACGTGGCAACACAGCCAGCATTCTGGGAACCTTCCCAGTCGGCAATGACGCGGAGGATTTTTTTAACGAAATTTTGTAATGTAAATATTTTTAGTAATTTTTTTTTCTATTTTTCATTGGATCTTATGGTAAGTCTAGATTTCCATTGATATTGCAGGACACCATAACGAGCGCGCTATGAATGTTAACACGTAATACATTGCGTAATGTGTACGTATTACGTTTGCAACAATAGTCAGTGTTATAGGAAACTAGATGCAGATCATAAACTTACAAAAGATCATTCAACGAGCCTTTTCCCAACTGAATTGGGGTCGGCTTTCCAGTCTAACTGCGATTCGGCTGAACTTTGATATTTTCAGTGAAGCGACTGCCATCTGACCATGTGATATCGAAGTTCTGTATTTAGCCCGGTCGGATTTTTGATTTAGGGCTCCAACCACCCCTAACAACTGCCATAGATGTTTGTATGACAACAGGGACCGACGACTTTACTTACTACTAGATGCTAGATAAAATCTTCCAGAGAACTGAGCAATTCGAAAGACCGTTCTTTTGATCATTCTACCAAGAAACGCGTCAGTCAATAGGGGCTTGAAGACAGCGAGTTGGTTGAATCCACAGAAGTAGTCCAGAATGTCGGCAGTCTGGCAAGCGGTGTGGTTACCTTCGACGCATACCTTCACTCACCGAAGTGGGATAAACATGACCCCATTTGGCCCCAACGATGAGGTATAATACTCGACCCAAGTCCTAGTATTTTGTATTTAGGCGAACATATTATGCGAGTCGGACTCGCGGACAAAAGGTTACATACTTACCAAAACCAAAACTAGTATAGTATTCTTATATCTGTGCCAAAACGGAAAAAAAATCACACCCGGCCAAATGCATGTCGAGCCACGCATAAGATAGGGTTCCGTAGTTAACCATAAAAACGTCTATTTAATATCATCCCTACTTAACGTGTATGGGAGGAATCGGGATAAAATAGCCTATCTTACTCAGGGTGAATGTGGCTTTCCAATGGTGAAAGAATTTTTGAAATCGGCACAGTAGTTTTTGAGTTTATTTATTACAGACATACACACAAAAATACAAATCTTTCCTCTTTATAATAATAGTGTAGATTTTGTTCGGTTAATATATGTACATATCTTTGCAAAGTTTCATGTTTCTAGACTGACATGACATGATTAAACTCTTACCACAAAAAAGATAAACATTTGGCGAACGGGATTGTTTAAAAAATACGCTACCTACCACAAAAGAACGTCTAATGGTGTTTTAGAGACAGACACTGTTTAAAGTTAGTCAATATTTTAAACACACGAAGAAGAGTGTTTAACTCGTGCTTATGTCATGATTACATAGGTAAGTATTTTGGTACATTTTTGTCTCAGTTTTAACTCGAGGACTGGCCGATTTGGCTTTGTTGGTATGTGTGTCAGTTCCGGTCTACAGGCCGCATTTTTCAGCCGATTTTCATGAGATTTGGCAAAAGTGTTCTTTGTTGCAAGACGCAACTTTTGTCGAAGGGATTTTTCGATTGGGGGGAAAATGCGAAAATAACGCGACGTCTACTGTTCACAGAACCACTAGTTTCATTTATATTTATTTTATTTGATATTTTATTATTTATTATATATTATTACCTATTTTTTATGAATTTTATTATTGTGAAATTAATTCTGATAATTCATTCTGTGACTATCTTTAACTTAAATTTAATTAAATAAATATAATGTAATAAAATAATGTACTAATTTAAATTTGATAAATATTAATTTGATAATTATTAATTACCGATAACTAAAAATTTTAATTGAGAGTTATACTAACATAGGCTATAAGATTTTTGTTACTAACCATCTATGGACATTGTCTGAAATAAAATAATTTGAATTTGAATTTATATAAAGAAACAACAAACAGCTACATTATATAATATTGGTACATGTAATGACTGAGGAATAATAATAACGTAGCCCACAGCGCTGTTCACAGATTACCAGAATATGTCGCGTTTGTTATGTGTTAGGCTTCCGTGACTATTACTACAGAATCCTAAAAATCATTTGTTGTATCTACACATATCACGCCTATATCTCCGAAGGGATAGGCAGAGGTGCATTACACACCCACAATTTGCCAGTATTTTTAGTCCCACGTAATAGGGGGGGAGCCTATTGCCGTCACCGGGCACATTTATAATGGGTTATGTCCAAAATGGCTGAATTTTGAATAAAAAGTAGCAACTATATTGTTTTTTGAAAAACTAATTTGAAACCCGTTGCCTTGCAATGAAAGGCAACAAATTCTTACGTGCCAGCCGCTAAGGCACAGCCAATTAAAGTCCTGGGCGTCTCGCACTATGTACCCCCTTGTTGTATACCCCTTAAATATTTATTTTATTCTGTTTTTAGTAATTATTTCTTGATAAGGGCAACAGAAATACATCATCTGTGTAAATTTCTACTTTCTAACTATAAAGGTTCATTAGATACAGCCGAAGACAGACGGACGGACCAACGGACAGCGAAGTCACAGTAATATGTTTCCCGTTTTAACCTTTGGGTACGCAACACGATTTTTTCGTTCCCGCTTCCCGTGGGAACTCATTACCCGTGGGTATCTAAGAAATACCTACAACACCTTCTATGCGCTAATTTTCATAATATATAATTGTGTAAAGGTTTACGCGACCCATAGACATTACACGTTCACAAAAAAAAACAATTTTATAAAATATTAAAAAAATAATCTACTCATTTTTGACTCATGGTACTCAACTCAATTTTATTGTATTGTCTCAAAAAAACTTAAATGTCAAAATAGTATTACAAAAAGTGTGCGATGGCAGGGAATCGAACCCGGATCAACTGCTTGGAAGGCAACTATGCTGACCATTACACCACCATCGCAGCTGTCAGATGTGTTAAAATTAACAAACCATTTCTATTTAGCGTGTTATCTGTTTTATAGGTATGCAATACATTCTGCTGTTGCAATAATTGAGCTGAGTTAGTCGATCCGGGTCGAACTCCTAAACGACTGGACCGATCTTTATTAATTCAGATATATTATGCACTCACGGTGATGGTCACTATGACCGTGCCAAATTTCAAAAAGATCGGTCCAGTCGTTTAGGAGGAGTTCGATAACGAACGAAATACACGAGTCGTCTAAGAAAGAGCTTCGTAAACTCCGCTCAATAAAAATTGTCGGTAGATATTATAAAACAGAGTCCTACGTCGCGTCTGTCTGTTCGCGATAAACTCAAAAACTACTGCACCGATTTTCATGCCGTTTTCATCAATGGATAGAGAGTGGTTCTCGAGGAAGGTTTTAATCTAAATTTTACAATATCAATAAACCCGTGGTATTTATTCAGACAAATAAAAAAGAAGTGTCTGTTCTTATTCCAAATTAAATAGGTACCTGTCTGTTTATTCCGGTTGATCTCTGAAACGGCTGTACCGATTTTAACGGAACTCTCACTGGTAGATAACGGATGTTATATGGCCTAACTTTACTACTTTTTATTCCGGAAATGTGTCCCCATGGAACCATGTTGTTATAACACACACACACACATATATCACGCCTATATCCCCGAAGGGGTAGGCAGAGGTGCATTACATACCCACAATTTGCCAGTATTTTAGTCTCACGTAATATGGGGCAAGCCTATTGCCGTCACCGGCACACATATGGTTATGTCCAAAATGGCTGAATTAATTTAATAAAAAGTAGCAGCTATATTGTAATTTTAGAAAACAATTGAAACCCATTGCCTTGTGATGATATCTTGATGAAAGGCAACAAAATCTTACGTGCCAGCCGCTATGGCATAGCCAATTAAAGTCCTGGGCGTCTCGGACTATGTTGTTATCCGTACCCAAATTCCGACAGCCAGGACGGTAAACTTAATAACGCGATGTAGAAATTATGAATGAACCAAAAATTCGATGTTGTCGGTATTGGTCATCGTAGCTCAGTGGTCAGAGCATTCCCCCTGTTAGGGAAAGGCCGTGGGTTCGAGTCCTAACGATGACATCATGATCATCATGATTTCTTAGATGACAAGGCTGCCTGGTTGTAACACGAATTGCTCCTTTCTAAATAACTCTGTATTAGATTTAAGATGAAATATTTTGGAAAAAAGCCGAACTGAGTTTCTTGAGGGCTCTTCTCAGTCTCGTTGCATTTTGGAACCCTCGGTAGAGTCACACCAACTTTTGACGAATCAAAATAATTTTCTAAAAATTTCAAAGATAATAAACGTTATATTATATTTTATTTTATTTTATTTTCAGTTTTTGTGATCTATTTATAATTTATTTCTTAATATTTTAAGAATAGTTTAAGCAAACTCATTGCTTTAAAATACAAAAATATAAGGACGGATGTTACATATCTATCTCAGCAGTCCCGGTGGTATGTCGGTACATAATTATAAGTCTATTAAGAGTCGATACGCGTAATGTTCATCTATGACCTACTAACCCCTAACGGGACGGTTATGTAACTATTGGGTAACCGGTTCAATATTTGATGTTACACTAACGTTATAGACAAGGCCATTCATTCACATCATCATATCATAGTATAAAATATCCGTCCGTTATATACGGACGGATATTTAAAACTACCCAACGGATTTTGATGCGGTTTTCACCAATTGATAGAGTGATTCTCGAGGAAGGTTTTAATATATTATTTGTCAAGTGGGCTAAGTCACGAACGTCCGCTAGTTTGAAATACAATATTATCAAGCTTCCAATTTGCTTAAAAATACACAATCATACTTAACCGTGTCTTTATTGAACTTATCTATATCTTATCTTATCGTATCTTTATTAATTATGGTTATTCTTGGAGAATTAATGATTTAATATTTTCAAATTGACCTTATATCGAGTAAAAAGGTCAGTGACTATCGACCTTCAGTTAATTTTCGGAGTGAACATCTTTAACCTACTCTTATCATAAGGAAGTCAACACATAAAAAAAATTAAATGTTTTTGGACATTCTCACATAACGTCATCTAAGCTTTTGCTACCCATGGGATTGTTATTATTGCCTATGTTACTCGCTAATAATGTAGCTTTATAATATAAGGTGAAAGAATTTTTCAAATCGGTGTTTCTTTTAGAACCTATTAAATGCAAATAAGTAAATATTTTTTTAATATGCGGCCATTCGTCGCCGCTTCACCACAGAATAGGGATAGTATTTAGTATTTAGAACTTAGAACTTGCACTCCGACGTTAATTAAAGCCCATTATTTTGTTTACAGAGAACATCATTCGAACGTTAGGGTTGTCCAGTAAAGTAAAATATATACCAACATATAATTTGACCAATAATTATGACTATGAATAATGCCTCAATATCAACTCTATGGTCAATGCCTTGTCACAAACAAGAGACATCCCTTACTGATATACAACTTCAAGTTGTCGCTGACGTCACGTATTTTTTGCGATTGTTAGGCGAGTGACATAGGCCTGGCCGCACCTACAATATGTATGTATGTACATCCATTGCCGAGCTCCTCCGGTAAGCACTAGAAGAATTCCCAGTGGCGCCGAGGCAGACCTTGGCCACCTGTGTGGCCGCTGCGTGGTGGTCGGGTGTTACCCTGCATCTTTGGGGTCGGGTTTTATCCCGCGTCGGTGAGTGAAGGCGTGCAGCCCTTCTATAGCCTGCTTCTGTAAGGGCGGTGGGTTGCTAATCCATCGTCCTTAGGCCCCGATCATGGAGGTCGATGGTCCTGGGCGTAGTCACGTCTGCGGCTCAAGATAATATGGAAGATCATTGATCAAGATGGCCTATGTATGTATGTAACTCCACACTTTCATTAGCATATTTTTTTTTGTCTACAGATAAAATGCTGAAATAAATCAAAATGGCCGCCACGAAATTGATTTCTCCTGACGCCAATCAAGGCGAAAACATCATAGACAGTTCGAGACAAGAAAATCTAATTACAAATATCAAAACTTGCCAATCTACAAACAAAAGTATCAAAATAAACTCGAGTACAGAAAATGAAAGTGATAATAGTTGTATAAACAGACTTGATACTTTCGATGAAAATATGAACGAAAACATAGAAAATGTTTCAGAAGTATCAAGATTTTATGATGGGAAGAATGTTTTGATTACTGGTGCTACAGGTAAGTTGCTATACATCACGCAATTATCCCCAAAGAGGTGTTTATAACGCCACATTTCGCCAGCAAGTGAATTTGGTGCCACGTAATAGGGAATGAGCGTCTCTATTGCACTTTCCGTGCATTTTGGGTTTCTTTAAAAATATTATCTAAACTTCAATACTACCCGTGAAGCGACTGCCATCTGACCTACAAAACCCATGGGCGATATCGAAGTTCTATTGTGCTATACCTCGGAGAGAACGTTAAAGCCGTTAGTCCCGGTTGTTATAAGAACATTTATAGAAGTAGTTACGGAGCCCTGAAACAAAGTCCGACTACAGAGTTTCGATATCAGTCGCTCCACGGAAAATATTGAAGTTCAGCCACATCGCAGGTCTGGATATTAGGGAAAAGGTTCAGTGAATCATGAATGTGCTAAAGTTTATTAATTTGCAACGTTTCAGGATTCCTTGGCAAGGTCCTGGTGGAGAAGTTGCTTAGAAGCTGTCCAGGAGTCGAGAACCTGTACCTCTTGGTGCGGCAGAAACGTGGAAAAGATATCTATACAAGAATGGAAGAAATTTTCGAGGATCCTGTAAGTGTTTTCTTATTATTTACTACCTTCAGAAAACTCAGTCCACTTTAGGTAGTAGTGCGTGCTGTTAAAGTAGTGCCCTACCGTTTGACGTCGCGCGTCGCTTTGGCTTTCCATCAGGTAGGTGGTATCTCATAAGCGACTTTAGCGAGTCGGATTTTTTTAGGTCTCAACTACCCGGAACGACTACCATAGATCCTGAGGTTTTAACATGCTCTCGTATACTCATTCAATGTCTTAAGAAATGGTCACCCATCCTAAGATCGACCTGACTAGTTGCTTAAACTTTGCAATGCGTTAATACACTGCGCCAGGAGTCGAAATCGTGGTAAAATACTTCGCAAACATTTCCGCATCGTACTAGAAACATTGCCACGTTCAATGTCAATACGAATCACTTAAAAAAAACACCTATTCAAGCAAGTACCGATAAAATTATAACTTGATGACCTATTTATCTTATTTACAAAATTGATAGGCCCTTTATGTCTCGACTTCCGTTATTGCAGTGATTGTTAAAGATGTCTACTTCAAAAATTAACTGGAGGTCAATAGTCACTGACCTTTTTACTTGTTCTAAAGGTCATTGTTAAATGAAGTTGATTATTCACGTTCAAGAACAATCTTGAGTCTAGGTTAACCTTATATACTTAAACTTAAAAACACAAATAAATAAATGCGTTTTGTCTAGTGTTTTATCAAAATCGTTGAGCCTTCAATCCATACAAACAATCAAAGATTTCCTACTTCACAGTGCAATTGACAGTTCATCTCAAACCCATCAATTCTTTAGTTTACTGATATGGCACCTTGGCCTTTTTTTTGTTGAGTCAACGTCCTGGCCGTGAGGATGCGTTCACGATATTTTATAAATTGGGCTTATCTTAAGGTCAAATGTAATTCAATCTGCCCATATACGTTTAAGAGAAAATATCGCATTTATTTTAAGCTTTTGAAATGTTTATAATGGTACTAAAATAAATACTTAACAATCAATTTTCAAAATGCAGCTCTGTCAGTGTGTTCGTGTTCTGGCTAATCTCTGATATGGCTAATTATACTCGTATATCTAGTAAGTAACTTATTGTAAATAAATAATTTCTTTATAACCAAAAAAAAGAAATAAAAAGAAAAGGCTATCTTTTCGTGGGAATTAGGATCTATTTTCACGCGGGTAAAGTTTTGGAGATCAGCGCTAACTTTTTTTCTTGCGTCTACCCCGGAGTGTGTGGTATCATTAGATAGGTCTTATAGGGTAAATTCCTATAGGGGGGGGGGGGGGGGCAGACAGGTTAAAAACATAAAACATTGAGAGATTGCTAAAACGACTTTTTGATTTAAGTATTCGTTTGCGAGATATTCTACTTTATATAGCAAATAAAGTATGTATGTAACTTTATATAGCAATAGACTTGCCTAGGAGGCAAGTCGTGGGACTAAAAATACTGGCAAATTGTGGGTGTGTAATGCGCCTCTGCCTATCCCTCCGGGGATATAGGCGTGATGGTTCTTTTTTTGCTTAAATTATTGGGCTGTTTCGTTTATTTACTCTGTGGTTCAAGTTTCTCAGAAACAAACGAGATTAAGTACATGTATGCTTATTAAACTCTGGGAAAATCTTGTGAATTTGTATTTTAAACGGAATTCTCAATAAACAAATATTGAATGTGTCAAGAACAGGCCATCCTTCAAGAACACGACTTGACCGACTTTGTTTGTTTGTTTTTAAACGACCTTTTTACTTATATTGATAATATTCGCAAATATTATGTTAAAGTTTTATTGTAGATCTTATATAATAGGTAGACATTGTATATCTCATCGGAGGCTAAGGTCACAGAATAGACATACAAAACAGCAGCAGTAAGGTCATAGTTTAACTAGTGGACGCCCTATGTTCGAACAGTAGACCTCGCGAACATATTAAAACATTATTTGGGATTCCCTTCAATAAAAAATCTCACTTTTAAAATATTGTTTCGAGTAATGGTATTCTTGTGACAAACATTATGAAGTCACAAGAACATGAGAAGGTCGAAATCTTAAATAACAAATTAATTGCTCTTTATGACGTTCATGCGCCTGTTCATGCAGTGCGGATGCGACATATGCCGGCCCCCTGGCTTACCACCGAGATAAAAGAATTAAAATCCAAAAAGCAGCTGCCAAATGTAGGTTCAAATCACCCCCTACTCCAGGTAACCGAGAAAAATATATTGCTATTCGAAATCTCTGCAGTAAAGTGTGTAGGAATGCTCAACGCCAACACATCCATAATTCGGTCGAGAACGGCGACCCGGTCAAAGTTTGGAAATTTCTGAAAACTCTGGGAGTTGGAAAGACTAACACGATGAATATTCCTAAGAAAATTGATATTGATTTGTTAAATCAGCATTTCTCCTCCTCATCAACGCTTGATCAGAGTCGTAAGGCCTGCACTTTACAATATCTTTCATCTGTTCCATCTCCCTCGTACCCACCGTTCGTTTTTGACCAACCATCTGCTTGTGATGTTAAGAAGTGTATTATGTCTATAAGCTCCAACGCTATCGGCTGTGATGCCATCAGTCGTAATATGATTCTACCTATTCTGGACGAAATCCTCCCCATACTATATCATATTTTCAATCACTCCCTCACTTGCAGTGTGTTCCCAACGGCGTGGAAGCAAGCAAATATAATTCCTATTCCCAAAAAGGCTAACCCTTCCTCCTTCTCCGAATATCGTCCCATTTCTATCTTACCCTTTCTATCCAAGATCCTTGAGCGACTAGTTCACAGCCAGCTAAACTCCTTCCTCAACAAAAACTGTCTCCTTGATACATTCCAATCGGGATTTCGTCCAGGACATAGTACAGTTAGTGCGCTAATCAATGTTACGGATGACATCAGGCTAGGTATGGAGCATGGTAATCTTACTGTTCTCGCCTTATTGGATGGGCATACTGCGCTCTATTAACATATCTCCAACAGTGGTTGACTGGTTTCGGACTTACCTGTTTGGTCGCCGGCAGCGTCTGCGATACGAGGAATGCTTTTCCTCTTGGTCCGATACATCTGCTGGCGTACCACAGGGTGGCATTCTCTCTCCTTTACTTTTCGCAAGCTTTATAAATTCTATCACCAAATCTTTACTTTCTTCCTACCACCTTTATGCAGACGATCTCCAAATTTACATGCAAGCTCCCCCGGATAATTTGAGCGAAGCCCTTTCCATTATAAATAAGGATCTTTCTCAAATTTGTACGTGGAGTAAGCAGTACGGGCTTGAAGTGAACCCTGCCAAAACACAGGTGTGTATCGTTGGCAGTCAAAGAAAATTGACGGAAATTGACTGGACGCAGCTGCCAAACATAATCTTCAATGGCGTAGCATTACCAATAACAACGACGGGAAAAAACCTTGGAATCTTAATAAACAGTACCTTATCATGGAGCGTACAACTCCGAGAGGTGAGTCGAAAATTGTTCGCATCCGTGGGTTCTTTACGTAGACTGCGAAACTTTCTGCCCACGGCCACCAAGGTTGCGCTTGCACAATCCATCCTTCTTCCTATCCTGGACTACGCAGATGTCAGTTATCTCGATGTCACCGAGGAGCAACTTAATAAGCTTGAGCGTCTCCAAAACTTATGTATTAGATTCATATTTGGTTTGCGCAAATATGATCATGTATCCGAATACCGCAACTTGCTCAAGTGGCTCCCAATTCGCCTTCGCCGGAATACTCATATTCTTTCTATGCTTTACAATGTCTTATTTAGTCCCTGTACCCCTGTCTATTTAAAAGAACGCTTTTCGTTCCTTAAAGACACACATTTGAGATCCTTGAGGTCGTCGGAGACCCGGGTGCTGGCAGTGCCAGATCAACTAGTTTTTATGATAAATCTTTCTCCGTCCAAGCTGTACGTTTGTGGAATGTTCTGCCTGTGACCATCCGACAAGCTCCTTCAATAGGTGTCTTCAAACGGATGGTAAAAGATCATTATCTGAGTTCTTAACTGCTTTCATCTCTGTATTATTGTATGCATTTGTGTACGTATTAATTTACTTATACTATCGCAATGGTATGTATTTTTTTTTATTAGTGTATTATTTCAAGTTTTATCTTGTGTAGGTATATTTCTCATAATTTCTATATTATTTCCCTACTTACTTTTGTATATTTTTCTTGAACTTTTGTATATTTTTCTTGTACTTTTGTATATTCTTTTCTTTCGCCAATAGCTATCCACTTTTCATTTAACTTCGATCTGTTATGTCCATCCAAAGGTTGCCTGTAAGAGATCACTCTAGGGCCGCCATTTGTACTACTGAATTAAGATTTAGTTTGTATTTAATATTACCTTGTATATTAGTGGACAATAAAGTATATTTCTATTCTATTCTATTCTATTATGGAGATTGGATAACAAATGATGGGCCCGCTATCCAGGAAAAACATTAAAACGTTATTTGGCTTTATTTACCCCATTTTCCCGCCAAATCCAAATAAAAGCTCACGACGAAATTGTTTTTAGTAAATCAAGGAACACTTGTGCCAAGTTTCGTAAAGATCTGATAAAAACTGTAGCTAAAAACAGACAGACGGACGAAAGCAAAATTATCTAATCTGGAAATGTAGACGCCTCGCTCGGTGTGCTTCAAGCTGTAATCCTCATATTTGACATCTCAGTGAAAACGAATTTTGACAACGCTAAAAAATAGTCATGAAATAGTGGTAACGACATGCCAAATCTCAGAAATAGTCCTTAAAAGGTTCCAGAGATATAAAGGTAACCTGATGAGGATTATGGCTTGAACATTTGAAAACTTCAACTTTCGCCTTTACGCCGTTACGCCTTTACACTATGTTCATACGACTATTTCACGACTATTTTTTGGCATAAACTTTAAACCGAAAATCGCAGGCGTTCCGGAGAAAGTTGAAGTTTTCAAATGTTCAAGCCATAATCCTCATCAGGTTACCTTTATATCTCTGGAACCTTTGAAGGACCATTTCTGAGATTTGGCATGTCGTGACGACTATTTCATGACTATTTTTGGGAACCTAAACCAACTCGATAGGCTTTACCGTTTGCTTGCACCAGAGATGAGGATTACAGCTTGACGTTCAAGCCATAAACCTCATTAACTTATAGCTATAACGCCGAAACTATAATACGACTATTATTTTTACATGTACGACTATTTATGACTATTTCATGACTATTTTTTAGCGTTGTCAAAATTCGTTTTCATTGAGATTTCAAATATGAGGATTACAGCTTGAAGCACACCTCGCTCGCTTGGTCAATTTAACTTTTGTATGTCGAGAATTGGACCGATTTTAGCATAAATGATCCATCAACACAAAGCTCATTTTGAGATATTTGACTTTAAAAGTCATTGCAGTGTTTCTCTGGCTTTGTAATGATAAATTTTGTTTTTTAAAATTTTATGTAATCCTATATGAACGCAACTATTTAACATGCATGTATTTATTGAATATATTGTAATAATTTAGTAGATATAAAATAAAATATGCACCCGGATCATTTTTACAAAATAATTTTTGTATGGTATTAGCTGTGTAGGCTGCAGAAAGAAAAATGCAAAAATGTTTCAAAGTGAGACAAAAATAGGAAAATATTTTTTAGTGTTTTATTAAAAAATACAGAAATTACCCTACTCCTCATCTAAATCAAAGTCTGGTTGATCTCATAACCATCTATATCGTCTATTACTTCATCGTCTCCCTTCAGGTTTTTATAGTAATCGATGCAGTCATTTGGTACCTATAAGACGGAATAATGATTTCAAATCGTTTAATTTTTTTTTATTAATCAATTTTCCTGATGGCCATAATTCTTGCAAATCTTCTTCTACGACATCCAACTCAACACCTTTAAATCTCTTTTTTACATTGCATTTTTACTTGCACAAGTCCGAGGTTCTGTGTTTTCACAGACCTCGGAACGGTCCACCTGAAGGTTCCAGCATAAATGTGGGGGGCGTTAGCATCGGCATCAAGCCCTCAATGAAGTACCTAGGGATCGTACTTGATAGCCGATGGAACTTCGGACCACATTTCCGAAGTTTGGTCCCTAAAGTGACGGGGGCATCAGACGCGCTTTCGCGACTCATGCCTAACCTAAAGGGGGTCCCTTTAGGTTAGGTTAGCCTCCCAACGCCTCCTGCAGGAGACTGTACCTGGGGATCATGCGGAGTATGGCCGTATACGGGGCTCCCGTATGGGCGGCGCGGTTGACGGCCAACAACTCAACGCTCCTTAATAGACCGTTGAGGACCTTGGCCGTCAAAACAATAAGAGGGTACCGCACGATCTCCGGAGAGGCTGCATGTCTCTTAGCCGGGACCCCTCCATGGGACCTGGAAGCGAGAGCCCTTGCGTCATTGTTCCAATGGCGAGGTTCCAAGAGGCCGCATGGTGACCTCACGTATCGTGCGACGCAGATCGTTACCGGGCATGGATGCCTTAGTAGCTATCTGTTTCGCATCCATCGTGAGGTCACACCCCGGTGTCAACACTGCGAGGTTTCCGACGACGACACCGCACTCCACATGTTGGTGGAGTGCTCTGCGTGGGCGAGTCAGCGCCGGGACCTCGTAGTGGGTCTGGGCGTGAATGCCCTCTCGCTCCAGATCATGCTTCAAGCCATGGTCTCCAGCAGGAGTGGGTGGAACGCGACCGTGTCCTTCTGCGAATAAGTCATGCTCGCGAAGGAGGCGGTCAAGAGGGAGAGGGAGCGTACCCTCCCCGCCGAGTTCCGTAGTCAGCGGCGAGGGCGCCGCAGCCTCATCTACGCCCAAGACCATCGACCTCCATGATCGGGGCCTGAAGACGGCGGGGTCGCCACCCGTCGTTCTTACAGAAGTAGGCTAGAAGGGTTACGTGCTGCGGGGCCTTTGCCCCATAGAGCACGCAACCAGATTCACTCACTGACGCAGGATAAAACCCTACCCCAACGACGCGGAATTCTCATCCCGAACTAACCCCCGCAGAGACCACAGTGGTGGTCAAAGTCCGCCGGGCGCCACTGGAAATACGTTCTGCTTGTAACCAGAGACGCCCAGCAACGGACGATAGAGCGGCCGCGGCCTTAGGCAGCGGAATTAAAAAAAAAAAGGTGTTTACTTAAAATGGTTTTCAAAATTATAACAATTTTAATATTTCTGTTTTGACCTCCACAGCAGTCACTCCAAGATCAATTCTCTCCACAAAATCATCCTTCAGCTTCTTCCTTAAATCTTCCGATATTTTTTGGTATTCTTCTTGTTTTTTTTATTTTTTTTTTTAATTTATACATTTATTTACAATAAGAATTACAATATACAAAATAAACATAATTATAGACTAAAAATATTTACATTTACATTTTTTGGGTGCAAAGGGACCCTTCTTACATCTATCGGGCACCAGCGACCTCACCTGCTAGTGGCGCACCTGCTGATTAACGGACGAGGTTCGTATATTACGGTACCCATGTGGTGGCTTTGGCCCCTACGTGGATACCAGGTGGTACAACAGTGTTGGTCCAAGGGGTACAACCGTGCAGCTGTGCTAAAGCCCCCCAAGTAACCCAGCCCAGGCTGGGTTGCGTTAGGGGTTCAGCAGCTGCACTGCCGGGCCCGGGGCGGTGTATGGTGCGGCAGGCAGGGGTCCAGTGGGGGCGAAGCGGAGTCTAGTGTGGGTGGTGTGGGTCGATTCGCCGGCCAGGGAGACCCTTAGCAACGGCGTTGCCGCGGCCGCCCGCAACATAGTCATGGGGCCCGCCTGGGACCAACCACCCCAGTAGGCTGCCCCACATGTTGCGCATAATCCTGTTGTGGGGTCGCCGCTCCGGGTGGTAACCGGTGTGGGGTAGCGGCGGCCTTGCATCAGGGGGGTTTGGGAGCCCTTCCGTCCGGCGGGTCGGCTCCGACCTAACCACACGGTTCTAGACGAAGCTAGCCTCTGCACTTTGTCACTTACTGCCGCACCAAATATCGCCCTGTCTTCACGCTTCCATTCGCATTTCACAATGACAGTGCAACAAGATAATAGACGGTACACAGCGGCCCCTAGAAACCCCACAAAGTTGACTTCGTTTGAGGTGGAGTTCGCGAATATCCGCGGACTCCATGCAAACCTCGATATCGTCCACCATCACCTGGAGTCGGCACGGCCTTCTGTGATGTTCCTAACGGAGACACAGATACGCCGCCCTGACGACACGTCGTACCTCTGTTACCCGGGCTATATCATTGAGGAACAATTCCGCGATAAAGCCGGGGTGTGCGTGTTCGTTAGGGCGGATGTTTGCTGCCGCCGGTTGCGCTGTCTGGAGAACCCCTCCTACTCCGTCCTTTGGCTGCACGTGGATCATGGCTCCATGAGCCAGATCTACGTGTGCGTCTACCGCTCCCACACAGGGGACACTGGAACAACAAGGCTTTTCGAATACCTCAGCGAGATGGCTGACGATGCGCAGGTGCGGTTCCCGAACGCTGACCTGGTTTTCTTGGGGGACTTTAACGGTCATCACGTTGAGTGGCTGGGGTCCCTTAGGACCGATCATGCGGGACGAACCGCCCATGCATTCGCTCTCTCCCACGGGCTGACCCAGATGGTACGGGGGATCACCCGGATACCTGACAGGTCAGACCACACGCCCGCCTTGCTGGATCTACTGCTGACGAGTCGCCCAGCCGAGTACAGTGTGTCGGTACGCGCCCCACTGGGCACTTCCGACCACTGTGTGGTGCACGCCAGCTTCCAAGTGCCACCGCCTGCTCGTGTTGAACAAATGACTCGACGACTATGGCACTACTCGTCGGCAGACTGGGACGGTCTCCGCGATTACTTTGCGTCCGTCCCGTGGAGCCAGCGCTGCTTTGTAGGGAAGGCGCCTTCGGATAGCGCTGCTGCCATTGCTGGCGAGATTAGTCTAGGGATAGAATATTATATCCCTTTCACTGATGTCGCCAGCATCCGCAAAGCTCGCCCCTGGTTCGGGCGTGAATGTGCCGAGGCTGTCCAGAAAAAACAGTCGGCATATCGCGCCTGGGTCAGGGCTCGGGCGGCACGTGACCCGAACGTGAACCGCCTCAAAGCAGCGTACAATCGGGCCACTAGGTTCAGCAAGAGGGCCTTCAAGAGAGCGACGCGCTGGGCATCCCCAGCGCATCGCGCGGCTTGGTCAGGAGCTCACATCCCATCCCACGGGCAGCCGTGGATACTGGCAACTGGCCAAAGCCGTACAGTCAAATTTTTGTCAACCCTCGCTGCCACCACTGCGTTTTCCTGATGGATCACTGGCTCACAAAGCCCAAGAGAAGGCGGACATGCTCGCAGACCTCTTTGCGGCTAATTCCCGGGTCGATGACCGTGGCCTGCAGCCCCCCGCCATCGCCAACTGTGGCCACACTATGCCTGATATTGTTATCAGGCAATGTGATGTACGGGCAGTGCTGCGGTCACTCGACACGCGGAAAGCCAGTGGCCCTGACGGCATTCCGGCGGTGGTGCTACGAAAATGTGCTGCTGAGTTGTCTCCAGTATTAACGCGTCTGTACCGCCTGTCATACTCTACAGGCCTCGTGCCGGAGGCCTGGAAGGAGGCGAACGTACAACCGATCCCCAAGAAAGGGGATCGATCCGATCCAGGCAACTATCGACCCATAGCTGTCACCTCAGTCATTTGCAAGGTGCTCGAGCTTCTTATTAATAAGCAGCTCATGCGATACCTGGAGGATCACTCGCTAATCAATGATCGGCAATATGGCTTCAGGCCAAAACGATCAACGGGTGACCTCCTGGCATTCGTCACGCATGTATGGGGTGAGGCTATGGAAAAGTTCGGCGAGTCCTTGGCTATTAGCCTGGACATCGCCAAAGCTTTCGATAGGGTCTGGCATGCTTCGCTCCTTTCCAAGCTTCCGGCATATGGTCTACCTCCTCAACTGTGCAGCTGGATTGCCAGTTTTTTAAACGAGCGCCGAGTGCGGGTCCTCTGCGATGGCCAGGCTTCTCGCTTCTTGCAAGTGAATGCCGGGGTACCGCAGGGGTCCGTACTGTCACCAACTCTCTTTCTTCTGCATATCAATGATATGCTTTCCCTCGGGAACATTCATTGCTATGCAGATGACAGTACATTGCACGGGAGTTACTCGGTTTGTCCGACGGCGGGGCGATCTGTGATAGAGGAGGAGAGACGACATCTCGTGGGTGATCTCGACCGAAACCTCGACAGTATCTCCCAATGGGGTGCCGAGAACTTGGTCGAGTTCAATGCCCACAAAACACAGGCGTGTGCATTTACAGCGAAAAAATCCCCTTTCCTTCCCCTACCCACTCTTCAGAATGCAATATTACCAATGAAGGACGTTCGTCGAGAGCTCAATAACACAAAATACATTGAGAGATGTATTGGGCTAGCTTCGCGGAAACTAGGAATACTAAACAAGGTAAAGCGATTCTTTACACCGCACCAGAGGTGTCTGCTGTACAAAACGCAGATTAGACCCTGCGTTGAATACTGCTCTCACCTCTGGGACGGCTCCGCGAAGTATTTGCTGGACGCACTCGACGCTATGCAGCGACGCGCTGTTCGCATTATAGACTGTCCGGAGGTAACGGGAAGCCTTGAGCCGCAAGCCCAGCGCCGAACAATTGCTTCCTTGGCCGCGTTCTACCGTATTTACCACGGTGAGTGTTCTGAAGAGCTCTTCAACCTGATCCCACCCTCTCCCTTCCGATCCCGAACAACGCGTGCCGGCCAGAGATGTCACCCTCATACCGTGGAAACCGTCTTCGCGAGAACCGAGCGTTTTAAACGATCGTTTCTCTGCCGAACGATGGTGGCTTGGAACGCCCTGCCTGCGCACGTGTTTCCTCCAACATATAACCCTGGGCTCTTTAAGCGAAGCGTGAAGAGGCACATTACTGGGTCGTCAAGTTGAGGGCCACTCTCTATAGTATTCCTGTGTACTGTGAGAGTCGCCCTCAATTGCCAGACGTCGCCTCAGCTTACCATCAGGCGGGTGGCGTCAATTTGTCGAACTAAATATAAAAAAAAAAAAAAAAAAAAAAAACATTACAAAATATCGTTTAAAAAATCCTCCGCGTCATTGCCGGCTAGGAAGGTTCCCAGAATGCTGGCTGTGTTGCCACGTTGGATGGCGATACTTATTCTTTGGGCCAGAAAATAGCCAGCCTTCTGGTCCTGAGAAGCATCGATTAGGCGTTTAGCAATGTCTCTATAAAGGCGGCGAGCACTAGGACCCCATGACCCCAGTGTCTCAACCCCAAACGGCTCAAATATGTAATCACCTGCTAGGTTAGCATATTTACGCCGTTTAAAGCCTTCAGCCGATGCAGCAGCAGCGCCGGCACATCCGGATGTGCACCTTAGCACCTGCTAAGGTGTCAACGCATGTAGCGTCCCACACCAAAGGCCTTCCCATCTTCCACGGTAGCAACGACATACCGTCCGGTCTCTTTCCATCGCTTCGTGCTAAACCATTTGGTTCGCGTACGGCCGGAAGACCTGCGGTGGAAAGAGCCCTACCAATTATATCGTTTAGAATAGCGTGCCGAGGTATACGACCTGCGCTTCTGCTACAAGAAAGGCCATGGTGTCCCAGATTATCGACGGCTACTCCACAGGTGCAATGATGCGGGGATACACAAGGTGTACCCAGCCGAAGGCAAGTGGCAATGCGGAAGGTAGTGTCGTCCAACATTGTACCGATGTTGGGCGATGGAAGCGCCTGGATCCATAACCCTGACTCCCATTCTCCAACAGCTAGTAGGCGTGCACGCTCTGAAATATTGACAGAAGTGTCAATTAGTGTATTAATTCTCAATTTACAGAGCGGTGAATCCCACAGTCGCTGTGAGCCTAGGCGTGAGGGCAGGTCAGTGTCGGGGCAAGACATCCTCCAAGCATTTATGGCATCGGTCTTGCATCGCACCTCGGAATCAATCAGTGTATTTGACAAAATTTTCCTAACTAATTCTTCGGTGCTATGGACCGACGACAGAAATGCTGGCAGACTGACATCTGTGACTCTGCGAATACCTAGCCCGCCCAAGCGAACTGGAAGAGACGCTTGGACCCAGGCCCGGTCATTAATATTTACATTTAAAATTTTACACAAAGAATTTTGTATTAAGTTGTCTAGTCTGCCCAAAATTTCTACATTTTTCCAAAATTGTCCTGAACGGAGGGCATGTGTAAATTTGGGAACGAAAAGACAAAAACGAAGAATAGTGAAAGCTGAATGAATACTGATATTACATAGACTATCAATAACCTGATCAAAATTTTGAATTTTTTCATCGATAAAAGTGGAAAAGCCATCTTCTAAAATCGGGGACCCTAGGAGGCGTAAAGAAGTTTTGTCCAAAACTTTTATGTTGGGGGCCAGACAGTTGAATTTGGAGATTGTTGTTAATTTATCTGTGTTTTCAGATATAAAAATCTCACATTTATTCGGGTTCAGTTCTAAACCTTTACACCGATTCTTTACACCGGACCAGAGGTGTCTGCTGTACAAGACGCAGATTAGACCCTGCGTCGAATACTGCTCTCACCTCTGGGACGGCTCCGCGAAGTATCTGCTGGACGCCCTCGACGCTATGCAGCGACGGGCTATCCGTATTATAGGTTGTCCGGAGGTAACGGGAAGCCTTGAGCCGCTAGCTCAGCGCCGAACAATAGCTTCCTTGGCCGCATTCTACCGTATTTACCACGGCGAGTGTTCTGAAGAGCTTTCAATCTGATCCCACCCTCTTCCTTCCGATCCCGAACGACTCGTGCCGGGCAGAGATGCCACCCCCACACAGTGTATAGCATGTTCGCGAGAACCGAACGTTTTAAACGTTCGTTTCTCTGCCGAACGATAGTGGCCTGGAACGCCCTGCCTGTGCACGTGTTTCCTCCCACATATAATCCTGGGTTCTTTAAGCGAAGCGTGAAGAGGCACATCAGTAGGTCGTCAAGTTGAGGGCCACTCTCAATAGTAATGTGTGCTGTGAGAGTGGCCCACAATCGCTAGACGTCGTCACGACTTACCACCAGGCGGGCGGCGTCAATTTGGCGAACCAAATATAAAAAAAATAAAAAATTAAACCAATTGATGGAAACTCGTTCTTTATTAGGGCTAAATCTTGTAAAACTGTCTCTACTTTTCCCCCTAAAGTCCCATCGTCTAGATACCAAATGTTAAATTTGGATTTTATTTTTTGAATTATTGGGTTAATGGCCAAACTGAAGATGACTGGTCCCAACGGATCACCTTGCTGACATCCAACGGCTGAATTCAAAAGGTGGTCTTTATAAATTAATTTTGTTGGCTGACTATAGCATTGCCAAAGAAAATTAAATATTTTGGGGGTTTCTAATTTGGCCTGTGTCAGCAAGGTTTACAGTTTTGAACTGTTTACAGAGTTGAAGGCGTTTTTCAGGTCAACTTTCTAGATGACCTCTCCATCTTTGCTACTGTCAAGGTATGTTGCAAGCGCATGGATTGCGGCCTCACAACCTCCTTTTGAACCAAAACCTAATTGAAAGGGCTGAAATTTGGTAGTAAGCTCCGTACTATAAAAACGACAACAAATTTTGGCTGCCAAACGCCGCAAAGTGCTACCTACGGCAATGGGACGAATGCTACCATCCTTTTTGTTAAGGGCACATAAATTGGCCCCATACAAAATATCTGTGATGCCACTGTCCACATTGCCTGAGAGCATGAGGTTGACTAGAGCTGTTAGTTCCCTCAGAAGTGCATCACCAGCTTCCCCCCAGCGCTCGGACACAACAGATCCTTAAGGTGCTGTGGTGTCAGACCGTCAAGTCCACCAGCTGATCCAAAACGAAAGGAGTCAACAGCTGTGCGCACATCCTTGGCAGTAGTCTCAAGATTTTCTGTATCGTTGTTCGGAGGATCAGGGAAAGAGAGGTCAGCTGCGGATGGTGGGTGCTTACTCTGCAAGCCCGTCAAAGTTTCTACAGAATAAGGAGCCAGCACGTCGCTACTAAAAAGTAGCCTTGCCGCCCCACTGATGTCGCCTTCCCTTACTTTATTCTCTACAAGTTTTAATTTCTTGGCCTGAGAATAATCAGGGGCCGAAATGTGGATTGAATTTGAATTTCAACTGTTAAAATTGTTTGTACAATTTTCTTTGATTTGGACCGTCAAAGATGTCAACGGCCTTTTCTTTACGTGTAGGATTCTATAAGGGAAGGTTAACATTTGTTCCCAAGCGCTAAAGGTATTTTCCCGGACTACTTGACCAATGCAGGAGGCTAAACATTGAGCCACAGAGGGTCTCGCACCTCGGGGGATTCTTTTTAAAACCGGAATAGAATTTTTCATGGCCCTTTGCCAAAAGGGAATTTCGATATTATCAGAATTTTCTTGTTGATTTAGAAAAAATTGGGATATCGTAGACGCGTTTGAAGATACATTTTGTACTTTATGATTTTTTCCAAAATGTACTTTCAATCCGCGTTCACCTTTAAAAAAACGGGCTTGGGGACAATGTGGGCACCGTACAAGACCACTTGATGCACTTGCAAGCTCACCTGAATTTACATCCGCCTTCTTTCTTTTTTTTTTCTTTTTTCCCATCCATTCTTCTTGTTGTCTTTGGGCATTTTCTTTTTCAGTCGTGGTATGTAGTAGAATTTTTTAATGCAATTTGGTAATAATCGGTCGACCACGATCGACAGTTCGACAGTTATTGGTTAAGTAGGTAATTCCAAATTATGTAGGTACATTTGCATCAAAATGTAAAAATCTCGGGAAGTTGGATCCTTTTTATATAACTTAAAGTTTAGTACTATTTTTGTTCAAAACTGCAAAATCGATTCAAGCTCTCAGGTTCATTGACGTTAAACTTTAAATGAAGAAACTATGTGCAAAACAATATTGCAAAAAAGATTCATGGATTTTGTTGAATCGTTTTTGTAAAACTGTAGGTATAGTAGTTTTTCACTCCGTTTAAAATTTTTCAAAAACAATCCACGTCACTTGAATTGTTTTAGCAAAACTTTAGTGGGGTCAAATTCGTTGAATTAGAAATATGCATAAATGATCTTCGATAAGTTTGTCTACTTTACTACTACATTATCCTAAAAAATAGAATAAATTTTCTTACAAAAAATAAAATTTTATTGTAATTACAATAATTGCAATAAAAAAATACATGATTTAAATAAATAAATTTAAATCATGTATTTAACTAAAGTTTTCGAGATAAAAATAATATTTTGTCAAACATTTTATCGCCAAGATAGAATATTACCGCAGAGACCACAGAGGTGGTCAAAGTCCGCCGGGCGCCACTGGACATACCCTCTGCTAGTAACCAGAGACGCCCGGCAACGGACGTTAGAGCGGCCGCGGCCTTGGGCCGCGGAATTAAAAAAAAAAAAAAAAAAAGTTAGAATATTAATGATAATTTTATATTTATTAAGCCGTGAATCGTTGTTTAAAAATTAAATATAACCTATTTCTATATTTCATGTGGTCTGAATCAATATAGTTATGTAATCGAATGTTATTTGGAAAAAGAGTTAAAACGATTCATGACTTTTGAAACATTTAAGCAGAATATTTTGTGTAATATTTTTTTATGTTGTAAGTATAAAAAGCATAATTGTTCCAAGTAGCATGAATCATTTTAGCAAATATAATTAATACATGACAGGGCAGCCCAAGAAAATGCAAAAATGATTCAAATAGATTGAACCACTTATGCATTTTAAAAATTTAACTTCGAAATGCCAGCTGTGGGTTGGATCATATGGACTTTCGTCAATTATTAAGATAGAGTTACGAATCTTTGATATGTTAAAATATACCTTATTTGGAGACCTTACGTCAAAAAATCTCGAAATTGTCAAGGTTGTGGGTTGGATCATTTTTGCTAAAATCGGTCCAATTGTCGACGACAGCCCTACGTGTTTAGTTATCGTTCGCCTGGTGTTCTAGTCCCTACTTGCTTTATTTTACTATGCTACAGTGTCGCCTCGAATTTAGGATACAAGTAGGTACGACAATGTGTGGATCGCATTTTAGAAAACTTTTTAGGCTCAAAAAGCGACCACCAAAGAGAAGAGAAAAAAAACTGAGGAGCAATGCGACGCACCTCAACAACAGATTAGGTCAAACTATCGGAACTTGCGCAACCCTAGCGTTTACACCTATCCTATCATCATTTCAGCCAATTGACGTCCTCTGCTGTATCTGTTCCATTATCCCTACTTAAAAATCAATCTACATAAAAACCCAATCTAAATATTTCTTTTTAAATTTCCAGGTGTTTAGCCGCTTAAAAGATGAAGTGCCCAAGTTTCGTCACAAGGTGGTCGTAGTGCCCGCAGACTGTGAAGCCGCTGGACTTGGTCTTACACTTGTAGACAGACAGATGTTAACGGAAAAGGTATAACTTTCACAATAATACAGACACTCACGCCTGTTTTCCTCAAAGGGCTTCAGGAGTAGCCAGACTTAAGAGAAGGTTGCGATCATTGGACAACCAAGGTATTTCCCAAACTGTGCGAGTTGTCAACACCTGAAGTACTTGAAACGTGTCTGTGACAACTGTCAGTTGCACCCCCACACGTGTGTTAGCGGCAGTTAAAATCTTATAGTCTTACTTCCCCCTGGAAAGGGAACAAGAACAACTAATGGTTCGAGTTCAGCACAAGACTATAGTTTCTGCCATTCATATTGTAAAATCATCTATATATTATTATCGTTTCAGGTGAACATAATATTCCATTCTGCAGCCACAGTCAAGTTTGACGAACATCTAAGAGCTGCACTAGATACTAACGTGAGGGCTCCACTCCACCTGCTGAGGCTCGCCAGGGATATGAAGAAACTTGATGTACGTATCACTTATCTTATAGCTTAATGTCTTTGAGATCCTGAGCTGTAGAGAGTGCTATGCTCGGCATTTGTCTACGTCATCGAACCAGAAATGAGGAGATCCATAAAGAAACCAAAGATTAGCAAGCTGAAGTGGCAGTGGGCTGGTTAAATAGCACGGTGTGGTGCAAGATCGGTGTGGCTGAAAGATTCTTGATTGGAGACACGTACCTACTGGCAATCGCAGTGTAGGATAGACACCTACCAGATGGATCAGCGACGGGAAAAACGCTGGGTCTTGTTGGATGCAAGTGGCAATGAATCGTTCACAGCATGATGTTGTTGCCAGTAAATTTGTTCATCATTTCAGCCTTACGTACTCTGAACAATGCTGAACTGACCATAGGCATCTCCAAAATTAGTCAGTCTCACGAAATATGGGGACTACCCCAAAACTTTCTGAGTCTCTTGTTCACTCGCTTCAACCATTTCTCGTTCTCTTTTCCAGGTTCTTATGCACATATCAACAGCATATTCCAATTCTCACCTGCCCAGGATCGAAGAGAAGTTTTACCCTTGCGAAGCTGACTGTGACCAACTGCATCAGATGATACATAAACTGACAGACGATGAGATTAATGATGTATTACCTAAGTAAGTATGTCTGTACGACTGCGGAAGGCCTGACCATTAATGGAATCGGCAAGGATAATAATTTGCCACTAGAACTAGATTTATCGTTAGCACATACAAAATCGAGTCTTTATCCCGAAGCGGCAGAAAACTGGAGCTTTTTACCGTTTCAGGGGACTTTTAGCATATTTGGCAGTGGTTTTAGGTTACCAATAGCAAAGTATACATTAACATACATACAGTCACGTCTCTTTCCCATTGAGGTAGGCAGAGACTATGGAATTCCATTTACTACGATTCCGGTATACTTCTTTCGCTTCTTCCACTTTCATAATTATTTTCGTGCATGCTCTCTATTTGCATCTCCAAAACATTTTCGATTTGATCGACCTTTACCAGCCTGTCCATCAGCTGTAAGTGTCAGTTTCGTCAATCTCCTTTCATCCATCCTTTATACGTTCCTGAACCTTCCATGATGGTCGTAGTGATAAAGCCTGAAGCATACCGAAGCGGCAGAGGTATTATGATCGCCCACGTTTCTCCAATATTCCATATAATACCGGGCAAGTCTAATTCCGCTTAATAGTTATGTGATTTTATGTAACATATTTTTCCAACATTAATCTGTTTCAGAATTCTAGGACCATGGCCAAACACCTATACATTTACAAAAGCATTAGCAGAGAAGGAAATACGAGTGAATGCGGGAGGCATGCCTATAGGAATATTCAGGCCTGCTATCGGTGAGTACCTAGGTTGAATACCTAACATAATATAAAATCACGAAGGACTCTTAATGATATAAGAAAATCGTTAGCAAACAAGGCGATATGGAATTATTATCTCACTTCTGATGTGATATATCAGAAGAAGATAAGAAAAGATTTTCAACTAAAACCTAATTTAAAAGAAAGTAGAAAACCATTAGCAAACAAGGTTTTGTGTAATTACGAATCGATGTGGCAATCACGGATCGATGTGGCAGAAAGATTCTTGATTGGAGACCACATACCTACTGGCAATTACAGTGTAGGATAGACACCTACCAGATGGATCAGCGACGGGAAAAACGCTGGGTCTTGTTGGATGCAGGTGGCAATGAACCGTTCACAACATGATGTTGTTGCCAGTAAATTTGTTCATCATTTCAATTACACAAAACCATTAGCAAGCAAGGTTTTGTGTAATTACGAATCGATGTTGCAATCACGGATCGATGTGGCAGAAAGATTCTTGATTGGAGACCACATACCTACTGGCAATTGCAGTGTAGGATAGACACCTACCAGATGGATCAGCGACGGGAAAAACGCTGGGTCTTGTTGGATGCAGGTGGCAATGAACCGTTCACAACATGATGTTGTTGCCAGTAAATTTGTTCATCATTTCAATTACACAAAACCATTAGCAAACAAGGTTTTGTGTAATTACGAATCGATGTTGCAATCACGGATCGATGTGGCAGAAAGATTCTTGATTGGAGACCACATACCTACTGGCAATTGCAGTGTAGGATAGACACCTACCAGATGGATCAGCGACGGGAAAAACGCTGGGTCTTGTTGGATGCAGGTGGCAATGAACCGTTCACAACATGATGTTGTTGCCAGTAAATTTGTTCATCATTTCAATTACACAAAACCATTAGCAAACAAGGTTTTGTGTAATTACGAATCGATGTTGCAATCACGGATCGATGTGGCAGAAAGATTCTTGATTGGAGACCACATACCTACTGGCAATTGCAGTGTAGGATAGACACCTACCAGATGGATCAGCGACGGGAAAAACGCTGGGTCTTGTTGGATGCAGGTGGCAATGAACCGTTCACAACATGATGTTGTTGCCAGTAAATTTGTTCATCATTTCAATTACACAAAACCATTAGCAAACAAGGTTTTGTGTAATTACGAATCGATGTTGCAATCACGGATCGATGTGGCAGAAAGATTCTTGATTGGAGACCACATACCTACTGGCAATTGCAGTGTAGGATAGACACCTACCAGATGGATCAGCGACGGGAAAAACGCTGGGTCTTGTTGGATGCAGGTGGCAATGAACCGTTCACAACATGATGTTGTTGCCAGTAAATTTGTTCATCATTTCAATTACACAAAACCATTAGCAAACAAGGTTTTGTGTAATTACGAATCGATGTTGCAATCACGGATCGATGTGGCAGAAAGATTCTTGATTGGAGACCACATACCTACTGGCAATTGCAGTGTAGGATAGACACCTACCAGATGGATCAGCGACGGGAAAAACGCTGGGTCTTGTTGGATGCAGGTGGCAATGAACCGTTCACAACATGATGTTGTTGCCAGTAAATTTGTTCATCATTTCAATTACACAAAACCATTAGCAAACAAGGTTTTGTGTAATTGAAATTGAAATTGAAATCGTTTATTTTCGACACTAGGTCATTCAGAAAAAATACAAACATAAAAAACATAATACAATAATTCAATAATTAACTAATATAGAATAATTAAACATCAATAAATCATACATTACCTACTTACATCTCACTGTAGATGCATTAGTTAGCACGTGAACCATACACAGGTGGTTCACGTACTGACAGTCAAACCTATTTGCAAATACATTCAGAATGCTATTAGTGCTACCCCGAATCCTACGATACAGGAAAGTGCACCGTTTCCGTATAGTTGTGTAGAAACAGTCTACTCGCCACTCGGCGCACATCCCCGAAGCGCTACAGTGTCGTGGTAGACCTAACAGCATCCTCAATGCATTATTGTACTGAATGCGAAGGGCTTTATACTGCTTCTGCGTATATGAAACCCACAGGCTGCTGGTATAAAATGAGGTACAGTAAGCTCGAAAAAGAGTCACTTTGACGCTCGTAATATCCCGCTTCTGTTGTTATCACATCAGAAGTGAGTTTATTAAAAAAAGGTTTCTTTAAACTCTGCCGTAACTTCCATAGCCGGACGGCCCTTAAAACGATAACCCTAAGCTTACTTTAGCTTACCTACTTTGGCTAGGTGAAGCTGTGTAACAAATATTAGCGTTAATATTAAAGGTTAAGCAATATCTAGTCAGGCCGGTCTTAGGATGGGTGATAATTTCTTAAGACACTGAGACCCCTCCGTGCCTCGGAGAGCACGTTAAGCCGTCGGTCCCGGTTGTCATACGAACATCATGGCAGTAGTTAGGGGTAGTTGGAGCCCTTACAAATCCGATCGATCTAACTACAGAACTCGATATCGCCCATGGGTTGTGAAGGTCAGATGGCAGTCGCTTGACGGAAAATATCGAAGTTCAGCCGAATCACAGTTAGACTGGAAAGCCGACCCCAACTGAGTAGGGAAAAGGCTCGGTGAATGATGATTAAATATACTTAATCTTAAAATTTTCAGTAATATCAACAGTCAAGGAGCCATTGAAAGGCTGGTTGGACAACATGTATGGACCGACGGGAGTCACTGTTGGTAGTGGTAAGTTGTCTTTAAAACTTACCATCAAAAGCTGGCGCATGTCATCAAGATCTTAATTACCTGTTAATTTGGAAGTATAACCTTGTCCTAATAACCGCTTCGTGACTTCATCAATCAATGAAAAGTATGGATAACAAGATAGTATTGTAGGTTAATCTACGACACTATGACGTCACCAACATGGCCGCCAATCCCATTGTCATCTTGCGCGGCTTATAAAACAGGCACTTCATACTTATTATTTGTTTATGTCATGGGATAATCATTGAATCATTGAACTATGTTGAGTGATATTTGCATAGGCAGAAGATGGAAATTGTGATAAGAATCCCTGTATAAATATCTAAATAAGTTGGTTAGTTTAGCGAGATTTGCCGACATCTCAATCGTTTGGGGTTAAGACACTGGGGTCATGGGGTCCGAGTGCTCGCCGCCGCGTATAGAGACATTGCTAAACGTCTAATCGATGCTTCTCAGGACCAGAAGGCTGGCTATTTTCTGGCCCAAAGAATAAGTATCGCCATCCAACGTGGCAACACAGCCAGCATTCTGGGAACCTTCCCAGTCGGCAATGACGCCGAGGATTTTTTAAACGATATTTTGTAATGTAAATATTTTTTGATGTATATAATAAAGTGATTTAAAAAAATCGGATAAGTTGCGTTTAATATAATATAATAATTTATAGGTTAGTCTTCGAAATTCGTACCGTCTCAAATTAACCTTGTAAACCTTCCCTGAGTTTACTAATATTTGAAGACTAAAATTTAGCCAAATTGGTTTTTGAGTTTTAGACGAACGAACGTCGACTCTTTTTTATCTGCCTTCAAAAAATCAAAGAATTGAGAACCTCCTTCTCAATTCTTTGATTTTTTTATGTTTGTCGTTTAATCTTTCGACTAGGAGAACCGATTTGGATTTTTTCAATTGCTTACCGTTTTGGTTCCATTCCGGTAATTTAAAGTCGTGTGTCAATGTTTGTCCAGTTTTTTATTATAAAAGAAAAAAATATAAGTCAAAAACAAACAAGTCAAAAATTGACACAGCAACCGACTTCATATAACTGAAATGGGACCAAATATATTTTGAAATAGGACCAAATTGAAATGGGACCACTTGGATCACCAAGACCAAAGACATGATGTAACAAACATACAGTCGAATTGAGGACCTCCTCCTTTTTGGGTCGGTTGAAAATTGTCATAATTAAAACTTAAATAAAAATACTGTCCCTTGTGTTCCAGCCACAGGTGTACTAAGAACGATACAATGCGACGAGCGAGTGTCAGCCGATATCGTCCCAGTTGACTTTGTCGTCAATTGTCTGATGGTGGCTGCTTACCATGTGCATAATGACTATAAAGCTACGTAAGTATAAGCTGATAGAACCTTGTCACAACCGCTCCGTGACTTCTTCTCCTTTTTTAAAAAACGTGGCTCCATCGATGATCATCGATGATTTCGCCAATGTCAAGGTAATGCTTGATTTTTCCCGCACAGAAGAGCCAGTTACTCTGAAATTATTCGCGGTGCGGGACAAGGAAATGTTGTTCGGTATTGCAATTAAGCGTTTGGGCCTGGATTTTTGCCTGAGGTAACTTAAAAGGCAACCTGCCACGCGCTCCGCAAAATCCAAAGTCCCCGTGACGTCATCAATCACTGAAAAGTACGAATAACAAAACAGTATTGTAGGTTAATCTACGTCACTATGACGTCACCAACATGGCCGCCAATCCTATTGTCATCTTGCGCGGTTATTACTTTTGAATAATATATATTTTATAAGCTATAGGAGTACATGTTCTCTGATTTCGGCGGTCTCTCCAGCTTTACACCCATAACGCTAGACGGCGTACCATTGCCAGTCTGCTCCAGCTTCCGATACCTCGGCTCTCTTATCCAGGACGATGGGGAAATCGATCGTACAGTGAAGCACAGAATTGACGCAGGTTGGATGAAATGGCCGCAGGTGAAAGCCACTATACGCGACCCCCAATTTCCTCCGAAACTTAAGGGGAAAATTTACAAGACTGTCGTCAGACCTGCCGTCCTGTATGGACTTTCATGTGGCCGTAAAAGCGACGGATGAAAGAAAACTGCATGTAGCGGAGATGCGAATGTTAAGATGGATGTGTGGTGTAACAAGGATGGATAAAGTAAGGAACGAGTATATTAGAGGAAGTTTGAAAGTTGCCCCAGTAAATGAAAAAGTGGGAAGCGAACGGCTATCATGGTATGGACATGTTACGAGAAGAGAGGAAAGTAATGTGGTAAGAAAGGTACAAAGTATGAATGTAGATGGCCTGAGAACTCGAGGTAGGCCCAAGAAAAGATGGATAGAATGCGTGAAAGAGGATATGACCAGGAAAGGAGTGACTGAGGAGATGACGTGTGACAGGGATGTATGGAAGATGAAAACATGTTGCGCCGACCCCAAATAAATGGGATAAGGGCAGGCAGATGATGATATTTTATAAGCATTGAAGATAACTAGCTTTTCTCTAATAGTTTATTAATCGCGTAAACGGTTCTTGCCTGGGGCTAGTGGAGTCTTGTTCAGTTGGTAGAACGTTCCTTCTAGAAAGGAAACAGTCGCTGGTTTAAATCCAGCCCAAGATTATCGTTCTTGCCTAAACCTGAATACACCACTAGCGTTTTGCCTTCATAATATAAAGACCGTCTCTTGCAGAGCGCCATCTACTAACTGTAGTAGGCTAAGAACTATTGTTAGGTCCGTAACAAACTTTGTGTGATCCAAAAAATATATGTACCGGAGTCTGAGTGTTTTCTATGTGTTGTGTCTAATAAAATTGTTATAAAATATTTAAATTCTTTCTCTTCTAGTTTGCCTCCATCAGAGCCCCCTATCTTCAACTATGTAAGTTCAGTGGAGAACAGAATCACGTGGGGAGATTTCTTATCAAGAAACATGGATAGATTAAATTATTACCCATTTTCGGATGCGGTGTGGTGAGTAAACCGAAAGGCATTCTACAGTTTTTAAAAACACCACAAGGCGGTTATTTTTTTATTTTCTAGAGGATGTCGATTCGTTTTAATGGATGTTTACTATTTACATTTATATGCTCCATAACTATCATTGTGTATCATTGTGTACACAAAAAGGAGAAGGGTTACAATTTAAAAAAAATGTTTTTCATCACCTCGTAACTTTCGACTGAGTGAACCAATTTTGAAAATTATATTTTTAAATGAAAGCTTGTGCTTCCTGTGTAGTCCCATATAAATTTGGTCCCATTCCGACCACTATTTGATGTAATTCCGGTTATTTGAAAATTTGTTAAAACTGTGTTACCATATATTTCAGGTTCATCTCCTTACAAATGACAAAATCTGCATTATTGAATAATATTTATATATTTTTTCTACATCTTATACCTGCTGTGTTAGTCGATGGACTAGCTCTCTGCTTAGGACGTAAGCCAAAGTGAGTAACATAAAAAAAATGTTTTTATTTAAATAGTGGGATCTAACTATATCTGTCTTGGCTGTGGAAAATTCAGTTTGAATTACAGACTGGTTATGGATTTTACGGCCAAAAGGATTGCCCCATATTTCATGGGACCAAAAAATTAACTGACAAAGATTATTTTCCATGAAACGACTGCCATCTGACCTTCACAACCCATGGACGATATCGAAGTTCTGTAGTTAGACCGCGAGGGTTTTTGATTTAGGGCTCCAACTACCCATAACGACTGCCATAGAGGCACGGAGGGGTCTCTGTGTCTTAAGAAATGGTCACCCATCCTAAGACCAGTCTGACTAATGTTGCTTAACGTTTGCAATGTGTTAACATTGTCCACGAGCCCCAATAGCATAATATAGGTCACAATTTTTTTTCTAGTTTTGTTTATCCCACCAGACACCTCCACTTCCCCCTCAGGGGATAGAGCCGTGATATATTATGTGTGTATTTATATATTTCAGGATGTTTAAAGTATATAAAAAGATACATAAATTCTCTTCAGTGTTGTCATACTTCTGTACAAGAGAATTAATATTCCATAACGAGAAGACCCAAGCGCTTTGGAAGAAGACTTCTGATTTGGATAAGAAGGTAGGAAACTATTTCCTTATATAAACTCTAGGTAATGCAAAGGATATTTGATAGAAGAAAGAAGTATTTTTCAAATCGAACCATTACTTCCAGAGATTAGCACGTTCAAACAAACAAACTAAACTCTTCTGCTTTTTAATATTAGTTCAAAACTCAAAAATCTATATATTTAATACGACAATTTGTCTGTCTGTCCGACCGTCGCGTTATTCAATTATAATTAATACATTTGCATGAAATATTAAAATATATATTTTTTTTTTTTATATTTGAGGCGATGCAAAGTTCGCTGGGATAACTAGTATTTATTAATATAGGTTATAAAATAACACATTATCGTCAGTACATAAGAATTTCCCCACTGGACATACCCTCTGCTAGTAACCAGAGACGCCCGGCAACGGACGTTAGAGCGGCCGCGGGCTTGGGCCGCGGAATTAAAAAAAAAAAAAAAAAAAAAAAAGTACATAAGAATTTACATTTAAAGCCAGATTCGCAAAGCAACGGGTGGAGCCAAAGAGAAAAGAACCAGGGCTATAAAAACTCCAGACCACTCTTTTCCAATCATCAGTAACTAATACACCTTGCGTTATGCGTTAATATAGAAAATTCATTTTCAATGAATGTAAAAAAAAGTGTAAAAAAATGTTAAAAAAAGTGTAGACTAAGATAAACACTGGATCATACAGGTTTTCATGTATCTATCTAATATATAACATTCTCGTGTCGCGGTGTTTGTATTTAAACTCCTCCGAAACGGCTTGACCGATTCTCATGAAATTTTCTGTACATATTGGGTAGGTCTGAGAATCGGACAACATCTATTTTTATCTCCCTAAATGTTATTTTTTATTTTTAGATAATTTTTTTATGATACAGCATTAGAAAATACATACAACCCTGAATTTTCAACCCTCTACGATCAACCCCTATTTTTCTATTGTCTGCAACGCTTTCGATAATAAATCCCAGCACACTTATAGTAGATAGAGAACAGTTGTTCTCTTTGAGATAGTCTTGAAAATGCCTCGTGAGTAGGTAAAACATATGTCGACGTTTATAATGTCTTCTATTTAGCGAAATTAGTGCAATTATATAAAAATTCAACATTTACCCCATTGTTTTATATCATGGACTTTCGCCAGGTAACGCCTGATTCCATTCAATATAAAAGAATGTTTCCTAGAAATAATATTAACGTTTGCCGGGTCAGCTAGTATCTTTATATTATAATGTTTTAGATATACCCATTCAGTATGTCCGAGGTAGATTGGAGTGAATACTTCGAGGAATACTTAGCCGGTATCAGGAGATACCTGTTCAAGGAAAATGACGACACGCTGCCGCAAGCCAGGATTAAATGGAAAAGGTACGTTTAGTAGACAACCAGCTGCTAACTATAGACTGCTTTGGTGGCGTGGGTTCGATTCCCGGCCGGGATAAACTTTGTTTCGGAGTTTGGGTGTTTTCTATGTATATTATGTATGTATTTAGAAATATATAAGTATGTTTATCAGTGGTCTAGATCCCATAGCACAAGCTTATAGCTTAATTTGGGCTAGATGACGTTGTGTGAGAATGTCCAAAATGTCCTTAGCTATCCCTCCAAAACTATAATATTATGCGTAATAAACAATTTTTTTTACAGATTATACTATCTGCATCAGGTAGCAAGATTTATTTTCCTTACACTGGCAATCTACGCTTTATGGTCAATATTAAAATTGATATGGTAACACGAACGACTCTAAATTTAAAACGAAAGAATAAACCGCCAATTCTGTAACGACAATAACTTAAGACTAGTGGCGACATCTATTAGTCGATACCCGTAATCAGAATAATATGTAATACTAGCAGACTTTGTACCATCAAAGCAGCGCCATCTAACGGGTGTAATTGTTTTCAAACCATCCAGAAACCAACGAAATATACACAGTTTTAGAATATTAATTAAGATCTATGTAATAAGTTATTAATTGTATATAATAATTATGTAAAATATGTTATTTAAACTCGGATTACAAAATGGTTGTTGATTTTCTATAAATAACAATAACAACAATAGGCTTGCTGTTATTTCGGACCAACATAATAAATATTCGAAAAAAATGTTTTATTTTTAAATTGTGTAAAAAATTGTGTTATTATCAAATACTTACGAATTGCAGAAGAAAATTCATTGAATTTAAATTCAAATTTTTGTGTATCTGGTACACCTCCCTGGAGACAGTGGATACCCAATGATGTGACGTCGTTAATTGAATTCACCTGAGCTATTTCACCTAGGTGCATTACATACACTTTTAGTAAAGTTTAGACACCTAGGTGCATTAAAATTAATTTTAAAAAACCTTAATCACCTTATAATATATGTATGAAATTTGGTCTAATATTTTCGGTAGGTACAGTAGCGTGGTACACAGGTTAGCACGTACGCAGGATCGTATCTACAGGAATAAAGGCTTGGGCAAACCGAAGCAGTTGCAGTGCGGTAGCAGTGTGGCAGCAGTGCGTCTATGTTAGTAAATAATATAGTTATTTGAGGGATGACACACTGAACAAAGCGGGCCCGCGTTTGTGCTGCTGCCAACTGCTTTTGGTTTGCCCAAGCCTTTAAACCATTCGTTTCCCCGTAACTAAATATATGTCACAATCAAGTCGTTTTACAATTATTTTCATTAGCTGTCCGCCACCTCGGCTCTCGGCCGATTGACATCCCTTTCTTCAATTTGTTTTATTGAGTTTCTATTTTGTAATATTCAATCCAACTTTACAATATACTTAATGAGGTCGTATGCGAAGCCTCATAGAGTAAAGTAATAAACTAGGAAGTCCGTTTTTACTTTGACCAATTCTAATCCTATTAGTACGGTGTCTGGCTTGAGCTTCGCGCAGCACCACGCCATAGGTTTTGGCCTATAACTTTTGACCCCTTAGGGCTAGGTCAAATTGTTTGGCTTGCCTCCAGATCGAGGGCTATCCATAGCGGGGTCAACCATCATTGGAGCTTAAGCAGTTCTCGAGAGCTAAGGGGGGACATTCCCCATTTCTATGTATAGATGTGAGTGGGATAGAACCTTGTCACAATAACCGCTCCGTGACGTTATCAATCACTGAAAAGTACGAATAACAAAACAGTATTGTAGGTTAATCTACGACACTATGACGTCACCAACATGGCCGCCAATCCCATTGTCATCTTGCGCGGCTTTTACATATAATTATATCTACAAATTTCATTAATATCTATCAAACTAATGTAAATAGTAAAAGTACTTGAAAAACTTTGTATTAATTTTAGTATTTTTTTAATAATTAAGTTTATATGAGTACAAATAAGGGGTGACATACGTATTGTTATTATTTATTTTTAAGAAAATATATCTTGTAAAAATATAATTTTAAGTTTAAAATAATTAATTTTAAAAATATACAGAAAAAAGTTACCAAAACAATTTGTAATTGTTAAATTTAAAAAAAAATAAAGATTTTTCAGTACATATATAGTTTGTTTTTAAATAAATACCGCAGTACCAATTTGGTAAATAGTTAGGTACCTACCGTGACATACAGATTGATGCCAGCCCTAATCGATCGATTTAATCAATTAAAAATACACGTTTCATTACCAAAATGGGACCACTTAGGAAGTAGCTTTCATTAAAAAAATACAAAATCGGTTTACCCAGTTCATTGATATGAGGTAACATACAGTAGAATTGAGAACCTTCTTTTTTGGAAGTCGGTTGAAATAATATGATATTGTGTTTGTTGGTATTGTATTCAAAATAGTGTGATTATTAATTTTAATAATATTTGAAATAAATAAAATCATGCTTTTTTTTCTATAAAATATTTATTTATCAAAAATCTAGCAGCACTAAACACAATGGTATGGAATAACATTGTACTACACAAAGCTGCCAACACAAATCACCGAAAACATGTTTTAAACAAAACATAAAACAAAACTTTGTTTCTCTTCAGTTGTCTACAAACTAGAATTATACAATATAAATCTGTATATGTATAAAAGAGATGTTGTAAGTTTGTATATTCAAAAAGTGTTGAAATTCATTGTAGATAGCCTTGAACATCGGTTATTTGAGCCTTTGTTTAATGTTTTGAAAAAAGAACATAGTCCTGTTTGAAAATAGATACGCGTGAATAAAAAACACACACAATATATAAAATTGTCTTGTATACAAATACTGAAATATAAAACTGGTCATAATAAATCACTTTTCAAATAGCTGAGAAAATACTAAATAGTATAAACTTACCTACACATAATTATTGTATCGTTTATTCACTGATTCAAATATACAAAATGTCACTGGATTCAAATATACAAATTGGTTCCAAATACAAGATAAATCAAAATTAAAAAAATCAAGTCTGTACACTGAATGGAATAAGTAGATATATAAAATTATTTTAATAAAATACGTCCCACATAAATACTGAATAAAAATACAAGTTTTGAAAAAAGAAATGATTGCTCCATTCTTAAACATATTACAATCAGGTCACGTATTTAAAAAAACGTATATTTTAAACGTATAATCGAAATATACAAATATCAGATCATGAATTACTTATACCTTATCACTAACACATTTGGTTAACAACCATTTACATAAGAATCAAGATTCATCTATCAGTTTTCTAATACAGTTTACAAACTGTAGAATAAAGGAGTAAACATATTTATAGCAGCGAAATACAATCCTTACTTACATATAGGTCTGGCGCAGTTAATTTTACTAGTAATACTCAAATCACCAGCTAACTGATGTTTTCTTAGTACAATTTAGCTGAATAAATGTGTATAATTAATTCTTTTCTATCGCTTTCAAACCCCAAAAGTTAGCGTAATACAAATTTTGCACTTTTACGTTTTGCACTTTTAATAATTGAAAATATAAATGTGACTAAATCTTGATAATATCAAAAGTTATTTACCTTATGGCTATCTGCCGTTGTTACGGATTAATGTACCGTGGGCTCGATGTAACGGTTGATGAAATTCAATCAAAACTTCGGGAAACCATGAGGTATCGTGCCTTTGAAATTATCAAGATAGTCTAGTTTATATTATATCAATTATAAGTGATTTTAAGCAATTGTTTTAAGGTACTAAAAAATATTTCTAAGTAAATTCTTAGATTTGAGATTCTACGTTTTTAATTTAGTCTAAATATTTAATATTAAATATTGCTTGGTAATTTATAAATCTTACGTTGTACTACACATCTGTAAATTGTTCCTTTTTTTCTTTAAAATTTAATTATGGAATGATCCAAATGTAAAATAGAAAGTATTAACTTCGTAGATTATACAATTATACATCTTAAGTTATAAACTGGTAAATGGCAAAGTTTGTATACAATTTACTACTATTAAAGGTACCGAATTACAAATACACTCTAAATTAGCTTCCTTAAGAAACGGTTCTATGGTAAGGCTGGAAATAGAAGTGAAGTCCTCTAATTCAACTCCTTTATATATTATATAATAAGGAAACTTCGCATTACTATTAAACTAAAACTATTCTTGGATTTCAAAACTTACGCTTATAATCTTAAACTTACGAACTCCAAATCTACAAAATCTACATTTTCGGACCGAAATTTAGTATACATTTTCCTAACTAGCCTTTAGTCTTTACACCGGACCAGAGGTGTCTGCTGTACAAGACGCAGATTAGACCCTGCGTCGAATACTGCTCTCACCTCTGGGACGGCTCCGCGAAGTATCTGCTGGACGCTCTCGACGCTATGCAGCGACGGGCTATCCGTATTATAGGTTGTCCGGAGGTAACGGGAAGCCTTGAGCCGCTAGCTCAGCGCCGAACAATAGCTTCCTTGGCCGCATTCTACCGTATTTACCACGGCGAGTGTTCTGAAGAGCTCTTCAATCTGATCCCACCCTCTTCCTTCCGATCCCGAACGACTCGTGCCGGGCCGAGATGCCACCCCCACACAGTGGATAGCATGTTCGCGAGAACCGAACGTTTTAAACGTTCGTTTCTCTGCCGAACGATAGTGGCCTGGAACGCCCTGCCTGTGCACGTGTTTCCTCCCACATATAATCCTGGGTTCTTTAAGCGGAGCGTGAAGAGGCACATCAGTAGGTCGTCAAGTTGAGGGCCACTCTCAATAGTAATGTGTGCTGTGAGAGTGGCCCACAATCGCTAGACGTCGTCACGACTTACCACCAGGCGGGCGGCGTCAATTTGGCGAACCAAATATAAAAAAAAAAAAAAAACAAGTCAGTCACTTTAAGCACTTTTGTCAGTTGCTCAAATTAAATACTTAGAATTGCATAGTATAAATTAATAATTAAATTGTACCAAAATACGGTCCGAATAATGTGATGTTATTAAACACAAATTTTGATAAAAAAACGACTTAAAAATACATCAAAATATATAAAAAGAGTATTTTTTACGCTAAAAGTGTTACTTATTGTAGTAATTTCGTGAAATATGCTACAGTAATTAGGTAGATATGTGGATTGGATATGCTAGAGCTATCTTTGTAATGTCCATATTCGTAATTGTTTGGATCAATTCGAAGACCGGAATAATTAATATCTGGTACAGGAGATTCTGAAAATGTAGATTATAAATTAATTAATAAGTATAAAAATAATTAGAAAAAACACAAAAACCGACTTCAGATTACCGGAATGGGACCAAATAACTGTCGGTCTGGGACCACTTTGGAATCAGTTGCTTTCAATTAAAAAAACAAATCAAAACTCCTCCTTTTTTGGAAATCGGTTAAAAATAGTTAATTAAAAATGGTAACTTTTTAGAGGTGTTAACCTAATATGTTAATATTGCCAATGTTCAGCAAACACTAGCCAGGTATGTATTAGGATGGGTGATCATTTCTTAACACACTAAAACCCCTCCATTTTGTTGAGATTTTTATTCTCTGCAGAAATTCTATTTACTGGCATAATAAATATATATTGTTGGATATTCTCACACAACGTCACCTAGCCCAAACTAAGCTATAAGCTTGTGCTATGGGATCTAGACAACTGATAAACATACTTATATATTTCTAAATACACACATGATATACATAGAAAACACGCAAACTCCGAAACAAACATTTGTGGATCACACAAATATTGGATTCGACCCGAGAATCGAACCCGAGACTCCGGAGTCGAAAGCCGATGCACTACCGACCACGCCACCGAAGCAGTCAAACATTTACATACATATATCGATTATGTCATCGATTCTAAGTTGGTCAAAGAAAATTGGCTCCTGTTATAAAAGTAACCCTGTATAATTTGTGAAGCGTGCGCAGCCGCAGCATCATCAACATACTTCCAAAACAGGAGGAAGTTCTCATTACGATTGTTTTTTTTTTAAATGAAAGCTACTACTTCCCAAGTGTTCCCATTTCAATTCGGTCCCATTCCAACAATTATTTGGTCCCATTCCAACAATTATTTGGTCCCATTCCAACAATTATTTGGTCCCATTCCAACAATTATTTGGTCCCATTCAAACAATTATTTAGTCCCAATCCAACAATTAATTGGTCCCATTTCAATTTAGTGCCAATCCAACAATTATTTGGTCCCAATCCAACAATTATTTGGTCACATTCCAACAATTATTTGGTCCCATTCCAACAATTATTTAGTCCCAATCCAACAATTAATTGGTTCCATTTCAATTTGGTCCCTTTTCCAACAATTATTTGGTCCCATTCCAACAATTATTTGGTCCCAATCCAACAATTATTTGGTCCCATTCTAACAATTATTTGGTCCCAAGTCAACAATTATTTGGTCCCATTCCAACAATTATTTGGTCCCATTCCAACAATTATTTAGTCCCAATCCAACTATTAATTGGTTCCATTTCAATTTGGTCCCTTTTCCAACAATTATTTGGTCCCATTCCAACAATTATTTGGTCCCAATCCAACAATTATTTGGTCCCATTCCAACAATTATTTAGTCCCAATCCAACAATTAATTGGTCCCATTTCAATTTGGTCCCTTTTCCAACAATTATTTGGTCCCATTCCAACAATTATTTGGTCCCATTCCAACAATTATTTGGTCCCATTCCAACAATTATTTGGTCCATTTCGGTAATTTGAAGTCGGTTGTTGTGTCAATGTTATTTACCTTTTCAATACGTATACTACGTATATCGTCAGTAACGACATAATGGTGTGTCCAGACGGGGCGATACTGTGAGCGCCGGCATACCGCGTTGTGCCGCATGCGGGCGGGCAAACCGGGATTATCGATTCTAAAAGCATGCAAAAAAAAGAACATGCGATTGACAAAAAAAAATCGAAAAAAAAAAATATGCTGACCCAATTTTGATAGAAAGTAGCTTAGGAATAGTGAATAGAAGGATTTTTAGAGTAAATCTGATATAAATATGTAGGCAAAATTTTAGAAAATATCTTTACATAAATAGTTTTAACAAGAACAAAATTGGTTCAGTATTAAAGAGTTATATTACTGTAAAACATACATACAAAATTGAACATACTAAAATGAAAACTGGATTTTTAAAGCTAATTAGAATACATTCATATAATGTAGCAACACTGAAGATAAATAAATAAAAATATTGCCATACAAATACCAAAACTATTTTAGCATTTGGCAACACTTCATGGACATATTATAATTCCCACCTATTCAATTCAATTCAAATTCAATTCAATTTAATACACTTTATTGTACACAACATGGAGAACATACAAAAAGGAGATATCACTTCAAGAAGAGTACGAATGGCGGCCTTACCGCTAAAAGCGATCTCTTCCAGACAACCTTTGGATGTAATAAACAATGAAATAAAGATAAAACTAAGTAGACCTATATATGTGGGAAGTTTATAGGTACCTCCTATAGAAATTCCTGTACATCAGCACCAGGGGCATGTCGGCATGTTAGTCAATCGATTTATTACAACCAATGATGAATAGTGTTATTTAGTCGACCAAAATCTTTTAAGGTTTGTGTTTTTTTTTTAATAATTTATTTATGAAATCTTGTTGTTCACAACTGTACTCCTAATATATTAAAGTTATTAAAAAAACGTTGGTTGAAGTAAATCGATCGACTACCTGCAAAATCTACAGTGATGCTACAGTTACACCTGTCAAAATTCTGTGTTTTGACAGTTGCGACATTTGGATAACAGCCAACAAATATTCATAAAAAGTAAAATAAAAATAGTTATCCTACAGCACATTGCATTCAGAAAATAAATTTCAACCAAAAATCGACCAACACATCACCTAACAAGTCTACCAATAGTCCAGCTAAAATCTACCAACAGATCGCCGGACCAGTCGTCCAACGAGTCGTACTCACCGACTAACTCAACCTGACCCTCGTCGGTCCCCAGTTTGTTCTGAGCCTTGCACTTGAACATGCCGTATTGACGTTTTTCAATGGTGATAACTCTCAATGTCGTGTCGGTGAATTCGTCAGCTGTCGCGAAATGGGACACTCTGGAACATAAATAATATCCTTTTATCTCTGTCCTTATCACTCGTACCCAGTAATGACGTGAGTTTGTCGATGAGAGCTGTCGTTGCGTGGTGCATGGTACAGGTCGAGATTTAGTACCATAGTTGTCAACCATTTGTCAACATTGATACAATAGTTCTATCATAAATACGTCTGATTCGGACTCTTCCAACGAATCATCCATGTTTAATACAGACGACAGCGATTAGAATAAGGAATTTCACAAATAGACATGGTCTCTCGTCTCGGTGACCTTACTTTAGCTGTTTATAGCATGATATAGTTGTCTCGTTCCCAAGTTTCCAAGCATTTTCTATGTAAACAAACAATTAATTTCCTCTTTATATTATCAGCGGCTAGTAGACTATAATAAATAAGCCACCGAGCCTTTTCCCAACTCAGTTGGGGTCGGCTTTCCAGTCTAACTGCGATTTGGCTGAACTTCGATATGTTCCGTGAAGCGACTGCCATCTGACCTTCACAACCCATGGGCGATATCGAAGTTCAGCTAGACCACGAGGATTTTTGATTTAGGGCTCCAACTACCCCTAACGACCGCCATAGATGTTCGTATGACAACCGGGACCGACGGCTTAACGTGCTCTCCAAGACACGGAGTCAGTGTCTTAAGAAATGGTCACCCAAAGATCGGCCTGACTAGATATTGCTTAACCTTTGCAATGTGTTAACCACGAGCCCCGAGTAGACTGTAGTTTCATCAAAACCCCTTCAACAGTTTTCGCGAGAAAGAATGACAAAGATTCAAACACCACTACAAACTTTCACTTGGTAAGTAGAAGATAATAAGCTCCCCCCCCCATAATGTGGGACCAAATGAGTTTTTTTTACCTGTAATGTTGATTGTTAGATAACTGTATTTCATCCTTCAACCATGTAATCGCAGGAGGTGGGTACGCTTCTACGTGACATTCCAAGTCCATATCGTATTGCAGAGCCTGGATTAAGAAACAAAAAGAAATGGTCACTCACAAATACTATAGTCTTGGGCTGGAACCAGTGACCAACTTTCCAGGAGAAACGTTCTACCAACTGACTGATTTCAAATGCACCTCTGCCTACCCCTTCGGGGATATAGGCGTGATATGTGCGTGTGTGTGTGTGTATTTTTATGGATTATATTACGTTTTCATTTTATTACTAGTACGGTGTCTGGCTTGAGCTTCGCGCCGCACCACACCATAGGTTTTGGCCTATAACTTTTGACCCCTTAGAGCTAGGTCAAATTTTCGATTTTTTGGCTTGCCTTCAGATCGAGGGCTATCCATAGAGGGGTCAACCATCATTGAAACATAAGCAGTTCTCGAGAGCTAAGAGCAACATTCCCCATTTCTATAAAATAATATATGAATTATATAAATTGCAATTTTGGTACATTTAATAAAAATGTTAATCTGATTTTTTGATGTCACAAACAATTTTTTTTTTATTTGTATGTTCACTAAACTGGACACAAGACAAAACTCTACAGACCTCTAACATCATTCGTATACTTCTAGAATTAGTGAGTGTCCTTCTTGAACACAACATTCTGCAAAATAGATGCCATTAATGAGTGAACATGCTGCCAAACCCCAATGTGAGTTGCAGTACCCGGGGATAAATATTGCACCTTTGGAAAGAGACAATCGGCTAATTTCGGCTTCGTAGAGCGTTATCTCTGTCGCACGAAATACAAACAGTCCGGTATCTATTAGGAGCTGTTAAAACAAATTATGATTTGCTTTCTTTTAATAATTATTTTTATTCTTTGTATAAAATACACCAATTTTTCTATAAATAATTTTTATTAATAATTTTTCTATAGGTAAGTGTTGGTGTTGGCTAACAAAACGTCACACAGAGATAACGCTCTACGAAGCCGAAATTAGCCGATTGTCTCTTTCCAAAGGTCGATGTTCAATATTTATCGCCGGGTTCTGTATGTGTATTGTTATGTTGTATTGTGTGGGCACTATGTACTAAACTAGGGCGGTTCGCTGGAACGTGGGCGGTTACATCGAAATAATAAAGACGGAGCTGGCGGAATCTTAACCGAACCCTACATAAACTAAAAAAAAAAAAAAAAACTTTTTAACAATAGCGCGAGCCAATAATTAACTTACAAATGCTGCAATTAAAAATTGAAATTTCGCGCATGAGGCAACAATCTAATTTTTATACCTCTGTCAAAGGCATGTTTCTTTAATGCTTAATAACTCAAAAACTATTAGAGCCACATACACCAAACCACAGGCTTATGTTATATCTTTATGCCAAATGTCAAGTTGACAGGTTAAGAGATGCGCCCAATATCGTGACGCATACATTCTTGATTGAGCCCATCGTTGTTAAGAAGCAAGCAACCTCGGCACGCTATTCTAAACGACATAATTCGTAGGGCTCTTTCCACCGCAGGTCTTCCGGCCGTACGTGAACCAAATGGTTTAGCACGAAGCGATGGAAAGAGACCGGACGGTATGTCGTTGCTACCGTGGAAGATGGGAAGGCCTTTGGTGTGGGACGCTACATGCGTTGACACCTTAGCACCTTCACACATTCCAAGCACATCCGGATGTGCCGGCGCTGCTGCTGCATCGGCTGAAGGCTTTAAACGGCGTAAATATGCTAACCTAGCAGGTGATTACATATTTGAGCCGGTTGGGGTTGAGACACTGGGGTCATGGGGTCCGAGTGCTCGCCGCCTTTATAGAGACATTGCTAAACGCCTAATCGATGCTTCTCAGGACCAGAAGGCTGGCTATTTTCTGGCCCAAAGAATAAGTATCGCCATCCAACGTGGCAACACAGCCAGTATTCTGGGAACCTTCCCAGTCGGCAATGACAAATGTAAATATTTTTAGTAAATATATGTAGCTCCGTCTTAGTAAATGTTTCTTTCTTTCTTTCAATTGTGTCAGGAAATCTTACCTGAGCTAATCGAGGGTTAGGCACAGTAACTACAGGAGAGAATTCCACTTCCAAGTTAATATTTCTTCGAGCTCCCTTAGCAACACCATTTTCTGCTACACAATAATATGTCCCGCGGTCTTCCTTATGTACTTTAGTTACTTTGAGTATGTTGCCCCTGTGATAAAGAAAAAAAAAATCAAATTGAAATAAATATATATTGTTGGAGATGCTCACACAACGTCACCTAGCCCAAACTAAGCTATAAGCTTGTGCTATGGGATCTAGACAACTGATATACATACTTATATATAAAGCAATGGTAAGTAAAATGTTTTAAGAAAAATCTTTTTAAATTTATAATAGCATTAATTTTTCGCAGAATTAAAAAGACAACACAAGTGTCTCAAAGAGAACAGCGAGTTCAAGAGAACAGGCTGTTCTCTTTGAGACAGTCTTGATAATGCCTCGTTTAGAGGCGAAACAATTGTCGACGTTTTGTTGTCTTTTTAATTCTGCGAAAAATTAATGCTATTATAAATTTAAAAAGTTTTTTCTTAAAATATTTTACTTACCATTGCTTTGTCATGGATTTTCGCCAAGTAACGCCTGTTTCTATCCAATATACTTATATATATCTAAATACATACATATTATACATAGAAAATACCCAAACTCCGAAACAAACATTTGTGGATCACACAACTGTTCACACAGTCGAGAGATATGAGATAACAAACAACAATTAGAGACGCGGAAATGGTCCCACCAGGGTATACGATAATCCGATGCGATCGCACAGATGGGCGGAAACAAGGAGGCGCGTGTCTTGTGGCCACACCGCGCTATGAGTTGCGGCGAGTGTTCGGTCCGAGTGACGTAGATATTGACAAGCAGGTATTTGAACTGGTTTGTGCCGCTATTTATTTGCATGGAAGATTTTTATTTCTATTATGTGTCATATACATACCACCATGTAGTTCAGAAACCGATTACATGTTATTATTTAAAGTTATAGAAGATTTTTGTAATAGATACTGTAATGTGACGTACTGTGGATTCACTCAGTGTAATGAAGTTACCAACAAGAACGATCGTTACCTAGATCTAGTGTTGAGTACTTTCGCTAGGGCTGGGTGTGTGATGGTTGGCGAGGCCGCGGCGCCGCTTACTCGCGTGGACGGTCATCACCCACCACTAGATATATTAGTCGAGCTTGGGCAACAGGAGGGGGGTGTAATGCACGCGTCAGAGGTGAACTCCGGCTCCACTCCCGCACTATCTACCCAGTCACAAACAGGTTGGAATTTTTATAAGGCTAATTTTTCTAAATTATACTCTTTAATAGCTAATATAGAGTGGGTAGATATTTATGAATTAGACTTAGAAAACAGTTTAGATTTTTTTTACGTAACTATCCAATCCATTATAGATGACTGTGTTCCCTAAAAAACGCGAAGTGGGGAAAGTTCAAAGTAAATTTACCCCGAGTTTTACACTGCCGAAATAATTCGCAATATACGGCGAAAGGCTTTACTTCATAAGCGGTATAAATCAACTGGAACAAGAGCTGATTACGAGGCGTTTGCTCTGTGCAGGACAAACGTTAAGAGGTTGATTCAGCGAGCACAGGAGCAGCATTCTGACCGCGTTCAGAACCAACTACTGAGCGACCCTAAATCGTTTTGGAAGTATATCAAAACTAAAGGGGAATCTAGAACTCCACATAAGATTCTTAAGAATGGGGATGTACTCTCGGCAGAGCAATGCGTGTTGGAGTTTGCTGAGTATTTTCACTCAGTGTACGCCAATAAACGTGCCAAGTTAGATGTTGGGGCGGCGACCACGGTGGCTGGCGAAGGGACTGGGGCGGCTCGTATTCATTTAAGCGAATTGCAGTTGAGTGAAGTGCAGAGCGCATTAAAAAGCCTTAAACCAAAGAAAGCAGCTGGTCCTGATAACATTCCTCCATACATATTAAGGGATTGTAGATCAGTGCTAGCAGAGCCTCTTCTGCATATTTACAATGAGTGTCTCAGAAGAATGGTGTTCCCCGAACGGTGGAAAACCACTAGAGTGGTCCCAGTTCCGAAAGGAGGATCAGGAGACACAGTTGAGGGGTACAGGCCTGTAGCAGTACTATCCGCACCAGCTAAGGTATTGGAGTCAGCCATACATAAAAGTATTTTTTCGCAAGTACAGGCTCAACTTACTGATGCTCAGCATGGATTTCGACCAATGAGAAGTACCACTAGCAATCTGTTGAACCATGTGGACCAACTGATATCAGTGGTAGATGGTGGGGGGCAGGTGGTTTCCGCTTACTTCGACTTCAAAAAGGCGTTCGATTTAGTCGACAACGACAGGCTGCTTATGAAGTTGGCAGAGTTTGGCTGCACCCCACACTTGCTCCGGTTCTTTGCTAGCTACATGAGAGATAGGCGACAGTACGTAGAGTACGCAGGTCACGTATCAGCACCGTATTTCACCTTTTCTGGCGTAAGTCAAGGCTCCAATCTCGGACCTCTCCAGTTTATAGTCATGATAAACGATCTGCCGAGCGTAGTCAGGCATGCCAATTGCCTGTTGTTTGCGGACGACCTCAAACTGTCAATGACTATAAACTCTAAAGACGACGTTGATCTGCTGCAAGGTGATATAGATAGAGTTGTTAAGTGGAGTAAAGACAATTGTCTACCGTTTAATCTCAACAAATGCGTTACTATAACTTTCTCACGTTCGCGGACTCCAATATCGCACGCCTACGAGGTTGACGGTAGTTCAATGACACGGGTCACAGAGGTAAGGGACTTGGGGGTGAACTTCTGCACGGAGCTGACATTCCGTAATCATGTTACCAAGTGTTGCAAGAAAGCATTTAGGAGCCTGGGTTTCGTGCTGCACACAGCTCGCACCTTCTCAAATATTAGTGCGGTTATCGCGTTGTACAACGCATTGGTGAGGAGTCAATTGGAATGCAATGCAGTTATTTGGAATCCTTATGAAACTAAATATAGTCTTATGTTAGAGCGGGTTCAAAATAAATTTATAAGGTTTTTATATTTAAGGCTATACGGAGTGTACCCCTTTTATCCGCTTATGTACCCAACCTTGTTTATTCTGGGCATGGTGGAGTTCACGCTGATTCTGTACCTATTCAAGATAATTAGAGGTAAATTACACAATGCAATCATATTGAGCGCTATAAAATTGAATGTGCCGGATCGATTCGTGTGGCGAAGACGGCGCCCTTGCTTGCTGGTTGTTCCTAGGGCACGTACCAACCTGCTGGGGGAGGCGCCGGGCGCCGCTGTCTCGGGCGTTTCGCACTCTCAATCTAGTGGCTGAGGAGATTGATATCTTTGGTTGTTCGCTGAGTGAGTTCACGAGAGTCACAATGTATGTAATTTGTTACAAATAGGTTAGTTTTTAATTTAAATATAATATCTAATGCTGTCACTATACTACCGTATTGGGTTATGCCTGTAAAGATAGATGTAGTTCTTGATGAAATAAATAAATAAAAAATAAATAAATAAATTTATGAAAAACATACACACTCAAATTATGATCCTCGTTTTTTGAAGTCGGTTATAAGGAGGTTTGTATTAACACCAGATATAGTAAGTCAATGTAGAAATGAAGATTATTAATTTGCCTTCTGCCAATAAAATGAAAAACACATCAAACGTTCGACACAAATACCGACCCCAAAATACCCGAGTGGGACCAAATTGAAATGGGATCAAATTGAAATGGGACCAAATTGAATGGGACCAAATTGAAATGGGACCAAATTGAAATGGGGACCAAATTGAATGGGACCAAATTGAAATGGGACCAAATTAAAATGGGACGACATGGGAAGCTGTAGCTTTTTTCTAAGCAAAAATCAAAATTGGTTCACCCAGTTGATATATAAAAAAAACTACAGTCGTATTGAGAACCTCTTTTTTTAAGTCAGTTATAAAAAAAAATGTATTAACGTAACTCTCTCTCTCTCTCTCTTTCCAATCTTCACCAACTTACATTTAGTTATGTAACATCTGTCCTGTCTGGTTTGAATTACAGAGCGGTCATGAATTTTCTTAAGTACCCGACAATAGGCTTGCAAATTGTGGGTGTATAATGCACCTCTGCCTACCCTTTGGGGGATGTAGACGTGATGTATGTACGTACCTGTATATAGACCCTCCTGTCGGCAATATGGCGTTATTCTCACGTCTCCATGAGATCTTCGGTGGTGGAAACCCTCCAGCGTAACATTCCATTTGTACACCTATAATCATTTATAGAAATAATATAGACAAATCGCTTTCGCTGTCTGTGTATGCTGATATCTTTAAAACTACGCAACGGATTTTGATGCGGATTTCACCAATGGATAGAGTGGTTCTCGAGGAAGGTTTTTGTATATATATAATTACGTTTGTTGTTTGGTAGCGCCCTTAAATACTTATTATATTGTTTTTTTTAGTATTTGTTGTTATAGAGGCAACAGAAATACATCATCTGTGAAAATTTCAACTTTCTAACCATCACGGTTTATGAGATACAGCTCAAGACAGACGGACGTACGGACAGTGAAGTCTCTGTAATAGGGTAGGTACCTATAAGACATGTCAAGGTAAAGGGTTTTATTTTCATCCTTATTTCATCAGTTTAGAATTCATATTACTACGGTAAGTAAGTCGTGCCGTGGCATCCCGCTGCATGCCGCAACCTACGGCGTAAGTTATTGAAATTATATAATATGAATTCTAAATCAGATTAAATAAGAATAAAAATAACTTGTCCATATGTACATTTTTTAAATATAATTTAATTTTCAATTTTATTATTTATTATAAATAGTAGATAAATAAATAAATATTGTTGGACATTCTCACACAACGTCTCTTACCCCAAACTAAGCTATAAGCTTGTGCTATGGGATCTAGACAACTGATATACATACTTAAAATTCAAAATTTTGATCAGGTTATTGATAGTCTATGTAATATCAGTATTCATTCAACTTTCACTATTCTTCGTTTTTGTCATTTCGTACCCAAATTTACACATGCCCTCCGTTCAGGACAATTTTGGAAAAATGTAGAAATTTTGGGCAGACTAGACAACTTAATACAAAATTCTTTGTGTAAAATTTTAAATGTAAATATTAATGACCGGGCCTGGGTCCAAGCGTCTCTTCCAGTTCGCTTAGGCGGACTAGGTATTCGTAGAGTCACAGATGTCAGTCTGCCAGCATTTCTGTCGTCGGTCCATAGCACCGAAGAATTAGTCAGGAAAATTTTGTCAAATACACTGATTGATTCCGAGGTGCGATGCAAGACCGATGCCATAAATGCTTGGAGGATGTCTTGCCCCGACACTGACCTGCCCTCACGCCTAGGCTCACAGCGACTGTGGGATTCACCGCTCTGTAAATTGAGAATTAATACACTAATTGACACTTCTGTCAATATTTCAGAGCTTGCACGCCTACTAGCTGTTGGAGAATGGGAGTCAGGGTTATGGATCCAGGCGCTCCCATCGCCCAACATCGGTACAATGTTGGACGACACTACCTTCCGCATTGCCACTTGCCTTCGGCTGGGTACACCTTGTGTATCTCCGCATCATTGCACCTGTGGAGTAGCCGTCGATAATCTGGGACACCATGGCCTTTCTTGTAGCAGAAGCGCAGGTCGTATACCTCGGCACGCTATTCTAAACGACCTAATTCGTAGGGCTCTTTCCACCGCAGGTCTTCCGGCCGTACGTGAACCAAATAGTTTAGCACGAAGCGATGGAAAGAGACCGGACGGTATGTCGTTGCTACCGTGGAAGATGGGAAGGCCTTTGGTGTGGGACGCTACATGCGTTGACACCTTAGCACCTTCACACCTTCCAAGCACATCCGGATGTGCCGGCGCTGCTGCTGCATCGGCTGAAGGCTTTAAACGGCGTAAATATGCTAACCTAGCAGGTGATTACATATTTGAGCCGTTTGGAGTTGAGACACTGGGGTCATGGGGTCCGAGTGCTCGCCGCCTTTATAGAGACATTGCTAAACGCCTAATCGATGCTTCTCAGGACCAGAAGGCTGGCTATTTTCTGGCCCAAAGAATAAGTATCGCCAACCAACGTGGCAACACAGCCAGCATTCTGGGAACCTTCCCAGTCGGGAATGACGCGGAGGATTTTTTAAACGATATTTTGTAATGTAAATATTTTTAGTCTATAATTATGTTTATTTTGTATATTGTAATTCTTATTGTAAATAAATGTTATTTTAACTTATATATTTATAAAATACATACATAACATACATAGAAAACACCCAAACTCCGAAACAAACATTTGTGGATCACACAAATATTTGATTCGACCCGGGGATCGAACCCGAGACTCCAGAGTCAAAAGCCGATGAATGAATTTAATTGACCGTTCAAACCTGAAATAAATGATTTTTTTTTATTAAAAAAAAAAATTACTTACTCTCCCCCTCGCTGGCAACAAGCGACCTGGTCGAGTTGTCAGATATGATGGGCGGGAGTCGAACCTGAAGTTGTACTTCGGCAGTGATCTTATTACTAATAGATAGCAACACTTGACACTGATACCAACCCGCGTCGTTCTCTTGTATGTCTTTGATCTGTTCAATATTCATAACAATGTGTAAAATAAACTGTCTCTCTCAAAAACTACTGCACCGATTTTCATGCTGTTTTCACCAATGGATAGTGTTTCTCGAGGAAGGTTTTAGTACCTGTCAAGCGGGCGAAGCCGCAGTCGTCCGCTAGTAATTAATATATTAATGTATTTATCCATAACATTAGAAGATAGCTTAAATAGTAATTTTCAAACAAAAAAATCCGACTTCAATTTACCGGAATGGGACCAAATCGAAATGGGACTACACAAGAAACACTAGCTTTTAAATAAAAAAAAATTAAGTAACAAACATAAAACCTCCTTTTTTAAGTCGGTTAAAATAAATAATGTTCTCAATTCGACTGTATTTCTGTTTATATTTGTTACCTGAGAACTTTCGAATGGCTTCCCGTTTGGTCCCATTTCAATTTGGTCCTATGACAATGGCTGCTATGAGAAAACTTTGAAGTCGACTTTTTTCTTTTCTCAAAACCTTTTTTTTTATGTTTTTCGTTTGTTACGTCATAGCTCTGGACTACGTGAACCGATTTTGAAATTTTGTGTTAATGAAAGATGAAAAACTTATCATTTTAATTTAGTACCATTTCGGTAATTTGGAGTCGTATAATTTTTTGTTAAAATTACTATTTAAGCTATCTTCTAATGTTATAGATAAATAGATTAATATATTAATTACTAGCGGACGTCTGCGGCTTCGCCCGCTTAAAAAATTATATACACAAAAACCTTCCTATAGAATCACTCTATCTATTGGTGAAAACCGCATCAAACTCCGTTGCGTAGTTTTACAGATCTACCTAATAATTCATAGGGACGTGTCATTTTTTGACGTGTCTTTTTTACAACGACCTTTCAACACCAACACTTAACATATATTTTTACCATAAATTATGTCTATAATTTATGTCTATGAATAATGTGGGGCTCGTGGTCGAGTGGTAACCGACAATGTTAACACATTGCAAAGGTTAAGCAACATCTAGTCAGGCCGGTCTCACTCTGTAGGAGAGACCACTCCGTGTCTCGGAGAGCACGTTGTCGCGTCGGTCCCGGTTGTCATACGAACATCTATGGCAGTCGTTAGGGGTAGTTGGAGTCCTAAATCAAAAATCCTCGCGGTCTAACTACAGAACTTCGATATCGCCTATGGGTTGTGGAGGTCAGATGGCAGCCGCTTCACGGAAAACATCGAAGTTCAGCCGCGAGCAGTTAGAATGGAAAGCTGACCCCAACTGAGTTGGGAAAAGTCTTGGTGAATCTTAATATTATAAAAACTGGCTCACCATAAGAGTATAAGTCGCTGTAGCTACGTCGAAACGAAGGGAAAATCTTGAATCTTTTATTATAAGTCCAGCGTTACTTGATAATGGGATCGATTCTATTGATTTCAAACGATCGTATTTAACCTGAAAAAAAAAAATAGTTTAATGTATGATACACATAAATAAAAAAACCGGCCAAGAGCGAGTCGGACTCGCGCACGAAGGGTTCTGTACGATCATGAAAACATAGTATAAAACAAAGTCGCTTGCGTTTCATATGTACTTCTTTTTTTTTAAAAGTGGCTCCATCGTTGATTTCGCCAATGTCAAGGTAATGCTTGATTAGTTGAAAGTCCCGCACAGAAGAACTAGTTATTCCTAACTAGCTCCAGGTGCAGGACAAGAAACGTTGTTCGGTATGTGAGTGTCTGGGAACCCGATTGTTGCGAAGCGCCAGAGGTAACCTAAAAAGTCACCAGCTAAGTGCTCAACAAAAATCGAACTCCTCATATGTACTTATCTTTAAAATAAATTACATGTCAAAAATTGACACAACAACCGACTTAAAATTTCCGAAATGGGACCAAATAATTGTCGGAATGGGACCAAATTGAAATAGAACCACTTGGGAAGGAGAAGCAACTTTCAATTGAAAATAAATCAAAATCAGTTCACCCAGTACAAAGATACAACCGACTTAAAATTACCGAAATGGGACCAAATTAAAATGAGACTACTAGGCCAGTAGTAGCTTTCATTTAAAAAAAAATTCGGCGGAATGGGACCAAATTGAAATGGGACAAACTTGGAAAGTAGTAGCTTTCATTTAAAAAAAAATCGGCGGAATGGGACCAAATTGAAATGGGACCAACTTGGAAAGTAGTAGCTTTCATTTAAAAAAATAATCGGCGGAATGGGACCAAATTGAAATGGGACCTACTTGGAAAGTAGTAGCTTTCATTTAAAAAAAAAATCGGCGGAATGGGACCAAATTGAAATGGGACCCACTTGGAAAGTAGTAGCTTTCATTTTAAAAAAATCGGCGGAATGGGACCAAATTGAAATGGGATCAACTTGGAAAGTAGTAGCTTTCATTTAAAAAAAAATCGGCGGAATGGGACCAAATTGAAATGGGAGCAACTTGGAAAGTAGGTAGTAGCTTTCATTTAAAAAAATATCGGCGGAATGGGACCAAATTGAAATGGGACCAACTTGGAAAGTAGTAGCTTTTATTTAAAAAATCAATATCAACCTGTCTAGAGATATAGAGTAACAGTCGAATTGAGAACCGTCTCCTGTATTTAGGTCGACAAATTGACGCCACGGTAAGCTGTGACGACGTCTGGCGATTGTGGGCGACTCTCACAGTACACAGGAATACAATAGAGAGTCGCCCTCAACTTGACGGCCTACTGATGTGCCACTTCACGCTTCGCTTAAAGAACCCAGGGTTATATGTTGGAGAAAACACATGCGCAGGCAGGGCGTTCCAAGCCACCATCGTTTGGCAGAGAAACGAACGTTTAAAACGCTCGGTTCTCGCGAAGACGGTTTCCACAGTATGAGAGTGACATCTCTGCCGGCACGCGTTGTTCGAGATCGGAAGAGGGTAGGATCAGGTTGAAGAGCTCTTCAGAACACTCCCCATCAAGAGTGCTTTTCGAGAAAGGTTTTTATGTAAATAATTTCTCAAGAGCGCGAAACCGCGGGAGTCCGCTAGTCCTACTAATATTATAAACGCGAAAGTTTGTGAGTATGTAAGTATGTTAGTATGCATGTATGGATGGATGGATGTTTGTTACGCTTTCACGTAAAAACTATTGAATGGATTTTAATGAAACTTTACAAAAATATAACTTATACATCAGAATAACACATAGGCTACAATTTATAAAGATATTGTGTGAATTGTTCAAAATATGACGCGGGGAACGGGAAAAAATCCAAATTACCACGCGGACGAAGTCGCGGGCGACCACTAGTAATATAATATAACAAGCTCATAATTATGTATGTCTGTTCGCGATCACAACAAAATTGTTAGAAGAGTCATTCATTTCCTAAACTGCGAGTTTATTTATTTAACCTTCAACTGACAATTATTACTCTTGTGTGTACAGCTGATTGCTATTAACAAGTCTGTTATTGAGGGTTCCGTAGGCCACCGAGACGAAAGAGCAAATACAACTACTACATGTTTATAGAGGGTTAATAGTCCGGGTCCGTGAGACCCATACAAGGCATACCGTGTAACTGTTGGTCACCAGGCATGCTGAGGGTTAATTCCCTATTCTAATCGCCGTCATCTGTATTAGACATGGATAATTCGTTGGAAGAGTACAAATCAGACGTATTTATGACAGAACTATCTATTCTATCAATGTTGACTAATGGTTGACAACTACGTTACTAAATGTTGACCTGTACCATGAAACACGCAACGACAGCCCTCGTCGACCAACTTACGTCATTACTGGGTACGAGTGATAAGGACAGATATAATAATCGCTCGCTATCGCAAAAAAATCAAAATCGATTCAACCAGTCCAAATATTTCCCCCTATTTTGGAAATCGGTTGAAAAGGGATTTACACAGTTAATAACGGATCTCCGAATATCGCAATTAAACGAAATCATTACTCTACACAAAGTTAAACTATAAATAAATATGTGACCATATTAAAATAGTTTAGTGCGAATTATAATTTGAATCATTTTGGACGCGAGTGGTGTCACTTGAAAAAGATTTAGGTAGGTAACGAAAACGAATTTTTTTTTTTTAATTTTTGGAACAAAAGACTTTACCTAATCGAGATAAATAATGTAAGTAAAAAAAATTTGATACTTTCTTAATTTTTTTTTGTATCCAAAATATGTTACAATAATAGGGTAACTTTTAACCGACTTTATAAAGCAGGAGGTTCTCAATTCGACTGTATTTTTTTAGTTTGTTACTTCATCTGCACGAACTCGACTGCATGAACCGATTCTGATTATTTTTTTATTTGGAAGCGACTGTTTCCGGTATTCACCCATTCCGACAATTTCAAGCCGGTTTCTTTTTATTAAAATAATTAAGTCGGTTTATCAGTTTTGGAGCCCATTCGTGCAAACAAACAATCAATAATTTATGCTGTATTTTATTTTACATTTATTACACAACGATAGCCTTTGACATTTCTGATAATATTATCTATGGCTGTTAAAGAACTTTTCAAAATATTTATGGCCTTTGTACTGACAGTCTCTGTGCGGAGTAGCAGCTTTCAAATACCAAGATAAACTTACAGTATACCGGGAGTAACATTTAAATGGGTCAGTATGGGAAAAGTCTGATACTATAAGACTTAGGAAGATCTGTTCTTAAGAACTACACACACACACACATATCACGCCTATATCCCCGAAGGGGTAGGCAGAGGTGCATTACACACCCACAACTTGAAAGTATTTTTAGTCCCACGTAACAGGGGGCAAGCCTATTGCCGTCACCGGGCACATTTATAATGGGTTATGTCCAAAATGGCGGAATGAATTTAATAAAAAGTAGCAGCTATAAAACAAATTTGAAACCCGTTGCCTTGCGATGAAATGCTGATGAAAGGCAACAAATTCTTCCGTGCTAGCCGCTATGGCACAGCCAATTAAAGTCCTGGGAATCTCGGGCTAGAACTAAACTACTAGAACTCGGACTAGACTAAGAACCATGTCATCGATTTTAGTAAAAATAAAGACTACAATTCTGTGGAACTACATAACGAGTGTATCATGTTTCACCAATATTTAAACACAGATTTTTTTTTGTTCCTTGTCCCTTGTTAGGGATCTGCTGTGGGTTCGAGTCAAGCAACATCTGTTTTTAATTGACTTCAAAAAAGAATCATAACATCATCATCACAAGGCCACGGGTTTAAATTTTTAACCTTTTATTAAATTCATTCTGCCATTTTGGATATAACCCGTTATAAATGTGCCCGGGTTCGGCAATAGGCTTGCCTCCTATTACGTCGGACTAAAATACTGCCAAATTGTAGGTGTGTAATGCACCTCTGCCTACCCCTTCGGGGATATAGGCGTGATACGTGTATGTATGTATGTTCAAATAAGAAGGATGTTCTTAATTCTACAGCTTATTATTTCCATGTTTGTTAACTCATGTCTTTCAACATGGTGAAACAAATGAAATTTTTGTTTTATATTAGAATTTTTTTTATGTAGGTATATTGGCAATAAATATTTTTTAATTTTAATATAAAAAAATGCTAGCCAGGATTAGTTCTAACAGAATTAAGTACTTTTATGATTTGGAATTTTAAATTGATTTTACTAAAAATGTATGAAACATGGATAATAAATAAATGTAAAAAGTATTTCAATTAAGCACTGCTTACTGGCTCCGAGGGTCCCATTTTAATTTGGTCCTCACAATTATATGGTTGTATTCCGGTGATTTGAAATATTGAAGTTCAACCGAATCGCAGTTAGACTGGAAAGCCGACCCCAACTGTGTTGCGAAAAGGCTCGGTGGACGATGATTCCGACAATTTGAAGTTAATTTTTGACAACTTTGAGACTACCTCGGTGGCACAATGGTACTATGTACGGACTGCCACGCTTGAGGTCTCGGATTCGATTCCCGGGTCTGGGGGATAATGTATAATTCTCTTTAGAATTTTACCCAGATCTCCCAGAGTCTTTAACTTGTGCCCGGTAAATGGCAATAGGCTCGCCCCGTGTGATGCTATGTTTTTAATATTTAATAATATAACTACTTACCCAAATCACAGGAAAGTCAGATGCAAAATGCACTGAACAGTCTAAGTCCACTTGTCCACCGATATCCCTGATTTGTTCTTGAGTTATGTGAGATATTGTTGGCGTTCTTTGTCCACTCCCTGAAAAAATCCATATAGTTAAATAAAATATTAGTGTCTGAGTGTAATTTCAAAATAACAGCATCTCATATTGACTGCTTTAGTGACATGGTTTGTAGTGCAACAGATTTCGATTCCGGAGTCTTTTTGCTCTTTCTCACACGTCATCTAGCCCAAACTAAGCTATAAGCTTGTGCTATGAGATCTAGACAACTGATAAACATAGCTATATATTTCTAAATACATACATAATATACATAGAAAACACCCAAACTCCCTTCTCTGTCTGAGTCCGACTCTTACTTGGCGGTTTTTTTTTGTTTGCTACCTGCTCATAACTTTGAACTGGGTGAACTGATTTTGATAATAATTTTATTATTTGAAAGCTGATGCTTCCTGTGTGGTCTCATTTTCAATTTGGTCTCATTCCGACAAGTATTTGGTCCCATTCCGACAAGTATTTGGTCCCATTCCGACAATAAGTATCCGACTAAATTGTCGGAATCGTTATTTTGCTAAAATTTATTAAAAAATTCCTATTAAGTTATTTACTCTTATTCTAATTTAGAACACAGTTTATTACTCTTATTCTAATTTAGAACACAATTTGTAGTGAAGTCGGTAGCAAAGAGGTTTTTAACAAATTAAAAGTCGTACCTGTCACGCCCTTACAGTTAAAGGGACCGGTTTATTGTTCATTCTTATTACAAGATGACAACGCTAGGATAAAAACATGTTGTAATATATAAATTAGCGTTAAATTGCTATAAATATACCGGATACTTTCTATTTAAGCGGCAATAATCATTGAAAAAGCAAAACACGATTGCCGAAGTTTTGGTTAAGCTGTTTGATGGAGAGTATAGGTATAAAACGGAAAGTTAGTGATTACTTACCGTAAGCTAATAAGCTTAGGAAAACCAAAAGGCTACGATATTTTAACTCCATTTTAATTCAGTTGGTGCGTCCGGTCGAAACACACAAATCCAAACAAAACAATATAAATATAAACCCAAACAAATGCAATATCCTGACGGGATGAATGCAATAAATTATCCTCCGTCGTGCTTCGCCAGTCATTCAGAATTAAGAATGAATGAAAGAATTAGTTACCTAATTCCACAAACTTACAAAAATTGTGTAAGTGAGACTAAAATATACAATTTTGCTACATAAGTAAGAGATAAAAGTACTTCTGTTAGTCGTCATCGTGAAACGTCAAAATATTTTTTTTCCACGCATGTCCTTGCCAAATTTTTGTTACACATTTCCTCATAAAATCTACAAATTCTTTATAATGTTTGTATTGTGTATCAAATAACTATTATTTTACATTCAAAACCAAAAATATGTAGGTAATCTAGCTGTGTCGGCGTAAAAACAAGTAGGTAATGGTAAAGTTTTCCTCTAAAATTATTTTGTAATGATAGACTTAGCTAGACTTAGACAGCATGATATTGTATGCGCGTAAACCGAACGTAGTGAGATAATCTTTATCTAGCTAATGTACAGTTTTAGTAGGTAGGTGCCTGCGAATTAAAATTTTGGAGTAACATAATTAATTATTCTTTTAATTCTCAATGATGTGGAGTCCAAATGTTCTGATATAGTTTCATTTAGGTACGTGATTCAGAATAAATTTTCTAACCATCTTGAGGAAATTAATTTAAAATTATGAATCTCTGAATTCCATTTGTATAAATCATTAATCTCCCAAATTTCAAATATATTTTTCAAACTCTGGCCACATCCATTACGAAAGCGAGAACCAATGTTGCTACGTCAGTCAAGGCTTGCATTGAATGAATAAATGAAGTAACATTTCGGTCATCATAAGTCACTGAAGCCTAACTCTATTTTCAATGTAGTACTGCTATTATACACTAGATGGCAAGATTCACAATTTACCAGTCAAAACGAATAAGGCGGTAAAAATAAAATCCAAAATATTACAAACTAAATTGTTAAATTAGACTTAAAATAATTCCGAAAGGGTCATTAATTAATCATCACGACCTGCAGGAGAAGATAACTTCAGATCTGGAGATATTGATATTAACAATAATCATAAATGATTAATAAATCCTAAGGCCTGCAAGTAGCATACCTGCCGCCCGTGTCGATCAATAGACGAGGCCCACGGCCCTGGTAAACATAAAAGCACTACGGCTAGACCAGCTATAGAGTGGCCCTCTAGGCGTAATAATAGTTAAGTAAGAACTATTATCGTATCGTAACATAGTATAAATGCTTAGATCTTTAAAACTATGCAACGGATTTTGATGCGGTTTTCACCAATCGATAGAGTGATTATCGAGGAAGGTTTTCGTGTTTATAATTTAATTTTGTCAAGTGAACGAAGCCACGGGCGTCCGCTTGGGGCGGCTTTCCAGTCTAACTGCGATTCGGCTGATATTTTCTGTGAATTGAATCTATCTGACCTCCACAACCGATGGGCGATATCGAAGTTCTGTAGTTAGACCGCAAGAATTTTTGATTTAATGCTCCAACTACCCCTAACGACTGCCTTAGATATTCGTATGACAACCGGGACCGACCTTAACGTTCTCTCCGATGCACGGGCAATAAAAATAAAGCTTAGGTATATCTCATCCAAATAGCATAAGTATTACGATTATTTTGACTTTAAACATAATATTGGGACAATTCACTTTATCTTGTTCATATAAATACCTCGTAAAATATAATGATAATTGCGATTACGATTAAAGTAATGTACAAATAATTTTATAATTTCAGCATTTTGTCGGCGTAGTAAATCCATGCAAAGTTTCATCTTTTTAGCAATAACCGTTTAGGAGGAAAGCCAGGTACGGACGGACATGATGAAACTATGGGAGACTTGAATTACGGAACCCTTAAAATGAATCGCCGTTCGATTATCTTGCTAAAACTCAAGAACGTTATGCCCGATTTGCCTATTTTTGGTCTTAAATGAATCGTAGAAGTTCTGGAAACTTTTAAAAGTAAAATTTCAGGCGGTACGAAGTTAGTCTGGATACTTAGTTCTAGTATAAATAAGCCGATAACAACGCATAGTATCAGTGTACGTTATTATATAAATAAGGAGAACGACTTTAATATGAAAGAACAACATCTATAATACAAAAATAAATGGTTGAATGTGTTGCTAAGCGCAAATCTCGAGAGCAGCTGAAGCGATTTCGCTATTTCTTTTTTTGTTGTGATTGTTACTATCAGGAGAAGGTTTTATGGAGTAAAAAAATTATACCAAATAACTACTTTTAGATTGAACAGAGCTGCAACTAGTTAAAACTAAACCCACTGTGGGCGTTTTCACATTGCGGCCGCGGCCGATGAATAAAAAGAAAAAATATAGGAAACGACACACGATATTGTGGACGATATCTTGCATTGTGAAAACGTCCAATGGCAAAGAAAACAAGAAATAAAATTGGTAGGTATATCTACCTAACTTTCTTTTTTTTTTATTCCTCAGCCGCAGTCGTCACGATATCGTGTGTACCTTCAAGGGCGTAGCCAGGATTCCATCAAGGGGGGGGGGGGGCAGATCTAATCCTAAATGAAATCGGGGGAGGGGTGAGCACCCCCCCGTAAAGGGGTAAAACCTGGAGCCCCCCCCCCCTCTTAAAAAGGGAGGATATTAAAAATATTAAACATGATGTAAACCCCCTTTTTTTTTAAATACGCGGCCCTAGGCCGCGGCCGCACTACGTCCATTGCCGAGCGCCTCTGGTACGCACTTAAAGAATTTCCAGCGGCACCCGGCGGACTATGGCCACCTGTGTGGCCCCTTCGTGTTGGTCGGGTTTTACCCCGCATCGGTGAGTGTACATTGCACTACAGATCTTGCCGAGCTGGCCCGAGCCAGCTAGGGGAAGTTATGGCCCTCTCGGATAAATATGCTCCGACAATACGACAAAGGTAGAGAGGCACTCCGTGGTAGATCAGTGCCTCTCTAACGCAGCTTCAGGGTAAGGTGTTAAAGGCGTTGGCGATGTCAAGAGACACCACCAACACCACCTCGCCCCTGCTTCCTCCATCAGAGCCTTTGAGCAACACGATCGGCCGGTAGCCGGACGGTGAGTCCGCTGGCCGCCCCGGTTTCCGAATCAGGACCAGTTTCCCCGTCCTCCACACCTTGGGAAACTGGCCCCTTTCGAGGCATGCGCTAAAGAGCCCGCCGAGCAGTCGAGGCCTGAGTTCATTAAGGGCCACGACCCGTGCACAGCCCGGAATGCCGTCGGGTCCAGGGGTGGTGATTTTCCGGCGACTGAGCCGAAGTACCACTGCTCCTAACTCTCTGACTTCGGGTACGTCGTCTTCGCCGCTGCTATGCGCGTTGGGCGTCTAAGACCGAGCCATGCCCGGAGGGATGTGCTCCTCCGCACTCGTCGGAAACAGAGAGCCCAAGACCCCCTCCAGCTGATCCGGCTGGAGAATCTGGGTCAGTGGGAGCGCCCTCGGTCGGAGTTTACCTCTCGGAACAGGCGCCCCGTGGATTCAGTGGCGCTCCAGGGTCTCCAGAAGCTCCTCGGGGGCTGATGATGGCAAGACTAAATTGAAAGCATACATTTGAAAAACTTCCATATACCTATCCAATGTTTAATTAATAGTGCTCTTCAGAAATTGCACAATGATGCAGGTACGCAATGGGCGACACTTGCACCACAGAAGAGAATGAGAAAGAATTTGATTATTTCTTCAACTAAATGTGCTTGCACTTTTGGACTACCCTTCCCGGCCTCGCCTGTCGTGTTCGACACAAGTGCTATGCCAGGTGGTGACCCCTACAGAAAGCGCAGTATATAGTCATCCCATCCCGCGTAAAAATTCCAGGAAGTGAATACATTTTGAGATGCGATACTGCCGTGTTGCTTCTATTATTGATTTTTGCTTTTGTCGTTTCTTATCCTTTCTTAATAGATTTATTTCAAAATATTAACAAACGGGTTTATGAGTATTCTAGGTAACTCTATGGTATACTATAAGGGGGGGAGCTGCCCCCCCCTGCCTGTACCTGGCTACGCCCATGTGTACCTTATAAACTTATAATATATTTACGAGATAATGAGGTATAATATTTATATAAGTAGGTGTAAGATTTTAATATTAAATAAATAAATACGAGATAACATTATCTGAGTTATAAAAACTGGCTAAAATTAATAAGGTGACATTCATTTAGTAAATGGACGGAATATTTCTTTTATGGAAAATAATTTCCGTAGTTTACCCACAAATTAATTTATTAATTTATATTAAATTGATTAATACATTTACTTTATTAATTACCTATTAGCTGATTACTGTGGCTTCGCCCGCGTGAGTTAGTTTTCTCGTTACCAATTCCTATGGGAACTCAAACTCAAAAATATTTATTAGTTTAAGATAAGATAAGATAAGATAAGATAAGATAATATTTATTTGCAAAAACATGTGTACATATAATATACATAGTCAAGTGCTTATTATATAGGTCTTAAACTTCAATTGGACACAACATGTTTTACCATTGAGTGGTGTACAAATTATTATTTAACTTCAAGTCATCACATCTATATTATACATCAGTCATCCAGTTACAAACAAAAGTCAATCCTACAGGGTCATATCCTCGAGAAAATCCTTAATCCTATAGTAGCACTTCTCAGTCAACAATCTTTTGAGCGCCCATTCATTCAAATTGAGAAAAAAATATTAGGCTCCGTTATTGAACCAATTTTAATAACTCTTTCACTAATTATACTAGTTATCCCAGCGAACTTTGTATCGCCTAAAATATAATATATATATATATATATATATATATATTGTTTGAATTTGAATGTTTATTTTATGTTTCCTTAGTTCTATTTTGTAATGAATATATACAAACTATAAACTATACTATCTAAAACTAATGCGAGTTCGATTTTTGCTGAACGCGTGGCTGGTGGCTTATTACGTTACCTCTGGCGCTCGGCAAAAAACCAACTTTTGCAGATTTTGCTGAATTGCAATACCGAACAACGTTTCTTTGTCCCGCACCGCGAACTAGTTCAGAGTAACTAGTTCTTCTGTGCGGGAAAGTCAAGCATTACCTTGACATTGGCGCAATCATCGATGAACATCGATGGAGCCACGTTTTAAAAAAAAGCAGAAGACGATTTAAAACTAAAAACTAAAATAGTCTTAGGCAGAGTGCCCATAACACAGACAGCATTCCCGCGCGGAATTACCAATGAGAGAACTGCCTGCGCGAGGACCAGTCTCTTCCCTCTGATTCCCTCAGAGCCTATATTGAATTCAAACTATTGAATCAAAAATTCAAATTCAAATCAAATCTTTCCTCTTTATTATATTAGTCAGAATAGTAAGTAGCTTATTGCATTTAGGGATGATGTAATTATTTATTTTATTCAAAGGATTTTAAAATAGGTTCAGGAGTTTCGGAGTCGATTCAATTTAAACTAACAAACAGTCAAATATTTTCATCTTCAGTATACCACGGCTTCACCCACTTGTAAAATTATAAACCTACGCAAAAATCTTCCTCGAGAACCACTCTATCCATTGGTGAAAACCGCATCACAATCGTTTGCATAGTTTTAAAGATCTAACCATACATAGGGAACGGAAGCGATTTTGTTTTATACTATGTAATTATGATGGTACGGAACTCTTCGTGCGCAAGTCCAATTCGCACTTGACCGCTTTTTATGTAACATGAGTACAATGTAGGTTTATACTTATTTAGGAATATATTATGGTGAAAGAATTTAGAGGGGCTCGTGGTCTAGTGGTAACCGACAATATTAACACGTTGCAAAGGTTAAGCAACATCGACTTCAAGCCGGTCTTAGGACGGGTGACCATTTCTTAAGACTGAGACCCCTCCGTGCCTCGAAGAGAACGTTGTTGGGTCGGTCCCGGTTGTCATACAAACATCTATGGCAGTCGTTAGGGGTAGTTGGAGCCCTAAATCAAAAATCCGACCGGTCTACCTAGGTACAGAACTTCGATATCGCCCATGGGTAGTGGAGGTCAGATGGCAGTCGCGTCACGGAAAATATCGGAGTTCAGCTGAATCGCAGTTAGACTGGAAATCCGACCCCAACTGAGTTGGGAAAAGGCTCGGTGAATGATGATTATGGTGAAAGAACTTATCAAATCAACCAGTAGTTTCTAAGTCTTGGCCTTGGTATATTTACTTACTTTAAATTATTTTATCATTCTGAAGTTCTTTATCAAATAATTAACACCATTCTGTACTCGTTTTTATTCGCGTAGAGTTTTTTGGTCATTTAAATAATTGCGCATTACTTAGTTTGTATGTGTCTTTAAAGTATAATTCGATTCGCGTGAGAAGTACGTTGGGCAAGAGTGGAAGAGGTGTGTTTGCGCATCGGTACTCTCGCTCTTACTCGTTGTTGCCGCCATATAGATCGATAAATCGTCTACTGCGCAGCTTCAAGGTCAGCGTTCTTCTTATAAGAATCGGGTTATACCTTAGAACTAAAAAACATCCAGCCAGGTCGGTATTTGGATGAGTGACCATTTCTTAAGACATTGAGACCCGGTCTGTCCCTCGGATAGAATAAGCCGTTGGTCTCGGTTGTCTTACGAACATCTATGGCAGTCGTTACGTGTATTTGGAGCACTATGACTACTTTTGTGGCGTGGTCGGTAGTGCATCGGCTTTCGACTTCAGTCTTGGGTTCGATTCCCGGGTCGAATTAGACATTTGTGTGATTTGTTTCGGAGTTAGGTGTTATCTATGTATATTATGTATGTATTTAGAAAAAATATAAGTACCTAAGTATCTTTATCAGTCGTCTAGATCCCATAGCACAAGCTTATAGCTTAGTTTGGGCTAGATGACGTTGTGTGAGAATGTCCGAAATATTTATTTATTACTAAATACCAAAAATTTGACTCGTCTAACTACATATATGTAGGTATATTCGATATTGGCCATGGTTTGTGGAGGTCAGATAGCAGTCGCTTCACAGAAAATACTTATCGAATTTCAGCCACGAGCAGTTGACCTGGAAAGCTGAGAATAGGGAATTGGCTCTGTCGTCGTTCACGTGGTATTTTTATACGCCAATTTTTTCAAGTTTAGTAGAGCGTACCATGTCATATGACCTCCACAACCCACTAGCGATATGGAAGTTCTGTAGTAAATCTGTATCTTTTATCGAAAAAAAAATAAAACACGTCAATCATTGACACAGCAACCGACTTTGTAGTAATCAACCCGTCCCGTGCAAGTTACAAGAGCTCGCGTACCACAGAATAGGGAATAGTACTTAGGGAATAGTACTTACATACAGAACTTGCACTCCGACGTTAATTAAAGCACATTTACAGAGAACATCATTCGAACGCTAGGGTTCTCAGGAAAGTACTAGCATAATTTGACCAATAATTATGACGTTAATGCCTCAATATCAACTCTATGGTCAATGTCGTGTCACAAACAAGAGACAACCCTTACTGATTTACAACTTCAAGTTGTCGCTGACGTCACGTTTTTTTTGCGATTGTTAGGCGAGTGACATAGGCCTGCCTGTACTAGGCGCCGATTTCTCTTATACTGGGGGATGCAGGCGCTTATTGTGTTATTTATTAGGATACATCGTAAACGTCCCTCAACGTCCTTTCTTTTATTAGGGTATGCCGGCGCTTTCTTCTTTATTGCCTGAAGGATACATCGCAAGCGCCTCTTTCGACTATAGCCAGTAGAATTGAGTACACAGTCCACACCTGATCGCAATACCATGCGGGTTACACCCGTGACTCGTAGGTATCAATACCTCTATGGTTTAGACTAGACCATAACCATTCCGTAACCTTTATTTATCCGCGGGTAGTGTTAAGACTCGAACCACTGTTAAGCGAAGCATAACCAGCCACGTACCCTGAACTGTGCATAATATTAAACATGTACACACTGAACTTTTATTAGACACCCTGAGATGTCTCCCATAACTTCAAATTACCGAAGTGGGATTAAGTTCAAATGGGACCACTCGGAAAGCAGGTGTTTACATTAAAAAAAAAATAGAAATCGAACCCAGTCCGAAAAAAACATGCAGTCGAATTGAGAAACTCCTCTTTTTTTTGAAAATATCCGAGAAATCTCAAAATTATTGTCGCTGGAGGATTTCGGTGGTTTATCATTGTTACATAATGATATAGAAAAATATGACTTTTTCGGCATTCGGTCACGGCCCGTCGTAGTTAACACACGTGAGTACCATTTTACGAATTAATTTCCAAATATTTACTAACGAATTAATGAATAATTAAATACCGGTCAATTTTGTGACTTATAAAAGTTTAATACACAGTATAAATATTATTTTTAATATAAATTTAATATTTAATATAAATTATTATTATAAAAGGTTTTATAATAATTATTTATACTTACTAATAATAGACGCGCGCGCGTTTGTTCGCTTGACAAATTTCTAAAACCTTCCTCGATAACCATTTTATCCATTGGTGAAAACCACATCAAAATCCGTTGCGTAGTTTTAAAGATTTATGCATACGGATAGACAGCGAAAGCGACTTTATTTTATGATTATGGGTGATAAGGGGCTCTAGGGTTTGGCGGAATGTGGGAGTAATGAACGTCTCTTTCTATCCTTTCAGAGATAAAGACATATTCTTTACAATATAGTAAACCCATAGAAAACGATTTAATAATTTGCAAAAAAATTTTTTTGTAACTTTTTGACCTCAGATTTTATTAGAGCAACCATTACTTAATATGTACATAGGTTTTTAGACAACTTTTTGGACACACAGACACACATCGCAACTATGGTATATTACAATATAGCTGCTACTTTTTATTAAATATTTTTCTGAAATAACCCATTATATGTGTGCCCGGTGACGGCAATAGGTTTGCCCCCTGTTACGTGGGACTAAAAATACTGGCAAATTGTGTGTGTGTAATTGTGGGGGTATAGGCCTGATATGTGTGTGTATACATTTTTTACACAGCGCTATCTAGCACAAAGTAAATGAATATAAGCTTGCTTGTATTAAGGGATCTAGATAATTGATAAACCTACTTAATACATACAATTACGCCTCTTTCTCATGGGGGTAGGCAGAGACTATAGAATTCCACTTGCTACGATCCTGGCTTTTGTCTTTCGCTTCTTTCCCTTTTATAACTATTGTCATGCACGCTCTTCGGTTATGGATACTCTTGACGTGGTCAAAACATCTCCGATTTGGTTGAAGTATGTTCGCCTAGGTCCTAATCCACGGCTTTGCCTGCGACAAATTATATACCAAAACCTTCCTCGAGAACCACTCTATCATTACTGAAAGCAGCATGAAAATCTGTGCAGTCGTTTTTGAGTTTATCGCGAACAGACATACGCTGCGGAAGACTTTGTTTTATAATACACTAGCGGACGTCCACGGCTTTGCCCGCGACAAATTATATATCAAAACCTTTATCGAGAACCATTCTATCCATTGGTGGAAACCGCATCAAAATCCGTTGTGTAGTTTTTAAAGATCTAAGCATACATAATAGGGAACGGAGTGACTTTGTTTTAAACTACGAGTTTGTTATGATGTTGATATAGTGATATACATTTTATAGCACGTTTTTTAGATTAATTTTATTAAAAATAACCTAATGATAATATGACTGTTATCTAGCTCAATAAAGTAACTTTAATATCTCTGTTTTTATCCTTTTTTTATGGATTCGGAATGTTACTTTCACAGAGCAGCTGTTTACTGCGGCTCTGCCGGTTTGATATAGTTTTAGATAAAAAGTAGCCTGTGTCACTCGGGGATAATGTCAAAGAATCAAGAATCAAAGAATCAATTTCGTTTATTCAGTTTAGGCACATAAAGAGCACATATGAATGTCAACATTTTACAATTTTATGTCAAGCAATATTATAACAATACTAAACTAAGTACATAAATAACCATTTGCAAATGATTCTTTCGCTGGTTCCGTAAGTTGGTTCTACTGAGAAGATACCAGCAAGAAACTCAGGTAGATAATCCTTTTTTTTTTAATAAAGTTTTGTTTACATTGTGTTACAATTTATATTGTAGGAGTGCTTAACAACAGCAGATTAGGGTGACCATGCATTTTTATTATTAAAATATTCGTCTACATTATAATAGCCTTTCTTCATCAAAAATTTTTTCACTACTATTTTAAACTTATTAAGAGGCATGTCAACCAAATCCTGAGGAATTTTATTAAATATTTTTATACATTTGCCTACAAACGAATTACCAACTTTATAAAACGTATATACGAAATGTAGCTACATATTAGTGAAAGAGTTTTTAAAATCAGTTCAGTTGTTTTAAAGATTTTCAATACCAAAAAATCAAATCTTTCCTCTTTGTAATATTAGTAAGATATTAAACTATTTTTACACTATTTATACTGTCGATTGACGGCACTTGGTGGAATCTGCTACACATATTGCACAAAAACACATCTACTTTTTTACTATTATAATTTTATTTTCACTGACCGGTTTCACCTCACGGCATCATCAGAGATATATACAAAACTAGCTGATCGCCGCAGCTCCACCCGCGTGATTTAGTTTACTCGTTCCCGGTTCCCGTGGGAACACATTGCCGGGATAAAAGGTAATACTATGTTACTCAGGGTGAATGAAGCTTTCAAATGGTGAAAGAATTTTTGAAATCGGCACAGTAGTTTTTGAGTTTATTCATTACAAACATTATACACAAAAATACAAATCATCCCTCTTTATAATAGTAGTAAAGATATAGCTTTATTCACATATCGTACCACATATTCATACGAATATCGAAACACTAGATATATTATGCATATTAGATTTCTGTCTAGAAAATATCATTAGCAAATAATATAAGCTGGTGGAATCCGTTTTTAGGGTTCCGTAGTTCAAGTTTCGGAACCCTTATAGTTTCGTCATGTCTGTCCTCAACTTTCCTCCTAAACGGTGAGTGCTAGAAACATGAAACTTTGCATGGATATGTGTATTTACTATATTGACAAAGTGCTAAAAGAAAAGTAGGAAAATAGTTTTTTTGGGGTACCCCCGCTACATGTAACCTTTTTTTCCTTGCGCCCACCCCGGAGTGTGGGGTGTCATTAGATAGGTCTTTTAAAAACATTAAGAGGTTGCTAAGACAATTTTTTGATTTAGGTATCCGTTTGTGAGATACTCAACTTTAAAGCGCAATTTTGTAAAAACAGGTTGTCCCCCCTCTGAAATCTAAACGGCTAGCTTGAAGAATCTTAAAAAAATCATGATTGTAGTCCATATGATGAACTTTGAAACAAAACTATAACGGACCAGATAACTATGTTAGTTTAGGAGTTATAGAGCCTATAGTGGGTGACTACGGAACCTTATACTATGCGTGACCCGACACGCACTTGGCTGGCCTTTTTTTTGTTTATTTTTTTCCTAAAATTAAGTATCTAAGTAGACTTAATTACTAGTCCTTGATAGCGCCTTGAGGCGAAACCGGTTAAGTGTAGTAAGTTTCACCTAGTGCCATCAATATAATAATTTTGACTTTTAATATACATTCTAACACAGTGTCACCTCATTTCGTTCGTCTCATATTAAAAGGGTACCATACCTATTACCATAGAAAATCAATAATCATTCAATATCATTCTGTAATTAAAACCTAATCACGTGAGCAAATGGACGTAACAGAGCGACAGCTTCATACAATGGTAAGGTATGGTACTACGGAAATGCGCAGCTGAGTTGTGTCTCCAGTACTAACTCGTCTGTACCGCCTGTCTTACTCCACAGGATCGTGCCGGAGGTCTGGAAAGAGGCGAACGTACAACCGATCCCCAGAAAGGGGATCGGTCTAATACGGGCAACTATCGACCCATAGCTGTCACCTCAGTCATCTGCAAGGTGGTTGAGCTCCTCATCAACAAGCAGCTCATGCGATACCTCGAAGATCACTCGCTACTAATTGATCGGCAATACGGCTTCAGGCCAAAACGATCAACGGGTG
>OY748316.1:7542378-7689597 GCA_963556515.1 Nudaria mundana | reverse complement strand
AAACTACATCGAAAGATGTATAGGTAAAGAGATTCTTTACACCGGACCAGAGGTGTCTGCTGCACAAGACGCAGATTAGACCCTGCGTCGAATACTGCTCTCACCTCTGGGACGGCTCCGCGAAGTATCTGCTGGATGCTCTCGACTCTATGCAGCGACGGGCTATACGTATTATAGGTTGTCCGGAGGTAACGGGAAGCCTTGAGCCGCTAGCTCAGCGCCGAGCAATAGCTTCCTTGGCCGCATTCTACCGTATTTACCACGGCGAGTGTTCTGAAGAGCTCTTCAATCTGATCCCACCCTCTTCCTTCCGATCCCGAACAACGCGTGCCGGGCAGAGATGCCACTCCCACACAGTGGATAGAATGTTCGCGAGAACCGAGCGTTTTAAAACGATCGTTTTTCTGCCGATTGATAGTGGCCTGGAACGCCCTGCCTGTGCACGTGTTTCCTCCCACATATAATCCTGGGTTCTTTAAGCGGAGCGTGAAGAGGCACATCAGTAGGTCGTCAAATTGAGGGTCACTCTCTATAGTATTGTATGCTGTGAGAGTGGCCCACAATCGCTAGACGTCGTCACGACTTACCACCAGGCGGGCGGCGTCAATTCGGCGAACCCAATATAAAAAAAAAAAAAAATACAAACGCCGAATCAATTGCTCCAATACAAGCCCGCGAGGTGCGTGTCCACTGACGCGTACCATCAACTCGCGTAGGTATGTACTAGAGTAAAACGATAGAATTTTTGTAAACAACCGGACAGTTACTATATTACATGGCAAAGTCTGCAGGCGCCGCAGGGAATTGATTCTTCCGAGTGCGTACCTGGGGCGCCAGGCTATAGACGTAGAGGCGTTCGCAGCCCAAGACCACGATAGCCCCTACTAAAAATAATGTTAAGAGATTTGACAGTGAATTATTATAATATAGTAAGCGTATGGGAGACGGGCCAAACACACACATAGTCAATTGATAATGTTAGGCTTAGAGCGACACACGTTGTTTGTTGAATTCTGCATGTTCTAAGAAAGATACACGCTGTTTTTTGTATATTAAGATCGACAAACTGACACCGCCCGCCTGGTGGTAAGCTGTGGCGACGTCAGGCGCTTGTGGGCGACTCTCATAGTAGGTACTTTCACAAAAATACTATAAAAAGTGGCCCTTAACTTGATAACTTAGTGTTGTGCCTATTCACGCTTCGCTTAAAGAACCCAGGGTTACATGTGGGAGGAAATACGTGCGCAGGCAGGGCGTTCCAGGCCACTTTCATTCGGCAGAGAAACGAACGTTTAAATTTTAAACGCTCAGTTTTCGCGAATATGTTTTCCACAGTGTGAGGGTGACATCTCTGCCCGGCACGCGTTGTTCGGGATCGGAAAGGAGAGGGTGGGATCAGACAGGTTACATACCTACCTAAAATACCTACAGTCCATGCTGATTTAGGTAGGCATACATATACGGAAATTAAACAAATCAGTTTACTATTATTAATGTAAACAAGTTTATTTGCAAAAGAATCATGTTTAATTTTCGGAGCACGTGTTTGCGAAGTTAATTTTTTTTATCTATTGACTCATCGTCATGATCAGACTATCGCTGACCACTACTCAACATAGGCCTCTCCAATGAGTTTTCAGTGTGACCAGTCCATTGTCACCTGCATCCAACGAGACTCAGTGCTTTTTACTAGGTCCTCGGTCCATCTGACTGCGCTGGCTATGAAGCCCGTTTTTGTATAGATAGGTACTTTCGCGTTCTGAATTCATATTAAAACCTTAGTTTGACTATCGACGATCGAGTTCACTATCGACACCGCCAGCTCCAGTCAGCCTGTGACCACGGCCCGATGTAACCCGCTCGAAACGTCAGGCCAAACATAAGGTTATTTTACGCGTTTAAGTCCCGAAATTATTACTATTAAAATATATAGGCACTGAAAGATACCCAGCACTCTTCACTAGGCCCTCGGTCCATGGTATATGGCTGTCTCACACTGCGCAGACTATAGATTTTGTATAAATAGGTAATACTGCAAGATTACAAAAACACCACATAACGCGATTAAATCCGTCGCGCGTCGGCCGATTCCAAAGTTCGTTTGGGTCATCGTAGTTGATAACTAACTATATAAATATGCACATATTAAATAATCAATGACATAACAGACATGTGTTTTTAAGCGAGATTATAAAAAAAATACGGACTGCAGAGATTGAAGTTATTATTGTATGGTTCTACCTCAGATAGTGAAGTAGGGTTCTATTGTAGATTCTGGATAATTTGCTCTAAGAATATGATTGTGTATTTTTCAGCAAATGGAAGCTTGCTGACTTTTTCACATAATTACTACATACCTATTATAAAATAAACTAAAAAACTATGGCACCAATTTTCATGCTGTTTTCACTAATGGATAGAGTGTTTCTCGAGGACGGTTTTAGTATATAATTTGTCACGTGCGAAACCGTGGGCTTCCGCTAGTATTAGATATAATATGAATTGCATAGTTGTTGTAAACTGTAAAAGGTGACACCCAGAGTCGCGATACTGATAATAGGTATATATTAATAGTTATATTGGCGTCTTGGTATGTTGGTATGAACTTTCTGGAAAGAGAATAGCTTGTGGTTCCAGTCCGGCCCAAGGCTATAGTTTTTACCCTACTGCGTCAGCAAGTTTTTTTAAAACAAACATGCATTTATTCTCGACTAAGTTACACACAGTAAAATACAAAAATTCTTACTTCTGCCAAACTGCAGAGCAGTTAGTTGGCAGATGTAGCTCCCGGGTGTAATCTTATTAGTTAGTACTTAATTAAATAAACGATAAAACTGTATTCGCACAGGTATATAGATACACGTCATAGCACACTGCAGTCCAACTCATCAACATTACTCACATAATCTGTGTCTAATATTGCTAAGCAGGAATTCAGTCACATTCAATTTAAACAACCGCATTAAAACGCTACTTTCTACAGTTATCCGGCAGACTATTATAAATTACAGGAACCAAATATTTACTACACCTTCGCCAAAATAGTTATTGCAGGTACTTCATATTTTTTTTAACTGTTCTTTGTGGCCTATTGTATATGATTATATAATAGGATTGTATTTTTGTGATTCATTTTGCTCTACCTTCGCTCGAAACTATTGGATCTGGATCATACAGGATTAAGAATTATGATCTGTAAGTCTTACTAATACATGAGTGATATTGCCGTTACTGAACAGTATTGACATATTTGCCAGAATCTCGTCCGTCTATCAGCAGTTGCACCACGTGAAGATGAGGATGTCTTGGTCCCCGGATATGTTGATATGTCAGGCAATATCAAAATTGGCCTATTTATGTGCTGGTCTCAACCGACTTCCAAAAAAGGAGGAGGTTCTCAATTCGACGGTATGTTTTTTTATGTTTGGTACCTCATATCTTTGGACTGTGTCAACCGAATTTGATTTTTTTTCAACTGGTAGCTACTATTTCCTGAGTGGTCCCATTTCAATTTGGTCACATATGGTTTTTTTTTTTACAATAAGAAAAAAAAAATTGTGTAAATTTTTGTGTTTTTTAATTCAAATCAGTTCAGAGGTTTACGCATGATTCAGTAACAAGCAGTACGCCTATTCTATAATCTAGCCTTGAACTCATTCAAAGGCTTTATCAATACTATAGAAACGATAATAATATTATCTAAATGATCTAAATAAATTATCTCTATCGAAAAATTTTTACGCTATCGTAGATTTAATTCTAAGATATTCTTAAGATCTTGTCAAATAAGTCCCTGTCACATGTTAGCAGATACCAATCAAAGGCAATAATAGCACAAAGTAAACTGTACACACTGTAAACTGAACAGAGCAACAACTTCATACAAACCCGCGCGAGGTAGCTTTTTTGAATTCTATTTTGTATGTTCTTAGGAAACTGTTGCTCTGATCCGTTTATTTACTTTGTGACTGACCACTGGCAAATGCAGAAGCAGTCGCGGTTAATACACACTTTTTGAAGGTCAACAAATCCGCTCATACGATTACCACACATCCATTTTTTATTGGGATTTTACATTATTTAAGTAAAACAATGGTAAGTAAAAATTTTTTTAAGAAAAAACTTTTTAGCATTAATTAATAGCATTAATTTTTCGCAGAATCAAAAGGACAACAAAATGTCGACAATTGTTTCGCCTCTAAACGAGGCATTATCAAGACTGTCTCAGAGAGAACAGCAAAATTCGTGGTTGGAATGTGTTTGCTTATAAGTAAACGCGTGCAAATTTCATTATCGCGATGTAGACGATGTCTCTGAGACAGTCTTGATAATGCCTCGTTTAGAGGCGAAACAATTGTCGACGTTTTGTTGTCCTTTTGATTCTGCGAAAAATTAATGCTATTAATTAATGCTAAAAAGTTTTTTCTTAAAAAAATTTTTACTTACCATTGTTTTGTCATGGATTTTCGCCAAGTAACGCCTGTTTCTATCCAATATTTGAGATCAGTGTGCATCACTACCCAGGCTAAACTATATATAAAATTGATTAAGCTCCACAGAACAGCAAGTCAAAATCTTTGGTTCAATCAAGAGTGTAAGCGCTTTGGGGTGTTTCCAAGGTACATCTGCCTAAAAACAAACAATAACTCAGTGTCGGCTAGGAATTCTATTTTAAAAGCAAAAACAGTGTGGCTAAACTCGGAAATTAGGAGTTTATTTAGAGTGAGAGACAATTTGAAGTGGCATTTAAAGGTTCTACACTCTGAGTTGTCATTCAGTTTACACAGAGTAGAATTTGATTTGTTGGATAAAAAGGCACGAGATTTAGCTTCTAAATTTATACATAAAATTTTTTTAATACAATCAAAAAAATTATTTAATCTAAGGGTGGGTAGAGGCGAGTTTTTTGATCGAAGGGAGCAGGTGTTTTCTAATCATACATTTTACCCCAGAATCAAGAACCTTTCTGATATTCATCTCAGCAACAGTGAGGTGTCCCTTTTAAATAAGGGCTTAAAATATTCCATACCTAAATCATTTAACAATAAAAAATCTTTAGAACCTTTGGCAGTAGATGCGGAGGTGGCAATCATTAGAAATAAGGGTGACATAATGTTGAAGGCACTGGTTGCACAAAAAATCGATTCTGTTTGTTTGTCTGGTACTTTTAACTCCGAATTGACTGTACAAAGGTCGATTCGCAACAAACTTAGTGTTTGTTGGTTTTTGGAATAAAAGACAGGAGCTCGTAATAATACGTGTCGTGTATTTCAGTCGGCCATGTTACAAAGTGAGTAAGAAGGAAGTGAACATAGACAAGACAATATTGATATAATCTAAGCATAGACTAAACTAGGCTATGGCTTACAAGCTAATATAATATTATGACATCTTCCCTTTAAGTAACTTTATTATAACTTATATTTTAGATTCTTATATAAAAATAACAAAACGCATTTTAGTGTTTTGACACGAGACAATTTGACGTTTTATAAGATTCTGACAGTTGACATAATTTGACGTTGTCAATTCGACGATTGTTTCTAAATGTAAACAAACAATGGTTTACAACATTTTAGTTTACTAATTAATTACTTATAACTAAGTACATGACAATGAATACGAAACAATGTTTATAAGACTGTGTCTATAAGACGTTGTGGTTGCCTTATCTCTCTTCCTGAACTAGAATATTTCTTAATTGGTTGACTGCTAGTACGTTGAGGAGATTGACTATGAGAAATTTTAGAGTAATCATTTGTATAACAAGGAGTATAACTGATATAAGTTTCATTGGAACTGACTGGTTGAGTGTGAAAATTATTAGTCTGTGTGTTATGTGAATGAAAAGAATATTGAGACTTTGGTCTAAGTGTTATGTATTGTCTATTGCGACGATATGTACCAAATTTACTTTTTATGATATACGACCTAGGTTCAGGACTAACTTGTTGTATAATACCTAGAAACCAAGACGATTGTGGATGTTTTTGAAACATAACATGACTATTTACCTCCAAGGGTTTAAGATCTTTGGAATTTTTGTTGTAATACTGCTAGTGGCGCACCTGCTGATTAACGGACGAGGTTCGTATATTACGGTACCCATGTGGTGGCTTTGGCCCCTACGTGGATACCAGGTGGTACAACAGTGTTGGTCCGGGGGGGTACCACCGTGCAGCTGTGCTAAAGCCCCCCAAGTAACCCAGCCCAGGCTGGGTTGCGTTAGGGGTTCAGCAGCTGCACTGCCGGGCCCGGGGCGGTGTATGGTGCGGCAGGCAGGGGTCCAGTGGGGGCGAAGCTGAGTCTAGTGTGGGTGGTGTGGGTCGATTCGCCGGCCAGGGAGACCCTTAGCAACGGCGTTGCCGCGGCCGCCCGCAACATAGTCATGGGGCCCGCCTGGGACCAACCACCCCAGTAGGCTGCCCCACATGTTGCGCATAATCCTGTTGTGGGGTCGCCGCTCCGGGTGGTAACCGGTGTGGGGTAGCGGCGGCCTTGCATCAGGGGGGTTTGGGAGCCCTTCCGTCCGGCGGGTCGGCTCCGACCTAACCACACGGTTCTAGACGAAGCTAGCCTCTGCACTTTGTCACTTACTGCCGCACCAAATATCGCCCTGTCTTCACGCTTCCCCATATTTCAAAATGACAGTGCAACAAGAGAATAGACGGTACACAGCGGCCCCTAGAAACCCCACAAAGTTGACTTCGTTTGAGGTGGAGTTCGCGAATATCCGCGGTCTCCATGCAAACCTCGATACCGTCCACCATCACCTGGAGTCGGCACGGCCTTCTGTGATGTTCCTAACGGAGACACAGATACGCCGCCCTGACGACACGTCGTACCTCTGTTACCCGGGCTATATCATTGAGGAACAATTCCGCGATAAAGCCGGGGTGTGCGTGTTCGTTGGGGCGGATGTTTGCTGCCGCCGGTTGCGCTGTCTGGAGAACCCCTCCTACTCCGTCCTTTGGCTGCACGTGGATCATGGCTCCATGAGCCAGATCTACGTGTGCGTCTACCGCTCCCACACAGGGGACACTAGGACAACAAGGCTTTTCGAATACCTCAGCGAGATGGCTGACGATGCGCAGGTGCGGTTCCCGAACGCTGACCTGGTTTTCGTGGGGGACTTTAACGGTCATCACGTTGAGTGGCTGGGGTCCCTTAGGACCGATCATGCGGGACGAACCGCCCATGCATTCGCTCTCTCCCACGGGCTGACCCAGATGGTACGGGGGATCACCCGGATACCTGACAGGTCAGACCACACGCCCGCCTTGCTGGATCTACTGCTGACGAGTCGCCCAGCCGAGTACAGTGTGTCGGTACGCGCCCCACTGGGCACATCCGACCACTGTGTGGTGCACGCCAGCTTCCAAGTGCCACCGCCTGCTCGTGCTGAACAAATGACTCGACGACTATGGCACTACTCGTCGGCAGACTGGGACGGTCTCCGCGATTACTTTGCGTCGATCCCGTGGAGCCAGCGCTGCTTTGTAGGGAAGGCGCCTTCGGATAGCGCTGCTGCCATTGCTGGCGAGATCAGTCTAGGGATAGAATATTATATCCCTTTCACTGATGTCGCCAGCATCCGCAAAGCTCGCCCCTGGTTCGGGCGTGAATGTGCCGAGGCTGTCCAGAAAAAACAGTCGGCATATCGCGCCTGGGTCAGGGCTCGGGCGGCACGTGACCCGAACGTGAACCGCCTCAAAGCAGCGTACAATCGGGCCACTAGGTTCAGCAAGAGGGCCTTCAAGAGAGCGGATGCCCAGCGCGTCGCGCGGCTTGGTCAGGAGCTCACATCCCATCCCACGGGCAGCCGTGGATACTGGCAACTGGCCAAAGCCGTACAGTCAAATTTTTGTCAACCCTCGCTGCCACCACTGCGTTTTCCTGATGGATCACTGGCTCACAAAGCCTAAGAGAAGGCGGACATGCTCGCAGACCTCTTTGCGGCTAATTCCCGGGTCGATGACCGTGGCCTGCAGCCCCCCGCCATCGCCAACTGTGGCCACACTATGCCTGATATTGTTATCAGGCAATGTGATGTACGGGCAGTGCTGCGGTCACTCGACACGCGGAAAGCCAGTGGCCCTGACGGCATTCCGGCGGTGGTGCTACGAAAATGTGCGGCTGAGTTGTCTCCAGTATTAACGCGTCTGTACCGCCTGTCATACTCTACAGGCCTCGTGCCGGAGGCCTGGAAGGAGGCGAACGTACAACCGATCCCCAAGAAAGGGGATCGATCCGATCCAGGCAACTATCGACCCATAGCTGTCACCTCAGTCATTTGCAAGGTGCTCGAGCTTCTTATTAATAAGCAGCTCATGCGATACCTGGAGGATCACTCGCTAATCAATGATCGGCAATATGGCTTCAGGCCAAAACGATCAACGGGTGACCTCCTGGCATTCGTCACGCATGTATGGGGTGGGGCTATGGAAAAGTTTGGCGAGTCCTTGGCTATTAGCCTGGACATCGCCAAAGCTTTCGATAGGGTCTGGCATGCTTCGCTCCTTTCCAAGCTTCCGGCATATGGTCTACCTCCTCAACTGTGCAGCTGGATTGCCAGTTTTTTAAACGAGCGCCGAGTGCGGGTCCTCTGCGATGGCCAGGCTTCTCGCTTTTTGCAAGTGAATGCCGGGGTACCGCAGGGGTCCGTACTGTCACCAACTCTCTTTCTTCTGCATATCAATGATATGCTTTCCCTCGGGAACATTCATTGCTATGCAGATGATAGTACATTGCACGGGAGTTACTCGGTTCGTCCGACTGCGGGGCGATCTGTGATAGAGGAGGAGAGACGACATCTCGTGGGTGATCTCGACCGAAGCCTCGACAGTATCTCCCAATGGGGTGCCGAGAACTTGGTCGAGTTCAATGCCCACAAAACACAGGCGTGTGCATTTACAGCGAAAAAATCCCCTTTCCTTCCCCTACCCACTCTTCAGAATGCAATATTACCAATGAAGGACAATCTAGACATCCTTGGCATAGACGTTCGTCGAGAGCTCAATAACACAAAATACATTGAGAGATGTATTGGGCTAGCTTCGCGGAAACTAGGAATACTGAACAAGGTAAAGCGATTCTTTACACCGCACCAGAGGTGTCTGCTGTACAAAACGCAGATTAGACCCTGCGTTGAATACTGCTCTCACCTCTGGGACGGCTCCGCGAAGTATTTGCTGGACGCACTCGACGCTATGCAGCGACGCGCTGTTCGCATTATAGACTGTCCGGAGGTAACGGGAAGCCTTGAGCCGCTAGCCCAGCGCCGAACAATTGCTTCCTTGGCCGCGTTCTACCGTATTTACCACGGTGAGTGTTCTGAAGAGCTCTTCAACCTGATCCCACCCTCTCCCTTCCGATCCCGAACAACGCGTGCCGGGCAGAGATGTCACCCTCATACCGTGGAAACCGTCTTCGCGAGAACCGAGCGTTTTAAACGATCGTTTCTCTGCCGAACGATGGTGGCTTGGAACGCCCTGCCTGCGCACGTGTTTCCTCCTACATATAACCCTGGGCTCTTTAAGCGAAGCGTGAAGAGGCACATTACAGGGTCGTCAAGTTGAGGGCCACTCTCTATAGTATTCCTGTGTACTGTGAGAGTGGCCCTCAATTGCCAGACGTCGCCTCAGCTTACCATCAGGCGAGTGGCGTCAATTTGTCGACCTAAATATAAAAAAAAAAAAAAAAAAAAAAAAAACTCTTTCATCTTATGTAAATTTTGATTATTGACTTGTTTAAGATGTCTATAGTTACACAATTTTGGTTTTAAAAGTTTTTCTACTATAGGTAGCTTTGTACGAAGTCTACGTGACATGGAAAGTTGTGCTGGTGAACATAAATTGGTTTTGGGAGTATTGCGATATTGCAGTAATGCTAAATATGGATCAGTATTATCAAGTAAACATTTTCTAAGCATATTTTTAATTATGCCTACTGTCCGTTCTACCATACCATTTGAGCGGCTGTGATAGGGACTAGAAGTGACATGGTGAATATTCCAATCTTGTGTGAAATCATGAAAAGATTTGGAATTCATCGGTGGACCATTATCTGACATTAATGTATGGGGAATACCATGACGAGCAAATATTGATTTTAACTTGATTATGACTTGGTCTGCACTGTAACCATTACTTAAAATTGCTATCTCAACATATTTTGAGAAATAATCGACTACAATTAAGTATGTATGCTTGTTGAACTCAAAGAAATCTATACCAACCTTATGCCAAGGAATGTATTTGTAATCATGTGGTAATAGACTTTCTTTAGTGTTACTCTTTCTTAGTTTTTGAGTTTAAAGAGTTTGGTCAGACCTGGTAGCTTGTTCAATTTGTTGTAACTTGAAAGGACTAAGTGACAAATTAGCAGTGAGTAAATTAACATGAAGTTTAATATCTTCATCCAATTCTACTAATGCATTTTCTGGTAATGCAGCACGGGACAATGTGTCTGCGACATATGAAGAACTAATTAGAGACTTTAATTTATTGAATTCTTTCTCATGACTGTCATTCCATGACCATATTGTGTTTTTATTAAGTAACTGTCTTATGTTTGATGTTTCTTTTGATAAATCTTTTATGAATGAGCCAAGAAAATTAATCATGCCCAGGAATCTCTGGACATCTGTGACATTCTTAGGCTGTGGCATGTTGCAAATTGAATTTACTTTAGATGGATCTACAGACACTCCATTTCTATTGAATATAAAACCTAAATACTTGACTTCACTTTGACAAATGTTACATTTATTACTATTAAATGTTAGACCTATATCTTTTGCACGACAAAGAACTTTTTCTAGGATTTGATCATGTTCTTGAATGGTTTTAGCATGTATAAGAAAGTCGTCCATCATTATTTTAATGCCTTGTATGTCACCAAACCGGGAAATCATTTCTTTATGAAAGATTTCTGGAGATGCATTGACACCAAACGGTAGCCTTAAAAAACGAAATCTGCCATAGGAATCTACATAGTTTGGATGATTGTTCATCTAAGACAAGATTCCAAAAGCCTGACTTAGCGTCTAAATTTGAAAAATAAAATGAACCATTTAGTTCTGCTTTAATTTCATCAATATGTGGAAATGGGTAATGTGAACGTTTAATAGCTTTATTTAACTTACGTGGATCTAAACATAATCTAATGCTTCCATCCTTTTTAGAGACAATTACCATAGAGTTGACCCAATCAGTTGGTTCATCAACTCGAGCAATAATACCAGTGACTTCTAACTTATTAAGTTCTGCCTTGACTTTATCCTGTAATTTAAAAGGAATTTTTCTACTTGCGTCTACCGACGGCTTGAAATTTTCGTTGAGAGTTAAATGACATTTATAGTTTTTAAGAGCTCCTATTCCATTAAAAACCTTACTATATTTCTTTAGTATTGACAGACTGTTTGACTCTGTAGGGACTTTGTGACACATTGACTGTGATATGACTTGACTTTGACTGTTAGACTGACTTGACATTGACTGTAAATTGTTGTTCTGGCTATGCTGACTAAGTGTGTAATTTGGACTGTGTTCAGATATGTTTTCATCAATGGTTACTGACTGTATTCTTTTTATGACTTTTAACTGTTGACATGACTGTCTACCCAGAATATTTTTGCAATCTAACTGTGTAATATGGAAACACAAGTTGTATGATTTGTCATTATACTTACATGGTAATGTACAATAACCGATTGTAGGTATACTTTGACCTGTAAATGTTGTCAAGTTAAATGGTGTTTGTATAAGATTTATCTCTTGCAACGCTAGTTTTTCAAATGCTTTCTTAGACATCAAATTCACATCTGCACCTGAATCAATAAGTAAGCAAACAGATTGACTACAGATACTTAGGGTTATTGACCATTGGTTACTACATTTTACAGAATTACATTGATAAACAGCACCTAAAAAAGCTTGATCATCATTAGAAAAATCTTCTTGCACATAATTAACATATTTTTGCTTGGACTTACACATCTTTGAATAATGATTAAGTTTTTGACAGAAATTACACTTTGCACCAAGAGCAGGACATTTAAAACGATGTGTTTGACCACACTTTGGACACATTGAGTTATTCATAGACTGATTGTTACCTTTATAACCATTGGGACTGCTATAACTCGATGAATGGGATGTATTGTATGACTGGTTAGGATTGTACCTTGACTGTTGACTGTGACTCTGACTTCTTGATTGACGATCCTGTGACTGCGGATTATACCTTGATTGTTGACTGTGACTTTGAATTCTTGATTGACGGTCCTGTGACTGCGGATTACACCTTGATTGTTGACTGTGACTATGATTTCTTGACTGATTTCTTGACTGACTATGTTGTGAATGACTTCTACTGGACTGTTGACTACTTCTGTTATGTATACTATCTATACTAGCTACAGATGAATTGGGATTTGTGCCTGATAATATTTGAACTTCTTTCCGGGACGATTCTAGTGACTTAGCAATATTTATAGTGGCATCTAAAGTGGTAGGTAATTCTTGCAAAATTTTCTCTTTAATGTATTGATTCTGATCATTTAGATTCCAACTAAATATATCTTTTAGTAAATCGTCTTGCAATTCACCAAAATTACACTGATGGGCTATATTTTTGAGATCTGTTATATAACTGTCCAGCTGTTCATTTTGCAGTTGCTTTCTGTTAAAAAGTTTATGCCTTATCATGGTTATATTGACTTTTGGGCTGAAATAACCTGCAAATCTGTCGATCAACATTTGTAGCTTGACTGTTTCGACATCTAGGTTGAAAGAATAAAATATGTGAAGGCAATCTGGTCCTATATAATGTAATAAAAGTGCAACTTGCCTATCTTCGCTTTCTTGATCATATTTAAATGCTTTGAGATATATTTTGAATTTGGTGATCCAATTTTTCCACGTGAGCGGCATGTTGGATGCATGAACGTCCATGTGCTTGAGGCGACCCGACGACGTTGAAGATTCGTCCATTTTTTTTTTTTGGTTGATCCAGTTCTTCCTAAGAGACGCCAGTTTACACCACACCCGATGTTTGTTGGTTTTTGGAATAAAAGACAGGAGCTCGTAATAATACGTGTCGTGTATTTCAGTCGGCCATGTTACAAAGTGAAGGAAGAAGGAAGTGAACATAGACAAGACAATATTGATATAATCTAAGCATAGACTAAACTAGGCTATGGCTTACAAGCTAATATAATATTATGACACTTAGGGACGGGGATGTGGTTCTGAGTAAGGCTGATAAGGGTAACACCGTGGTTTTGATCCCGAGGGAGGATTACATGGCAAGAGTCAATGACATCATTTCATCTGATGATTTTCAACACTTAACCTTCAATCCTACAGCTAAGTTCCAGGCAGAACTAAAGCTTGCTTTGAAATCCACGACTTATTTATTCCCTGAGAACTCTTCGTTGCATAAAACTTTGATAAACATGAATCCCAGTTGTCCGTTGTTTTATGGCCTTCCAAAAATACACAAGGAAGGGTGCCCAATTAGACCTGTTGTCGCATACAGGGGCGCGCCGGCATATAATTTGTCGAAGTTTTTGAACACAATCATTAAAGAAGCAATAGATTTTAACCCAAAATTTTCTATAAAAAATAGTACTGACCTCATAAACAAGATTAAAAATATTAAGTTACCGTCCAATGCTCAACTTGTGTCTTTGGACGTGAAAAGTTTATTCACTAACGTACCGTATAATGAAGTATTAGATATTTTGAGACACAAATTTACAATAAAAAGGATCAATTTTAATAAAATAGAGGAAATTTATAACCTAACAAGATTGTGTATGACTCAGAATTACTTTCAGTTCAACAACAGTTTTTTTCTACAGAGGAATGGTTTGGCTATGGGGTCGCCACTCAGTCCTTTAATAGCTGAAATATTTATGGATGCATTCGAGACTAACCACATAGTTGGGAACGTTCATGTCTTGTACTATTTTAGATATGTGGATGATATTATTATATGTTGGACAGGAACAAAACGTCAGCTCAGTGTCCTTGTCTCCAAGTTGAACTCAGTACACCCTAGAATTGATTTTTCACTAGAGTTGGAGTCAGATTCCACTCTCAATTTCTTGGACCTTTCAATTACTAGAAGGAACGGTGTTCATGAGTTCCGTATCTATAGGAAACCAACAGTTACAGACACAGTTATTCCTTACTCATCCAATCATCCATGGCAACATAAAATGGCAGCTTTCCACAGCTTACTGAGCAGGTTACTGGCGGTACCGTTGAGCCCACAGGCATTTGGTGAAGAATTGTCCATCATTTGCTACATAGCACAAAGTAATGGCTATGACGTAGGAATGGTTCACTCATTATTAAATAAAAAACGTAGAAAGGCTAGTTTTCATTTATTATATCCGATTCAAGATCCACCTAGGAAGTACACGGCCTGTTTGCCGTTCGTGGGTCCCGTCTCGTTGAGTATAGCTAAGATCATGAGGGAAAGTAGTATATTTGTTGCTTTTAGAACTCAGAATGCCTTGAGGGAGCTGTGTAATGGCAAGGATTCGGTGTCGGTCTCACGCAGATCAGGTGTTTATTTGTTGAGTTGTGATGAATGTGGTTTGAAGTATGTGGGACAGACTGGCAGGTCCTTCGATATTAGATATAAGGAACATAGAGCGACGTCCCGCAATGGTTGTCCTGAAAGGTCCCTCTTCGCGAAGCATCTTCTTGACACTGGTCATTCCTTGAACAATAGTAACACTTTTAAAGTTTTACGGTTATGTGAGAAAGGGTTCAAGTTAAGTGTTTGGGAAAGGCTAGAAATAGTTAGAAGAGATGCGGACACCTTACTCAACGAACAAATAGATTTTCACACATCTCCCTTACTTAATCTGTTTGCGAACAGACAGACACATTAACTGTTGTTGGTTTGTGTGTGTTATTTGGGTTTTCTATGCAACTTATCAAGAGACAGTAATTAAATCAAACATATAAGGTCAAGTATTGGTGAATACCTATTTTTGGAACTTAGTTAGCATGATCTGAGGTTTCTACCCACATTGGTTATTGTAAAGAATCCTACATCGCGATAATGAAATTTGCACGCGTTTACTTATAAGCAAACACATTCCAACCACGAATTTTGCTGTTCTCTCTGAGACAGTCTTGATAATGCCTCGTTTAGAGGCGAAACAATTGTCGACGTTTTGTTGTCCTTTTGATTCTGCGAAAAATTAATGCTATTAATTAATGCTAAAAAGTTTTTTCTTAAAAAAATTTTTACTTACCATTGTTTTGTCATGGATTTTCGCCAAGTAACGCCTGTTTCTATCCAATATTATTTAAGTAGTATATTATCAATAATATTACTCCTCTGTTTATATATATATATATTATGTATTTTATATGTAAGTATGTATGTATGTAAATGTGTATTTATGCATGTATGTATTTAGATTGTAATTTTATTTATCTACGGCCAATACTACCTTTTCTTCCTAATAGGATCTTTCCATCCAAAGGTTGCCTGGAAGAAATTGCTTTAAGCAATCAGGCCGCCCATTGTATTGCTCTTAGACTTAAAAAGCTTCATGTACATATTAATGAATACCTACTGTATTGATGAATGTTTACTTTATATAAAATAAAGTATAAATAAATAAATAAATATATATTATTGTATTCAATTACACACATACGTATATTATTTCTAGGCATCTCTCAGCAATATACTCAATCTTTAATTGAATAATACGCTTTATTAATTATTTAATAGTAGTTTTATATTTCTCCGCTGAAATAGGTCTATGGGCGAATAATTTAATATTATGATAGGTATCACTACCGCCATCGAATACAATTCATATCATTTTTTTTGTGTTATTATGAGTAATTGAGTGAGTGATTGAGTATGAGTAAACACCTCTGTTGATGCCATAAGGCGAAACCGGGCAGGGTTTACAGAAAATAAAAATATTTGTTGGAATGACAAGTGAATTTTTTTTCAGAAGTGTATTACAATTCATATCACTTATTATAGATAAAAACGTACAATCTGAAGTAAATTTACATCAGCAGCCTAATTATTATATTATGACATGTTATGAATACAATATTTTGCGTAACAGATAAGATTGTAACAAGTGTTTTTTTTTATCAATTTCGTACTGAATATGAAATATCATCACACAACTCGACAGATACGCAGTTAGGCAAACACGCAACTCCATAGAGACGCAGTTAGTAAGATAGGCAACTCGATAGAGACGCAGTTAGTACGAAATACAACCAGATATAGACGCGGTCAGTCAGACAAGTCCGAGACGTTAAGACTTTAATTGGCTGTGCCATAGCGGGTGGCAAGTAAGATTTTGTTGTCTTTAATCAACATTTCATCACAAGGCAACGGATTTCAATTTTTTTTTCAAAGTACAATATAGCTGCTACTTTTATTAAATTCATTTGGCCATTTTGGACATAACCCATTAATGTGTACCCGGTGACTGCAATAAGCTTACCCCCTATTACGTGGGACTAAAAAATACTCTCAAATTGTGGGTGTGTAATGCACCTCTGCCATCCTTGCGAGGATATTCATACAGTCTGACAAGTAAGTCGATAGAGATGCAGTTACTAATAAGACATGTAACTTATTAGAAACGCAATTAGTAAGACACGCAACTCTATAGAGACGCAGTTAGTCAGACTGAACTTTATAGAGACGCAGTTAGTCAGACACGCAACTGGTTAGAGACGCAGTTAGTCAGACTCTCAACTTTATAGATACGCAGTTAGTCAGACACGCAACTTTATAGAGACACAGTTAGTCAGACTCTCAACTTTATAGAGACGCAGTTAGTTAGACTTTCAACTTTATAGAGACGCAGTTAGTCAGACACGCAACTCGATAGGGATGTAGTAAGTAAGACACGCAGAGTCTACATTTTGACATTGGACATTCGTCCGTCTGTCTATCTGTCTGTATGTATGTGTGTTTCGAGCCAGCAGCCACAGTTCTTATCCTATATTTACGAATCTTGGCACAAGAGTTCCTTAATTTTTTTTTAAACATGAGCTTCTTTTGGATTGGGATAAAGTCAGACTTTCAAATTTATAGAGACGCAGTTAGTCAGACACGCAACTCGATAGGGACGTAGTAAGTAAGAAACGCAGAGTCTACATTTTGACATTGGACATTCGTCCGTCCGTCTATCTGTCTGTATGTATATGTGTTCCGAGCCAGCAGCTACAGTTCTTATCCTATATTTACGAATCTTGGCACTAGTGTTTTTTTTAAACGTGAGCTTCTTTTGGATTGGGATGAAAATGGGAAAAAAACTCTTATAATGTTTTTCCGGGTGGTCGCATAATTTATTATCTCCACGAAACTTGGCACAAGTATGTTCGCGAGGTCTACTCGCCGAGGCGTTTAACCATAAGGCGAAAAAAAAAGGCGACCACTAGTTGTAATATTTTATTTATAATAATTGTTACTCTAACAGAACAATCATATGCGAAACAGTTGGTTAAACATGTTGATACTGAAAAAACTTCAAAAATATATGTAGTACATATGTACAATATGTAGTGATACTCATAACACATATTCTACAAATAAACTAATCTTATCCTATCTTATCTTATCGCATCTTATCTTATCTTATCTTACAGAAACAAAATGGAGGCTGTTATATTCGACGGAAACAAACTGACACTGAAGTACCAGAAGGATTATCCGATACCCAAGATCGTGACTGACGATGATGTCATCGTGAAGGTTGAATACTCCGGCATTTGTGGAACAGATCTTCATATTATCCAGGTAACAAGGCATTTTATTTATTTATAAAAACAATTCTTCTTCTTAATTTTTTAAAGACGTGGCACTATAATGCCTGATGAGTTGGTAGTCCCGCACAGAAGAACTAGTTATTCCTAACTAGCTCCAGGTTCAGGACAAGAAACGTTGTTCGGTATGAGAGTGTCTGGAAACCCGATTTTTGCGGAGCGCCACAGGTAACCTAAAAAGTCACCAGACACGCACTCAGCAAAAATCGAACTCCCATAAAAAAAAAAACACTTTAAACATTGACACAAAAACTGACTTCATTTAACCGAAATGGGACCAAATGAATCAAGAAGAATCAAAGAATCAATTTCGTTTATTCAGTTTAGGCACATAAAGAGCACATATGAATGTCAAAATTTTACAATTTTATGTCAAGCAATATTATAAAAATACGAAATTAACATCAGATCTGATGCAACATGCAAGATGCTGATAAGGAATCAGCATCTTGCATGTTGCATTAGGGGTTAAGTAAATACATAAATAACCATTTGAAAATGATTCTTTCGCCGGTTCGGTAACTTGGTTCTCCTGAGAAGATACCAGCAAGAAACTCAGGTAGATTATCCATTTTCTTTTTTAATAATGTTTTTGTTTAAATTGTGTTACAATTTGTATTGTACGAGTCGCTAACAACAGCAGATTAGGGTGACCATGCATTTTTATCATTAAGATATTCGTCTACATTATAATAGCCTTTCTTCATCAAACGTTTTTTCACTACTATTTTATACTTATTAAGAGGCATGTTAACCAAATCCTGCGCAATTTTATTAAATATTTTTATACATTTGCCTAAAAACGAACTTCCAATTTTATGAAGTCTAATTTTGTCATTGCCAGTTTATTATAATTATGGCTGTCGGATCTTTTTTTGAAGAGTTCTATGTTCTTCCGTACATATACGATGAATGATTGTCTGAATAGGATAAATTTGAAATGGGAACACAGGGTAAGCTGTCGCTTTCAGTAATTTTTTTTTCAAAATCGGTTTACTCAAGTTTCATGAGGTAACAAACATTAAAAAAAGAAGTTCCTTTTTTTGGAAGTCTGTTGAAAAGCCAATGTCCGCTGCTCCGTGAAATTTTTTTGGATGAAAAGAGGTCTCACCAAGATCTTAGGGTCCCAAGTCAACCTCACCCTCAACAGACGAGGCTTTGGCAAACATAAAAGTTTCTGATACGTGACTACCTATTAAGAGTGTACAAAAACGTTACTGGCGAAAAGTGGGCGTATAATATTCCACTGCCTGCCCCTTTAGGAAACAGGCGTGATTGTTTATGTATTTGGTTTATTTAATATTTTTCTTACGTAATGGCAATTGGCAACATGTTATTATGATTCATTATGCTGGGTGAGATACAGCATGGGTGCGCCATTTTCAGTGTCACTGGCCTCCTCTGAAAACCAGCGCTGGCAATAGTAGGTCTGCCTACGTCAGCATAAGCTGAGAGGAGACCAAATGCCACGCAGATGTGGCGTGTACACGCCACACCAACGGTTTTCCCGTCCATACTTATACTGTTTCCTTGTGTATCTTGTTATCGACATGTCTGTATCTGAGAATTAAACATATTTTCTTTCTTTCTGATTCTGTACATATATGTATAAATATATTAGATTTGATAATTCTTCAGGGAGAGTTCCCAGCTCTGAAGGAACGTCCACTACCACTGGGTCACGAGTCTTCAGGTGTCATCCACGCCGTTGGCAAGAACTCCGTCTTCAAAGTCGGACAGAAAGTTGCCATTGACCCCAACTGGTAAGTAAATTTTAAATGAGCCAAATACACTCGTACAGTACCAGGTACCAGCCTATCCATCCTTCCTTCAGCCTATCCACCCAAAATTCACTACCGTACATAAGTGTGTACTCTGTGCACTCCTCTATGCACATCCAGTAGGCTGGTTCTCTATGAAACCTTCAGACTGTTCATAAAGTTATGCAGAGCCTCATTCACTTGATTGCCTGCCATAAGTCTTCGTTAAATATCATCGTCACATCTTCCATCACTTGTAAGCTTAGATACAAAGTACACAAACTCTTTCACTTGCCCGATACCTTCTCCATAGATAGGCTAGATAGCATCAGCCAATTGACGCGTACCGCTACGCATAGACTTCCCCCAACGATCGCCACGACATTCCGTCTTGAGCTGCTCCCATCCAGCGAATTCCCGTAACCTTTACGATGTCTTGGACTCATCGGCCACCAGTCAAGCGAGTGATATGCCTTTGGATCTCGTCGTTACGCAAAAATATGTTCTCAAATATGTATTTATTCTTCCAGCGCCTGCCAACTCTGTGACTTCTGCCGCGAAGGCAACTACCAGTATTGTCTCACAGCCGGCATCAACAGTACTGTAGGTATCTTCAGGGATGGAGCCTGGGCTGAGTATGTCCGAGTACCACAGCAACAGATCTTCCCACTGCCCGAAGGCATCACTACTGAACAAGGTACATACATACACGTCACGATTCTCCCCGAGGAATATCACCGTTACTGAGCTTCGATAGTAGAACACCATTCTGTGATTCTCACCTAAATTCCAATGCCCTTTGAAGTGTGTCAAGTCGAGTGATGTAACATCTATCCTACACTAATTAGAATCTCTGCAGTCTGAGCATAAGCATAGCATAGCCACTTGTGACATCATATTTGCATGCAACTTACATTAGAAACTTGCTCTGTGTACTATGAATGAATAAAGATGTTGAAATTTACTGCAGTATGACAGAACCGTATACAGACAACATCATATACCCTCAGACTATGCCAAAGAGAACGCAGTACCTACATCTTATTGTTACCTAATTAATATCTACCTCGTATGTGTATGCGACTGCCGTTCCTGAGGTCCCGGTGTTGAATCAAATACTTATTGTGTGATCCACATTTTGGAGTTTATAGTAATATTTAAGTATGTTTAGCGAAGGAAAACTCAATAGGTATGTAGGCGGAATTCCCCCCTTTTTGTGGGAAGCATATGTCCAGTAGTGGGCGTCAAATGGACTTAGATGATGATGACATCTTGTTATTTTCCAGCTGGTCTTACGGAGCCATACTCTTGCGTAGCTCACGGCTTCGACCGCGCATCTCCTATCAATGTTGGCAAGAAGATCCTTATTATTGGAGCCGGTATTATTGGTAAGTATTGACGACTTGAAATCCATGATGAGTATATAAACAGAAGGATAGCATCATACAATTGTCTTTATCGGTGGCACCACTCTACAAGCACGTGCTAATGTTTGCGTGACTGGTCACACGGCAAGACTGGAAACGTTAGGCCTGCACAGACGAGGGACTCTGTTCACGTCGATTAAGATAAATTACCTTACAGGGTTTTTTTAGTCCTTTGTGAGCGTTACCCAAACGTTAAAACGGGAACCCTATTACTGAGACTCCGCTGTCCTTCCGTCTGTTTACAGGCTGTATCTCATGAACCGTCATAGTTAGAGAGTTGAAATTTTCAAAGATAATTAATTTCTGTTGCTTCTATAACAAAAGAAAACAGAATATAATAAATATTTACGTGCGCTTTCATACAATAAACTACTACTTATAAATCGCTTTTATTTACACACACGCTCACAGTCCACTGGCTGTGAGCGTGTGTGTAAATAAAATCTCGTCGCACTGAAGATTGTCCACTGACAATCTTCAGTGTGACGAGATATTCCTATATATATGACGTTTTACTTATCAAATTCCCCAGGTAACCTCTGGGTGACCACACTCCACCATCACGGCCACAGAGATGTCACCGTCTCAGAGATGAACAAGATCAGATTGGAGATAGTTAGAGGACTCAGTGAGTTAATTAATTCTAACCGCCTGTCTATCCTTTCGGGGATATAAGTGTGATATATGTCTGTCTTGCTTGTTACCTCATTCATAAATTTGGACCGGGTGAAAAAATAATTTTTAATTTTTTAATTGAAAGTAACTGTTTCCCGAGTATCAATTTGGACCCATCAAACAACTATTTGGTCCCATTCCGGTATTTTGAAGTCGGCTTTTGTGTCAATGTTCAAGAAGAACAAATAATTATATCTTAATGATATATATTCCAGATACTGGCTTTAGATTAATAACTCCTGATGTCTTGGCTCAAGAGAAGACCCTATATGACGTCATCATTGACTGCACAGGTATGTTTCACTGTACAAATGTCCGAACAAGATTGCTTTATATTGACTACTACCAAATCATAACATAGTATGAAACAAAGTCACCCGTTCCTTATGTATACTTAGATCTTTAAAACTACGCAACGGATTTTGATGCGGTTTTCACCAATGGATAGAGTGGTTCTCGAGGAAGGTTTTTGTGTATTTAATTTGTCACGGGCGAAGCTGTAGGCGTCCGCTAGTCACTATCACTACATATTATAAAACACAGTCGCCTGTTCTGTATGTATTCGCAGATCTTTAAAATTACGCAACGGATTTTGATGCGGTTTTCACCAATCGATAGAATAGGTTTTCGAGGAAGGTTTTTTTGTATATAATTTGTACAGCGGGCGAAGACGCGAGCGTCCGCTAGTATATTATAAAACAAAGTCGCTTCCGTATTTAGGTATGCTTAGATCTTTAAACCTACGAATTTTGATGCGGTTTTGACTAATGGATAGTTATAATAAATAAACTAGTGGTTCTGTGAACAGTGGACCTCACGTTATTTTCGCATTTCTCCCCCCTTTCTCCCCCATTTTCCCCCAAATCGAAAAATACCTTCGACAAAAGTTGCGCCTTGCAACAGAGAACACGTGTGCCAAATTTCATGAAAATCGACTGAAAAATGCGGCCTGTAGACCGGAACTGACATACATACCAACAACGCCAAATCGGCCAGTCCTTTGAGTTAAAACTGAGACGCTTCGCTCGCTTCGCTCGCTCGGTCAAATAATAATAATAAATATTTTTAGATATTTTCACACAACGTCATCTAACCCAAATTAAGCTAATACAAGCTTGTGCTATGGGATCTAGACGACTAATAAACATACTTATATATTTATAAATACATACATACTATACATAGAATACAACCAAACTCCAATACAAACATTTGTGGATTACACAAATATTTAATTCAACCTGGGTCGGGGATCGAACCCGAGACTCCGGAGTCGAAAGCCGATGCACTACCGACCATGTCACCCAAGCAGTTAAAGTTGTTCTCAAGGAAAGTATTTGTGTATAAAATTTGTCAAGCGGGCGACACCCACGTCTACTAGTTAGGTTATAAAGATTACCTAGCTTAAGCAATTTTTATGTGCCTAGAATGTGTTCCTGGGAAAGGGAGCTGCCAATATTCGATAGACGAGTACATAATCCTTTCTGTTCCTCAGGTGTCGGTAAAGTAATGGAAATAAGCTTCAGTTACATGAAGTCTGGCGGCAAATACGTCCTGTTCGGATGCTGCCCACCAACACATCAATCCAGGTCAGTCTCATACAGACACACGAATTAGGTAAGAAAGAAAATATGTTTAGTTCGCAAACACTATGGCGATTATAAGCATCTTACATAACTAAACATATAAACAAGGAGAAAGTAAAAGTAAAAACCCCGTCGGTTGTATGCTAGTATGCGTCACATCTGCGTGGAAAATAATCTCCTCTTAGCTTATGCTGACGTGGGCAGACCCACATTCGCCAGCGCTGGTTTTCAGAGGAGGCCAGCAACACTGAAATTGGCGCACCCATGCAGTATCTTACCAGCACAGTATCATGGCATGTACTGAGTCGATAATAAAAAAATAAATAAACTAAATAACATATTCCAAACCAAATAAAACAAATCAATACAATAGAGGTTACCTCTTTTCTTGCTCTAAGCATTGTATAAATACTCCCCACATCCATACCACAGATATAAGAATACTTAGTAGTACTCCGTGTAAAATAGGGGTGTACCCCACTTGTAGCATTGACTTTGTACCAGTACGGGACAAGTGGGACAGTCTCGTTTTTTTGTCCCAGTCGTTACTGGGACTAGTGAGACCTATATTGTAGTGGCAGATGTCCCGTTATAATAAAATCTTGGGACAACTAAGACGTTTCTTTGGAGGTTGTCCCATTGACGTTGTTTGTCTAGCTCGTGTAACTACACAAGCTAGACAAACAACGTCTGACCACTGAGCTACGATGACGCACAACTGTGCGTGGGACCAATTCTGTCGTTTGTTCTAAGCTGAAACGTTGTTCCTTCATTCTTCCCGGGAATAGGAAAGAAAGACAAGCGTTGGATATTGTCGGTTTTCGCAGGTTTTCACATGGTCAGTGCACAAGTCAGTATCGGCGCCGGTGCGGGGAGAGCCGACTGGCCTCAAAATATTCGTGTGCGAATATACAAGTCAGCACTAACCTCCCACCATTTACATTGGGTTTTTCTCGGGTCAGCGCTGACTTGTCTCGAATTCGGAGTAAGTAACTGGCCTTGCGTAAATCAGCCTTTAGAGTTAGGGAAAGGCCGCGGGTTCGTGTGCTGCCATTTCAATTTTCAAACGACTTTCAAAGAAGTTTGTTATATCTTTGGACTGAATGAACCGATTTTGATTTTTTTTAAATTGAAATCCCTAAAAACTATACTACCTCATTGCTTTCAAATATATTGATAACTTTGTGTTGTTATTTCTAGTTTGAACCCATTCAACATTTACAACAAAGAGCTGACCGTCATCGGGGTTAAGATCAACCCGTTCAGTTTCCCGAATGCCCTCGGATGGATCAAAGCTATGGGTGACAGGTAATAACATAATACTCTATTTTTACCATAGTTAACCGAAAAAGTAAAGCGATATTTCGAGACTGGACCATTTTGCTTGACTGTCTGTCTGTGTTCCGGACAAGCGGACACAGTTCTTTATCCTTAGTAAAAAAAACTGTCGTGAGCTTTTTTTTAATGAAGTGGGAATTGATGAAAAGTCCCAGTAATATTTTCACGTTCTAAATTACTGAACGGTACAGAGGTTGTCTTTAACCTTAGAAACGACTAACAGCAGGTTTCTGAATTGAGAATTTGAAGTTAAGATTACGTTGAGCACGTCAAATGTCATAATTTGTTCCTGAATTTTGACATTTGACGTGGATGGATACTTTATAACGAAGATTGCTCCTTCCCTATATACCAGGATAGATTTCCTGACTGAATTTGAATAAAAACGCTTAGGACGATTTTATACGTATAATATTCGAGATAACAGGTTACAAGATATACTGCCACGGCTAAAGGGGCGTGGATGATGTGATTCTACACAATGTTAGGTACTTAGATTGATATAGGGTACAGGTCTCAGAGTCACGGGGCGTGTGCTGAATAAGAGAACAGCAAACATCACCTGGATGAGTTGTGGAGCTTCAGAGAACTTCAAATTCTCAATTCAGAAACCGGCCATTAGGGTACGTTTTACCCTGGTAAATGCATTCCAGTGGCAATCGGGAAGGAAAAACTAGTCCATCATCATCATCATCATTTTTCAGCCGATTGACTCAACTGCTGGGGATAGGCCTCCCCCAACGAACGCTAAATACTATTTCACGTAGACATAATCTAAATCTAAAATTAATAACAAAGTCACTTCCTTTCTCTATGTATGCTTAGATCTTTAAAACTACGCAACAGATTTTGATGCGGTTTTCACCAATTGATAGAGTGATTCTTGAGGAAGGTTTTTGTGTATTTAATTTACTAGCTGATCGCCGCAGCTCCGCCCGCGTGATTTAGTTTACTCGTTCCCGGTTCCTATGTTGGTAATTTGTTAATATGGTGTTCCTATGTAGCCTATGTTACTTAGGGTGAATTTAGCTTTCCAATGGTGAAAGAATTTTTGAAATTGGCACAGTAGTGTTTGAGTTTATTCATTACAAACATACACACAAAAATACAAATCTTTCCACTTTATAAAAGTAGTATAGATATAGATTAAGCGGGCGAAGACGCGGACGTCCGCTAGTAAATTTTAAATTACACATAGAAGTTTTGTTTTTATTCTAGATACCTGAACTACAAGACCTTAGGTGTAAAAACCTACAAGCTATCAGAGTTCCAATCAGCCATCGATGATCTGAAGACTGGATCCGTTGCCAAAGCCATTTTCAAACTGACCCCGGATTAAATTGTTAATAAATGTGTATTTACTTATTTAAAATCGGTGTTTTATTGAGCTGCGCGAAGCGCAGCTTTCTTAGGCGACTCGTGTATTTCGTTTGGGATCGAAATCCTCTTAAACGACTGGACTGATCTTTTTGAAATTTGGCACGGAAATTTGGACCATCACTGTGAGTGCATATATCGGAATTCATAAAGATCGGTCCAGTCGTTTAGGAGTTCGACCCGGATCGACAAACTCAGCGGCAATTGTGACTGCAAGTTGGAGTTCGAAACAATATCGTCGTGGTCGTCACTATATGGTACCAAAATAGGTCTCACTAGTCCCATAGGACAACTGGGACAAATAAAAGGAGACAGTTCCACTTGTCCCATACTAGGACAAAGTCAATGGGAAACGTAGGATACACCGATACACCCAGAACTATGTTTTCACTAATGTATAGTGTGTTGTCACATGTGAGTCGATTCACGGAACATATCCAAGTTCAGTCGAGAAGCAGTTAGACGTTTTGTTTTATAAATACCGCCTCGTACATTGCCTGACGCCCAGGATAATACCAGGGCGCCGGCAGACTTTGACCACATGCTATATCTTACCCTTAGATTACCTGCCTGAGACTAAAATGGTAATCTCACTTGTCTCATGGGACACTTGGGACAAAGTAGTCTTACTTTGTTTTTTTTTTTACCCATCGTGGGACTAAACATTTTTTTTATGTTAGGCTCGAAAAATTTACGCCACGCTCCTGATGGTAAGCTGTGGCGACGTCTGGTGATTGTCGGCGACTCTCATAGTATACAAATATACTATAGAAAGAGACCCACAACTTGACGACCTAGTGATGTACCTCTTCACACTTCGCTTAAAGAACCATGGGTTATATGTAGGAGGAAACACGTGCGCAGGCAGGGCGTTCCAGACCACTATCGTTTGGCTGAGAAACGAACAGTGTGAGAGCGGCACCTCTGCCCGGACGTGTTGCTCGGGATCGGAAGAGAGAGGGTGGAATCAGGTTGAGGAGCTCTTCAGAACACTCACCGTGGTAAATACTATAGAATCCATGGAAGCAAAAAATAAAGGGTGCAAAGGGGCTCTACCAACATCTATAGGGCCCCAGCGACCTCACCTGCTAGTGGCGCACCTGCTGATAAACGGACGAGGCTCGTTAATTTACGGTACCTATGGAGTGGCTTCGGCCCCTACGTGGGTACCAGGTGGTACAACAGTGTTGGTCCGGGGGGGTACCACCGTGCAGCTGTGCTAAAGCCCCCCAAGTAACCCAGCCCAGGCTGGGTTGCGTTAGGGGTTCAGCAGCTGCACCGCCGGGCCCGGGGCGATGTATGGTGCAGCAGGCATGGGACCAGTGGGGGCGAAACGGAGTCTAGTGTGGGTGGTGTGGGTCGATTCGCCGGCCAGGGAGACCCTTAGCAACGGCGTTGCCGCGGCCGCCCGCAACACAGTCATGGGGCCCGCCTGGGGCCAACCACCCCAGGAGGCTGCCCCACATGTTGCGCATAATCCTGATGTGGGATCGCCGCTCCGGGTGGTAACCGGTGTGGGGTAGCGGCGGCCTTGCATCAGGGGGGTTTGGGAGCCCTTCCGTCCGGCGGGTCGGCTCCGACCTAACCACACGGTTCTAGACAAAGCTAGCCCCTACGCTTTGTCACTTACTGCTGCACCAAATGTCGCCCTGTCTTCACGCTTCTTCTTCAAAATCTACAATGGCAGTGCAACAAAAAAGAAATAAACGTTACACAGCGGCCCTAGGAAACCCCACAACTTCACATTTCGAGGTGGAGTTCACTAACGTCCGTGGACTCCATGCGAACCTCGATACCGTCCACCACCACCTTGAGACGGCACGGCCCGCTGTGATGTTCCTCACGGAGACACAAATACGCCGCCCTGACGACACGTCTTACCTGTGTTACCCCGGCTATGTCATCGAGGAACAATTTCGAGACAAAGCCGGGGTGTGCGTGTTCGTTAGGGCGGATGTTTGCTGCCGCCGGTTGCGCTGCCTAGAGAACCCCTCCAATTCCGTCCTTTGGCTGCACGTAGACCATGGCTCTATGAGCCAGATCTACGTGTGCGTCTACCGATCCCACACAGGGGATTATGAGACAACAAAGCTCTTCCAGTACCTCAGCGAGACGGCTGATGAAGCGCAGGTGCGGTTCCCGAACGCTGACCTAGTGTTTCTGGGGGACTTCAATGGCCATCACATTGAATGGCTGGGGTCCCTCAAGACTGATCATGCGGGTAGAGCCGCCCATGCGTTCGCTCTCTCCCACGGTCTGACCCAGATGGTATGCGGGATCACCCGGATACCAGACAGGTCAGATCACGCGCCCGCTCTGCTGGATCTACTGCTGACGAGTCGCCCAGCCCAGTACAGTGTTTCGGTAGGAGCCCCACTGGGTAGTTCCGACCACTGTGTTGTTCACGCTGGCATGAAGGTGTCACCTTCTGCACGTCCTGTGCAAACGTCACGACGACTATGGCACTACTCGTCAGCGGATTGGGACGGTCTACGCGATTATTTTGCGTCCGTCCCCTGGAGCCAGCGCTGCTTTGTAGGAAAGGCTCCTTCGGATAGTGCTTCTGCTATTGCTGGCGAGATCAGTTTAGGGATGGATTATTACATCCCTTTCACTGATGTCGCCAGTATCCGCAGAGCCCGTCCCTGGTTCGGGCGAGATTGTGCCAAAGCTGTTCGACAAAAACAGTCGGCATATCGCGCCTGGATCAGGGCCCGGGCTGTGCGCGACCCAAACGTGGGCCACCTCAAAGCAGCGTACAACCGGGCCACAAAGTCGAGTAAGAGGGCCTTTAAGAGAGCGGATGCCCAGCGCGTCGCGCGGCTTGGTCAGGAGCTCACTTCCCATCCCACGGGCAGCCGTGGATTTTGGCAACTGGCCAAAGCCGTGCAATCTAACTTTTGTCAGCCCTCGCTGCCACCGCTGCGTTACCCAGATGGAACACTGGCTCACAAAGCCCAAGAGAAAGCGGATATGCTCGCAGACCTCTTTGCGGCTAATTCCCGGGTCGACGACCGTGGCCTGCAGCCCCCCGCCATCGCCAACTGTGGCCACACAATGCCTGATATTGTTATCAGGCAATGTGATGTACGGGCAGTGCTGCGGTCACTCGACACGCGGAAACCCAGTGGCCCTGACGGCATTCCGGCGGTGGTGCTACGAAAATGTGCAGCTGAGTTGTCTCCAGTATTAACGCGTCTGTACCGCCTGTCATACTCTTCAGGGCTCGTGCCGGAGGTCTGGAAGGAGGCGAACGTACAACCGATCCCCAAGAAAGGGGATCGGTCCGATCCAGGCAACTATCGACCCATAGCTGTCACCTCAGTCATTTGCAAGGTGCTTGAGCTCCTTATAAATAAGCAGCTCATGCAATTCCTAGAGGATCACTCGCTAATCAATGATCGACAATACGGCTTCAGGCCAAAGCGATCAACGGGTGATCTTCTGGCATTCGTAACGCATGTCTGGGGTGGGGCTATGGAAAGGCACGGCGAGTCCTTGGCTATTAGCCTGGACATCGCCAAAGCCTTCGATAGGGTCTGGCATGCTTCGCTCCTTTCCAAGCTTCCGGCATATGGTCTACCTCCTCAACTGTGCAGCTGGATTGCCAGCTTTTTAAACGAGCGCCGAGTGCGGGTCCTCTGCGATGGCCAGGCTTCTCGCTTCTTGCAAGTGAATGCCGGGGTACCGCAGGGGTCCGTACTATCACCAACTCTCTTTCTTCTGCATATCAATGATATGCTATCCCTCGGGAACATTCATTGCTATGCAGATGACAGCACACTGCACGGGAGTTACTCGGTTCGTCCGACGGCGGGGCGATCTGAGATTGAGGAGGAGAGACGACGACTCGTGGCCGATCTCGACCGTAACCTCGACAGTATCTCTCAATGGGGTACCGAGAACCTGGTCGAGTTCAATGCCCGCAAAACACAGGCGTGTGCATTTACTGCGAAGAAATCCCCTTTCCTTCCCCTACCCTCTCTTCAGAATGCATTATTACCAATGAAGGACAACCTTGATATCCTTGGCATAGACGTTCGTCGAGAGCTCAATAATAAAAACTACATCGAAAGATGTATAGGGCTAGCTTCGCGGAAACTAGGAATACTGAATAAGGTAAAGAGATTCTTTACACCGGACCAGAGGTGTCTGCTGTACAAGACGCAGATTAGACCCTGCGTCGAATACTGCTCTCACCTCTGGGACGGCTCCGCGAAGTATCTGCTGGACGCTCTCGACGCTATGCAGCGACGGGCTATCCGTATTATTGGTTGTCCGGAGGTAACGGGAAGCCTTGAGCCGCTAGCTCAGCGCCGAACAATAGCTTCCTTGGCCGCATTCTACTGTATTTACCACGGCGAGTGTTCTGAAGAGCTCTTCAATCTGATCCCACCCTCTTCCTTCCGATCCCGAACGACTCGTGCCGGGCAGAGATGCCACCCCCACACAGTGGATAGCATGTTCGCGAGAACCGAACGTTTTAAACGTTCGTTTCTCTGCCGAACGATAGTGGCCTGGAACGCCCTGCCTGTGCACGTGTTTCCTCCCACATATAATCCTGGGTTCTTTAAGCGGAGCGTGAAGAGGCACATCAGTAGGTCGTCAAGTTGAGGGCCACTCTCAATAGTAATGTGTGCTGTGAGAGTGGCCCACAATCGCTAGACGTCGTCACGACTTACCACCAGGCGGGCGGCGTCAATTTGGCGAACCAAATATAAAAAAAAAAAAAAAAAAATGTTCGAAGTTGGGCTAGCGGCTCAAGGCTTACTTCCAGACAATCTGTACCTAATGCATATACCGAATAAATGCGATGGGACAAGTACCACAGTTGCTGTCTGATGTTCTTAAGTGACAAAAAACGTAACTCCGGTGTGGATGCACGGTATCTCTCCAGGGAAATAGGCATGTTGTTTATTAAAAAGACAATTTAAACAAACACGTTACAATTTATTCACGTTACGGACAACGTTTCTTTGTTTCGTCGTCGTCACCAACTTTAAAGAGAGCTTTCGCTACTTTACCGGTCTGGACATCTTTTAACGCATTCTGATATTCACTCAGCCGGTACGTCTTGACACCGAGTTTTTCGTAGCACACGTATCTGAAATTGCATTATTTCTTAATAGATGATGTCCACGGCTGCATAGTCCACGGGAAGACATTCCCTGGATTACAAACAGACACTTCATTTTATTTATCTGTAGGATATGATTTACTAGTAGACGCCTGAAAATCACATCTATACTTTATGCTTCATTGATATTTTAAGCTTATTTTTTAGCATTCACGCAGTACTCAAAAAAAAGGTTTCAAAGGAAACAAATTTAACTAGTTTTTGCAATGTTTAGCATTGCTGCTGGATAAATTTGACTTTATAGCAATGGCAATGTTAAACTTTTTAAATAGATATATCACTATAAATTGCTAAAGCCAAATTCTTAGGTTGTAATTGAACCCAGCGTCAGTTTCCTTACTGCTCTGTTCTAAAATCGGACCAAATGAGCTAAGTACCAAGACGACGACAGCCTTAAACCTCGATATTACGATCCATCAGGTCGTGGTAGGGTGACGTGAGATCCATCTACTACTAATGTTTCGAACATCGGTCAACATTAAGGCTGCCTTATAACATGCAGGCTAACTTATTATGATAGAATAAAGATGCCTTTCGACCATAGATGTGCTATGCTACGTTGCCATGGATGCGTTGGTTATCCACCAATGATATTAATTTATCCACACAGCACGTCATACCATAATCATTTTCGTTGGTCCACAACTATAGCTATATAACACATCTGTGGTCGAAAGGCTTCTTAAAGTATGTGCTCGGACTGCAGAGATTCTAATTTATTGGTATGTCTGTTCTGGATATTGGAATTTTGACTTTGAATTACAATGACATTCTGCAAAAGACACATTTTGCGAAAGAGACATTCTGCGAAAGAGATATTTTGCTAAAGAGACATTCCGCGAAAGAGATGTTTTACGTCCAGGAGACATTTTGCGAAAGATATATTTTGCGCCTGAGCCCTAAAACTATCCTATCGAGGATGTAGGTGGGAGATATGTACATACCTGCATCCCATAGCCTCAAGCCAATGTATGGCCGTCAGAAAAGTAAATGGATTGATTTTCACTCCAATTATTGTCAACTCTTTTTCAAAGATTATGTACGGATTAATCCTGGAAAATACTACATATTTTACACCTATCCTTGCCTAGCATGTTTCACCGCGTGCGGGTGAGCAAGCCTTGGGTCGTATAGATGTTAACTAGGATCGCTTTGGGTCCTAAATTAAAACCTTTCCTTTTGTAATATGGAGCGAGCTTATTCATGTTTCTGGAGGGTATCTTTTGCAGAGCTTCATCCGTACGTCTAATACATCGCATGCAAGTTCAAGTTGAAGGTCCAGTCCTCCACTGATACTCTGTTTGAGGAACCCATGGTTGTAAAAGGAAGAAAACACACGTGAAGGTAGAGCATCCGTCTTCGTGTGTTTCACGTAAAAAGTCCAAACGTAAATATGTTTTCGGACACTACGGGTATTTTTTACAGGGCCTCGTTTATAAGCCAGCAGGAGCACTGCGTCTAGGTGAGAATGACTTGGGTCCTGGAGATGGTGATAGGTGGTGATAGTTGGCTTTGAGACATAGAAGCGTGTGTTCTTGTGAAGACAGCTCAAAAAGCCGAAACCTCAGGGCGCCGGCAGACTTAGGCCACATGCTATGCCTTACCCTTAGATTACCATACACGTCTCATGGGACACTTGGGACAAAGTAGTCTCACTTGTCCGACAATGGGATAAGTGAGTCAGTCATTTTCCGGAGACGTAGTGAAGCGACGATATAATTATATGGATAACATAATTATGTAGGCTGGAGGCAAGTGACCCAAGATCAGGTGAAGTGGAGTGTCTTGAGAGAGGACTATGCCCAGCAGTGCGTGCCGCGATGTTGGGGCACCATAAGACTCGGTGAAGCAGGTGCTGTTTATTGGCAAGTAATCCAGGATTGGGTGAAGTGGGAGTTTAATGTAAGAGATCTATTCCCAATTCCCTATAGTGGACTGCACTAAGCTGATAATGAGGTCGAGGTGCTTCAAATTAGAAAATACAGATATCCTTACATCGTCGCGTGGTCCGGTGGGCAGCATCCGAAGACTATATACTTCCCTCCCGGTTTTATGTTGTTCATGCATACCTCCATCACTTTCCCGACGCCTGATTGATGATGGTATTAGTAAACAACTAAGTAGGGAGGGGCTCGTGGTCTAGAGGTAACCGACAATGTTAACACATTGCAAAGGTTAAGCAACATCTAATCAGGCCTGTCTTAGGATGGGTGACCATTTTTTAAGACACTGAGACCCCTCCGTCTCCGTAGTTGGGGTCGGCTTTTTAGTCTAACTGCGATTTGACTGAACTTCGATATTTCATGTGAAGCGATTGGTGTGCGTTTGCGAAGCGGAATGTTGTTGAATTTAAAGATTTTAATTATGCAGATATTTAGTGTATGACGTCGTGTAATTGTGTGTGGTAAAAAAAAATTGTGCATGCAGCCATTGTGGAGTAATTCGCCAAAAACTAATTACGCTGGGTGAACGTGGTCCTGGCGAAACTTTTTTTAATCCATGGAATTAGAAGAAAAAAAATGTGTCCAAAAATTTGTGTGTATTTGTGTGTAATTTTGTAAGTAGGTATGTATGAATAAAATTTGTGCATGCATAAACTTCGGAGAAATTCAAGTTTCCGCTACGCGGACGTTTGGCCATTTGCTAGTTTTCATATAAAGCGCTTATATAGAGAGCTGTAGATTTTAACATACGTTGTTTTGAATTTGTTTATATTTGTTAAAAAAAAACAGATGTAGAAAAAAATCGTAGGGTTTAAAAGATAAAAATATAAACGTAAAATACGCTTATTAGGTATTAAGTAGGTATGCACTGTGGGGTCTAGTTTTTCACGTTTATACAAACCTTGTAAAAGTGTCTGGAACATCATGCCACCATGCACCTCCACAACCCATGGGTGATATTGAAGTTCTGTAGTTAGGCGAGGATTTTTGATTTAGGGCTCCAACTACCCCTAACAACTGCCATCGATGTTCGTATGACAACCGGGACTGACGCGACAACGTGCTCTCCGAGGCACGGAGGGGTCTCAGTGTCTTAAGAAATGGTCACCCATCATAAGACCGGCCTGACTAGATGTTGCTTAACCTTTGCAATGTGTTAACATTATCGGTTAGGATATCATCATCGACCAATATAAAAGAAAAATTCAGATAATTAATATTTTTTTGTCATTTTCTGCGACGTCATTGGTTATCTGTACTGACTGACTGAAGTTGATACTGGCTGTTCTAGCACTGCTGGGGAGATTTATCATCTCAGCCCATTCGACGTCCACTACTGGGCATAGGCCTCCCCCAAAGAGGAGGGAATCCAGCCTACAAATACCACGATGGCCAGACGTGTTGGTATAGGGTGCAGTGTCGAGTTTTCCTTCTCTGAGTTTTTCTTCTCTTCTATCGAGAGATTCTCTTGTAACGAGTTTCGCCCCTGTCTAAATATTAAAGGCTGCAGTTTACCTGTCGTATCTAATATCACATCATAGCAGAGACAATTCTTAGCCAACACGTCCGGGTGTATTAACTGAAAACCGGTATCTGAAAATGACAGAACATCATTTAAGTCTTTAACTTCAAAGAGGTTACCAGAAGGGTTTAGTACGCCAGTCAATTCAGTTGTGCCACGTAAGGGGGCGAACTTATATCTTATTTTTAGAGGCAACAAAGTCCGTCTGATGGAAAGCCAAGGTGATGTCTAGGGTTGGAAGCCACTTTCATAGTATTGTCAATAGTAGATCTCATGTTGGCGGTCCACATGTCTATGCCTACCCCTTAGGGGAAATACGTGATTTTTAAACGACCTTAAAAAAGGATGAGGTTCTGTATACGACTGTTCTTTTTAGTTTTCGAAAAAAAAACGAAAATCTTTTATACAACAGTAATGTCCGTGAACAACTTTCAACTCGAGAACGGTAAGATCTAAAGACTCAGTGTAAACTTGACCTTTGACCTCTGATCTCAAGGTCAAGGTCAAACGAGGTCAACGAAGCTCAAAACGAGGTCAAATCGAGAACGGTAATAGTTAGAGACTCAAGACCAGCTGCAATCAACTCAGCATGGTCAAAGACCTCTAAAATGATGTTGAACTTCATGTCATGTGACTTTTTTAGATTTTATGAAAAAACTTTCGAAAACTCTAAGATATATGCCACGGACGTTAGAGCGGCCGCGGCCTTGGGCCGCGGAATTAAAAAATAAAAAAAAGATATATGGCAAATTATTTGCCATATTTATAACTTGTTTTCTTTGTTTGAACTCCATATCTTTGGACAGGGTGAACTAATTTCGATTTTTTTTTAATTGAAAGCTACATTTACTAGAGTGGTCCCATTTTGACAGCTATTTGGTCCCATTCCGGTAATTTGAAGTCTTTTTTTTAAAATGTTTGACAGTGTTTTTATGTATTTACGATGTAGAATGTGTTTCAGAATGAAGCTAGCATTGAACGATGAACTCACCAAGTTTTTCAACTATTTTCAACCTAGCCTTCTGTGTCTCCGCCACTGTGACATTCCTGTGTCCGTGATGATGCAAAGTGGACGCAAATAAGTTACCTGTTATATCATAAACACAATTAAATACCAGTAATTACGATACAGTAATTACCAGTAATAACGTCAAATTAGTTCGTGACTAGCCCCGTTATAAATAGCAACCGCGTGCGGGTGGCCCGCGCCACATGAAACGCATTTCACTATTGTATGACATTGACATCGACACGCATTGCGGGCGACATCCACACTCTAGTGAAAAAACGGTCGACAGGAAAAGCGCTCTTAAACAATTCTTTGATAAAAAAATATAAAAAAAAACACTATTTTTACGACTAATATTTAAAATGGCTGGACTGAAGGGAAGCGATACTCACCAATAATACCTGCACCGAGAATGAGTATTTTCAATCCAATCCTTAAAGGAGCAGCTCTGTTCATAGCATGTACTACACACGAGAACGGCTCTGCTAGACCCGCTGTAATAAGAAGGATTGAAGATATAGGACTCGGTAACCGAGAAGGTTAACATACTGCAAAAATTGAGCAACATCTACGATGGGTGATCATTTCTTGAAACATTGAGACCTCTCCGTGCCTAGGTGAGCACGAAGTTCCAGGCACATCGTATTTAGACTGGAAAGTCGACCCCAATTGAGTTGGGAAAAGGCTTGGTGGATGATAGGACTCGGTGAATTATACGAAGAAAAACACACATGTAAGTTTTTCCGAAAGTGGCTACTGACGTTATTGCTCGGTCTGAAGAGATTGTATTTAGTGATATTTGTTATTTATTCTGCTGACTTTCTCGATTTCATTCTATTCAGTGCATCCATAATCTCTTTCGCACCTATTTATTCTCACTTTAATTCATCATATCATTCATTCATCATATCCTTTTTTATCAAACAGACTTTCAAAATATTCGCGCTATTCAAAATATTAATAAAACGCTTTCATCATCAAAGTATAAATGTTCTGAAAAATGTCTGAAATTGAACTCCAAACCTTAATAATATGGACATCAGTACCACATATACCAGCGTATTCTATTTTAACAATGACGTCATCGTCTGATGAAATCTTGGGCATCGGGAAGTCCTTCTGATGCGTCAGTTTCAGAGCTGTTCCGTCAAACACTAATGCCTCCATCGTATTTCCTGCCTGTTTTATATCTCCAGTAACGCTATAAATTAATATAAAAGCTTATATTCCAGAAAAGGTAGCCAGAGTTGCTTTACAAATCCACATTTTACAACGTAATAGAGGGTAAGCTAAGCTAAGAGGCTCCGTCGCATAATGTACCTTTCGCAAAATGCATCCCATGCGCAAAACGTACCTTTCTCAAAACGTACCTTTCTCAAAATGTACCTTTCTCAAAATTCACCTTTCTCAAAATGCACCTTTCGCAAAATGCACCTTTTTCATATTGTACTTACCTTTCACAAAATGCACTCTTGCGATAGCAAAAGATTGATTAACTCGTAACAGAAAATAAAAAGTCAAATTAGGGATTGATAAATTATTTGCTTTTAATTAAATCATAATTTGTTCTGTTAGTGATGCTAGTAACCTACGTATAGAGAGTCTCTGTCACCCGTGTTTTGTGCCGATTGTTAACACTAACTTATCTGTGGGACTCTGATATAAATTACCCAGTGGTATATGTTGACGTTCCAATAGGGGCACCACATTACATTGAAACACGACAAAAATAAGCTGTCAGAAAAATAACTACAGACAGTTAAATTACTATATTTTTTGTATTTTAAAGCAATGAGTTTGCTTAAACTATTTTTTAAATATTAAGAAAGAAATTATAAATAGATCACAAAAACTGATGTCATCGGCAGGACTCGGACCCACGGCCTTTCCCTAACAGGGGGAATGCTCTGACCACTGAGCTGCGATGACTCATCGTAGCTCAGTGATTCGAGTCCTGCTATGACATCAGTTTTTGTGATATTATATTTATAATTTCTTTCTAAATTAAATTACTTCCATATTTTGCCACACGCCAACGTCATCGTCGATTGTTCGGACTGGTTATTAACAGTGCAGACTGATCACCAGCGCAATATGTAGGTAGGTACTACTTAGTAGAGGATAGTTCTTCCTCTTCTTCTTTTAAAATCATGGCGCAATCGATACATATTCATCGATGATTTCGCGGTGCGGGACAAGGAAACGTTGTTCTGTATTGCAATTGAGCATCTGGACCTGGATATTTGCCCAGCGCTCGATTCGTCTAAAGCGACTAAAGTTGCAGGTGATAAATCCCCATATCTATCAAGATACGGGGATTTTTCACCTGCAAATTTAGTACCACATAATCGACAACTCTGTTGTCACTAAATCGGCTATTTTTATGTTTACCAGTATCGTCTCGTGATCGGCAGGTGTACCACTTACAGTTGTGGTTGGCTTGGGCTACTTGGGGTATCTATGGAACAAGTTCAAAGTGTTCCAAAACTAAGGTAAATACTTACCACGGCCAACGTTTTCCGCTAAATACTCTTAAACATTGAATCTGACCACGAGCACCCACATTTAATATACGTAAAAATTTCATTTTTGACCGTTTGTAAAATAATTTCGTTCTAAATTACTTAGTTAATAATTTATAAGTTTATTTTCCTATAAAAATGGAATTTTGATAAACATTGCCGACTATTGAGTGAATGTCAAAAGTCAAAATGACAGTAACAGTTTTTTTTAAAGAATATTGGAAAGCGATTATTCGTAGTTTCTCAGGCGGCACTAGATTTTTTGTAAATTGAAAAAAAAAAATAATACGTACATACATCATGCCCGTGGGTTCACCCGCTTGACAAATTCTATACTAAAAACCTTCCTCGAGAACCACTACCCATTGCTTAAACCGCATCAAGGTCCGTTGCGTAGTTTTAAAGATCTAAGCATACATATAGAACGATGACTTTGTTTTTATTTAGTACCTATGAGCCACTGCACCCGCGCAATGCAGTCTGAGTGCGTATGCGGCGCACGGCTTTTAATGTTTTTATTAAGTAGGTAGGTATAAGGTGTGTTTATTAATAAACTTTTACTTTCTTTCTATCACCATTCTGGTACGGCTTCGTGTCAGCATATAGAGCACCAGTCCACGGGATAGGCACAAAATGGTACAAACTCTAGTCTGTGGGACAGGCTCCTATCTACTACGAAAATCGGAACTGAACTACCCACTAAATCCTCACGATTTTTCTGCTTCGCATTAGCTGGGTCATTGGATCGGTCATAAAGGGAAGCCCGCTAGGGCTATACGTGGGGGGCCAACACCCTTCTTTATTGGTGTAGAAGCGACGCCTCCGAAACACAGGGGCTTCGGACTTCTCAGGGCTTTACATGTGAGCGGCAGGCCGCTAGGAGTGCGGGCATACGCCCTTTCCCTAATTGGTGCCCGACGGCGACTGGGGCAGGAGAGTGAGACTCCACGCTCCAGCTCTCCACCATCACCTCGCAATGGAGGCGACGGCGGCTTGCACAGAGGCCGACAGCGAACCGACATTTCCGATGATGCCATGATGCCCATTCGGGTCAATCTCTACTCGTCACGGGTGCGTGCACACGACGATATCCGTGGCGCCAACCGCCCAATGATTGCACTCGATCGGTGGTCCAGGTAATAAAACACTTCTTAGTTATGATGAAATTGTAATGCAGCGGAACCACCTTCAATCAATAGTAGATAGGTTTCAAGAGTGCAGTGACGAGTATGAAGGGACCTTGAGGAGGACTACCTTGCTGGAACAGGAGCTACGGGATGCCCAGGGGCACATCTTACACTTGGAGTCAGCTGCCAAGCAAGTCGTAGTCCAACAAACAGATAACCTTTATAACGAGCTAATGAGTGGTACTCCGCAGTTTGTTCCTTCTGCAACAGTTCCAAACCTGGACTTGTCTACTATAGATCTTACCAATGACAGTTCATACCAACTGGACAAGCCAGTTTATTTTTGCAGCAGGAATAAACTAAAAAAATACCTAAAAATAAAGAAATTCATTTTAAAATCAAAGAAACAATTAAAATATCATAGAATCTTAATCAAAAAGTGTAAAAATGTTAACTCTAGTTTAAAATTAAGAGAACAAGCTAAATTATCTATGTTAGAACTTAAACAAAGTCATTTAAAATATTACACTGACACACAACGCTTAGAGTCACAAATAAAAAATTTGCAATTTGAATTAGAGTATGTAACTAAGAAATATGAATGGTCTCTAAAAGACTTTAATAAGTGTTCATCAAGTATAGATAAGGTACTCAAAACATCTAATTATAATACTGAGCGCCTTAATACCTTCATAAATAACCACTCATGCAATATCAATTGCACAAGTCCTTCTCAATCATTGGAGAACCAGGCTTCCCTTACAACTTGCTCACCTTCTACTTCATTAGTGTATGAATTGTGTGACAGTGTAAAAAGTAATAGTCATACTGGATATACTAAACTAGTTTTATTTAGTGATGATATTGGAACTGATTTTAGTTCTTTTCTGATACAACAATTTAATTCAAATTGTTATTCAATTATTAATAACTGTTATCCAGGTGCATCTTTAAATGAAATTATGCAAAAGATATTAGAATATAATTTTGACTCAAACAGTAACATAATTATTTTCTGCTCAAACAGGGGTAAAATTAACAAAAATGAACTATCCCTATACTTTGACAAAATGCAAAACTTAAATGTTGAACATGTAGTAATGTTTACATTACCATACATAAAAGGTGTGCCAGACGTGGAAAATTCTCTTAGATATAAGATAAATTTACAACTCAATTTAACTAGCCAATATAATAATAAATTCCATGTAATTGACTTTAATTCTGTTTTTAAGAGAACTGTATATAAATAAAATTTGTCAACTTCTGACAGTAACTTTAACAATAACAAACATATTGTTTATGTAAACAAAGGTAGGTATTTTCTACCAAAGCATTATAAGAGACAAATAGCAAGTTTGCTATTCAATTATTTTTACACTTCAGCCAAGAACTTGGCTGACAAAACTGCTTTTATTGAGCAATGTAGATTTAGTGTTAAGACTTTGGAATCTGTTCCAAGTAATTTAAATTAAGTTCTACGACAACAGAGGCAATATTACCCTTTAGCAGACATAGTCAATTAATTGAATTAAATTTAGTTACAAATATTAATTATGTTAAAAAATGCCCTCCAAATCAAACCAAATCAAAAAATGTAAATTATATCAACATAGGGCATCAAAATATTGGTTGTTTAACACATGGCAAAGAGTTAGAGTTGGAACTGTTAATGAATTCAGATAATATTGATATTTTTTGTATTACAGAACATATGCGTAAGCCGTATGAGCTCTTGTTCAATTTCAGTAATCACCGGGTTGGTAGTGCATTCTGCAGGGTGACCACAGTACGGGGGGGATCTTTGATTTTATTAAATAAACAACTTAAATTTAAAGAACGGAAAGATATTGTGTCTCTTTCTCTAGAGTGTAAAGTCGAACTGTCGTGCGTGGAAATGGAGCAATTCATAGTAGTATGCGTGTATAAACCTGGAACCTCACCCTTTTGCGAATTTGAGGAACTTATTGACAAAGTTCTATGTAAACTTGGAAAAACTAATAAGTACCTAATAGTATGTGGTGATTTTAATGTCGATTTACTTGTTAATACGCCTATGAGTTATAATATTTTAAATTTATTTAAATCACACAATCTTACAAACTTATTTTTGGAGCCTACTAGATATTGTAATACAATAGCCACTTGCCTGGATAATATATACAGCGATATGTTGCCAGAAAGTAAAAGTATTATAAAAAAGCTAGATTCAGACCATTGTGGGCAAATAGCATCTTTTAAAATCACTAAAGAAAAAGTTATAAAACGTAAAATATTATGTAGACCAATAACTGGTGACCGCTTGGAACGTATGAGGGTTGGACTTTGCAATAAAATTCCATTCTTAGACACTGGCTTAGATCCAAATGTAATGTATAAATTATTTTTTGATTCTTTTTACAACGAGTTCAACTCCATATTCAAGTCTAAGGAGGTCATGATTAGTGATAGTCCTACTTTCAGTGAATGGGCCACTGAGGGTATACACAAAAGTAGACAAAAACTTTATGAACTATACTCAGAAAGACAGCTTAATAGATCAGTTGAATTTCTAGATTATGTTAAAACTTATTCAAAAAAGTTTAAAGCAGATTGTTTAGCAGCTAAATCAAAATATATAAGTGATAAAATTCTCAATAGTGCAGACAAAGTTAAATCTACTTGGAAAATTATAAACGCGGAAAGAGGTCAACAAAAATTAAATGATAATCATTTTAAACTTAATATAAATGGTAAAATAACTACATCAGACTTCGAGGTCGCTAAAGAATTTGAAAATTTTTTCTCCCGAATTCCTGTAGATTTGACAAAAACCCTAGGCTCTTCAACCCCCATTGCTGAATCTTTGTTAAAAGCAAACGTTCCTTGTTGTAACGTTATATTTAAATTCAGTAAAGTTAACATAAACACTATCTTAAAAACTTTTAAATCTTTAAATATCAAGAAAACAGCTGACCTCTGGGGCATCTCTGTGTATTTAGTAAATTCTTTTATTGAAATGGTTGCTCCTGAACTAGTAATAATATTTAATAATTGTGTTGATAGTGGTGTGTTCCCTGATTTAATGAAATCTAGTAAATTAATTCCCCTGTTTAAATCGGGTAGTACTTCAGATCCGTCCAATTTCCGTCCCATTTCTGTACTACCTACATTTAGTAAAATTTTTGAAAAAATTATGCTTAATCAAATGCAAAATCACTTTAACGTTAATAAACTATTACATACAAAACAATTCGGTTTCACTCGTGGTCGGTCCACCACTGATGCCGGTATTAAATTATTAGAGTGTATATACAGGGCCTGGGATGAGTCATATGATGCTTATGGTGTATTCTGTGACTTATCTAAGGCCTTCGATTGCTTTCAGCACCAGACTTTAATTAAGAAACTTGATCATTACGGAATCCGGGGGACGGCCTTGAATTTCGTCAATTCTTACTTAAGTGATAGGGTCCAGAAAGTAGTGATCAATGGTAAACAGTCACCTGGTTCTCCTGTAGCAATGGGGGTACCGCAGGGTTCAATTTTGGGACCTTTTCTTTTTCTAGTATATATTAATGATCTCCCTCACCTCATAAGAGACGACCACGAGGTAGTTTTGTTTGCTGATGACACTTCTTTAATATTTAAAGTTAAACGTGGACAGCGCGAACTTGACGATGTAAACATTGCCCTCTCTAGGATAGTCCACTGGTTTTGTGCTAATAATTTATTATTAAATGAAAATAAAACTAAATGTGTAAGATTCACCTTACCTAATGTAAGACTTGTTAAAACCAGTGTTAAGGTTAGGGATGATATAATAGAATTGGTCGATGACACTGTCTTTCTGGGCATAACGTTAGACTCCAAATTGCAATGGGGGCCTCATATCGGGAAAATTTCGGCCAGGCTTAGTTCAGCAGCCTATGCTGTCAAAAAGATCCGACAACTTACAGACATTAAAACGGCGCGTCTTGTCTACTTCAGCTACTTCCACAGTATCATGACATATGGCATACTACTGTGGGGTAACGCTGCCGATATTGAATGCATCTTTGTGTTGCAGAAGAGGGCTATCCGGACTATCTATGGAATGGGGTCTCGGGAGTCATTAAGAGATAAGTTTAAGCATATTAACATCCTTACAGTGTATTCACAGTATATTTATGAAATTTTATTGTATACCCACAAGAACAAAAGTAAATTTGTGAAAAATAGTGATAATCATAATCTAAACTTAAGAAATAAGGATAAACTGGCTGTTCCTAAATTTAGGCTTCATAAAGTGAGTAATTCTTTTGCGGGGAACTTTATTCGAATGTACAATACATTGCCAACCGAAATAGCAAATTTATCTGTCAATAAATTTAAAAAACTAATAAAAAGTAAATTGTGCCATAAAGCTTATTATAGTATTAATGATTTCTTAGATGACAAGGCGGCCTGGTTGTAACAACGTAACGAATTGCTCCTTTCTAAATAACTCTGTATTAGATTTAAGATGAAATATTTTGAAAAAAGCCGAGCTGAGTTTCTTGAGGGCTCTTCTCAGTCTCGTTGCATTTTGGAACCCTCGGTAGAGTCACACCAACTTCTGACGAATCTAAATAATTTTCTGAAAATTTCAAAGATAATAAACGTTATTTTATTTTATTTTATTTTATTTTATTTTACTTCATAAATATTAAAATATATATATATTTGGACGTGCCTCGGAGAGCACGTTAACCCATCGTCTTCGGTTGCCATACGAATATCCATTATTTATGGCAGTTCTTTCAAAATCTATGTGGTGGAGGTCAGATGACAGACAGGAAAATATCGAAGTTCAGCCTTGCTTCAGTTAGAAAGACAGGAAATCCGACCACAACTGGGTTGAGATAGGCTCAGTTAATGATTATTAAATTCTAATTGGATGTGACCTTAAAGACCACCTTCGCAACCAACCGACTCTTCAAATCTTCCAAAGCCTTTTCGTATTCGGAAAGACGGTATTTCTTAATTCCAAGTTTGTCGAAGTCCAAGTATCTGTGTATCAGAATAAATATTGTAAATAAAAATATTGTTGGGCATGCTCACACAACGTCATCTAGCCCAAAATAAGCTATAAGCTGGTACTATGGGATCTAGACAACTAGATTTCTAAATACATACATAACATACTTAGAAAACACCCAAACTCCGAAACAAACATTTGTGGATCACACAAATATTGGATTCGACCCTGGAATCGAACGCTAGACTCCGGAGTCGAAAGCCACCGAAGAAGCAGTCAGAAAATACCACAATATATTCACCCCAATTTCCCCAATGGGATGTACAGAGACATATTATATCGGTCACGTCCGAAAGTGGTTGCAATACAGAATTATACTGTGATTAATCACATAAAAATTGCAGTCAAATGAGCAGATTACTGCACATTCTAAAAAAAATTGTGTTGTGACCGCTTTGGGAACGGCACCGCTTTCCGAAGCTTTGCAGCTGTGGCCGCAGCTTCAAGTTGCTACTCCCCGTAAATAAAAAGTACCCTTGGTCCCACAGTACTCTCTAGAGAACCGGGCGTGCTACAGCAGCCAGAATGCATTGTTTTTTTGTGCTATCTGCATCTGCAGCTTACATTCGCTGTCTGCTGCCGAGATTAAATGGTACCATTAAACATGATATAGCCTCACCTGCTTCCCATAGCCTTTATCCAAGCAACAGCCGTGAAGAAACTAAATGAGTTTATCTTTACGCCGATGATGGTCAATTCTTTGTCAAATATATTTAATAAACTTAAAGCGCGGACTGTTGGAGAAAATTTATGCAGACTAGTGCGGGAAGCAGGTACATCCATAAATAGGCGAGTATTATACTACCTCTAAGTGGTCGTCTATGTAGATCTAGCGAACATTAAAACATTAATTGGGCCTTGCCCCTGGCATATATCCTCGAAATCAAAAAGAATGTTCTAGCAGCCACATGTTTTATTGGATCTACACGAAAGTAGACACAAGCGTTCCTTGATTTAAAAAATGATAATTTAAAATACCAAATAGTTGTCGGAATGGGACCAAATTAAACTACGACCACTTGGGGAAAAGTAGCTTCTAATTAAAAGTGAAATTTTCAAAATCGGTTCACTAATTACATTACGAAGATATGAGGAAAAACATACAGTCTAGTTAAGAGACCTTTTTCAGAAGTTGAAAATGGGGAATATACGTACAAATAATGTTTATAATGCTCATGAGGGCTACTATATGACTATAGCACTAGCATTAACTTGGGAATGAAAAAGGTACAAGTTATCCAGTGAACGAAAAAACATAGAAGCATTTTTTGCGCTCGAAATGATCCAACGCAGATCTTGTTCCAACGAAAGTTTTAGTTCGATTGTCGTAGTCGTCAAGTAAACGTCACTTGAAAAAATTATAAAATATGCCTTCTTGTGCAAGTCAAATGGTGCATTAACAGATCTGCATAATAGTAGTAAAAGTGCTGGTATTGGTTATAATACCTTCAAAAACTGACAATTTTACTCGTTAATCATGAGACAGTTGCTATGCTTTGTACATAGAAAACAAATATCGTAGAACATTCAAATACAATATGTATCTAAAGTATAATATTTATGCTTTCGATTGTCGGCGCTAGGTGGAACATATAGTAACACATTATTAAACGACTCACTTGTATATATGCCATAGAGCGAAACTGGTCAGGTTAATAGTGAAGTGGTTTTTGGGAGGTATTGAAACGATCGTAGTAACAGTATGTGAATAATTTTATCATCGAAATGTATTCGTATTTATATCATACAAGTATATCCCCGGCTTGAAATAAACAGGTTTAAACGGGCGTGGATCTAAACAAAAGATCGAGTATAATATATGTACCTATACTTATAATTTATCGCTTATACCTAATAGCTAGTTCAATTATAAGGAGGTGTGGCTTATGGAGTATGCGCAGCTGGAAACTGGTAGAAGCTTGTAGAAGGGACTAGAACCGCCTACTCGTATGATATAGACGTCAGATGTGTTTCGTTGCTTGCCTACACGCCACAATAAAAATAAATTGTGGAATATTTGTACAAGTAAGTGAGTCATATCATAATGTATCTCAAGTAATATAAAGCTTTACCTGGCCGGGCAGGTTGGTGCACAGCATCCAAAGATAATATACTTGCTTCCAGGTTTCATGTAACCAAATGCTGTCTCCATTACTTTTGTTACTCCTGGAAACATAACAGAAGTCACCTTTTCCCTAGGGGTTTTAGACTACTTGACCCAGATTTTGCCGCGGCATAATTCGTAATAATCTCCGAATGGGAGACTATCATTTCTTGTCTGGCCGTCCGCACACCCATATCTCAAAAACGACACATACGATTTAGGTATTTATTTTTGCATATTGTTCTGCTTGATAAGAATAAGTGCAAGGGCAATTTTTTGTGACCAGAAGTGTACCGGAACTACCCTTCGGAGATAGTAGCCGTTGTATCGTTCCTATGAATTCACCATAGACACTGTTTGGGCTATTGCTATGGAGTTATAGTCACAGAATTTTTTACTAACACGATACATTGACATTAATTTGTAACATTACACCCACTGTCACTTATGTATTGTATTAATTTGTTTTATTTAGTTTATTTATTTTCTTAATATCGATTCAGTACATGCCATGATATTGAGCTGGTGAGATACTGCATGCGCCATTTTCAGTGTCACTGGCCTCCTCTGAAAACCAGCGCTGGCGATAGTGGGTCTGCCCACGTCAGCATAAACTGAGAGGAGACCAACTTCAACGCAGATGTGACACGTACAAGCATACAACAGACGTTTTTTTTTATTTTTACTTTTACTTTCTCCCTGTGTATATGTTTAGTTATCTAAGATGCTTATCATCGCCATATCTGTGTTTGCGAACTAAACATATTTTCTTTCTTTCAGGAGTGTGAACGCTAGAATCTGTAAGCCCAATTCAGGACAATACGGAAAAATAATTATTAGTCCATTGAAATGTTACAATTTAAGGACCGAATATTGCATTTTTTAGAGGACGCAATTTTATTTTTGGGACATGTGTGGGGGGTCAATAGAAGCTTAACCTCAAGTTTGTGGGGTCGCCACCCTTGTCCCCCGGCCGCCATCTTGGAAAAAGGGTTGAAAACCCTTTTTTCGCGATATCTCGAAAACTATGCGTCTTACAAAAAAATGTGCAGTCATAATTTGTAGCAAATTGTTATGCCTACAAATATGTTTATATAACTTTTTGCCCAAAGCTCATGTAACATTTCAATGGACTATATATAAATTGCAAGTGCTGTTTTCGACATATGGGTGAGCGGAGGGAGAGACAGCAAAAAATGATAGTATCCTCTTGGAAGACAATAAGTAGTGTAACGCTGGTCCCTTCCTTACCTGTACAGTCCACTATAACATCAAATAAAGTGGCTTCTTGTTTTAAAACTTCTGGACCAATCAACTTGAAACCAAGATCTGCAACACAAAAATTATTATAAACACTAATATGAACCCCAAAAAAATACACGTCAATAATTGACGCAACAACAGACTTCAAATTGGGACTACTTGGGAAGTAGTTGCTTGGGAGTTCGATTGTTGCTGAGCGCGAGACAGGTGGCTTTTTAGGTTATCTCTGGCGCTGCGCAAAAATCAGGTTCGCAGACACTCTCATACCGAACGTTTTTTGTCCTGCACCTGGAGCTAGTTAGGAATAACTAGTTCTAGCTGTGCGGGACTATCAACTTATCAAGCATTACCTTGACATTGGCGAAATCATCGATGAATATCGATGGAGCCACGTTTTTAAAAAAAGAAGAAGAAAAAAAAAAACCGTTCAGTCGAATTGAGAACCTTCTACTTCTTTGGAAATTGGTTCATAAGGATAGTCTTGGGCTGGACTCTAACCAGGAACTGTTCCCTTCAGGAGGAACGTTCTACCAACCGACCAAGACTACACTAGTCCAAACTTACGATCATACTATGAATGTGCGACTTACAAAGTCGATACAGCACCATCTATCAGTAGTTAAGGAACTAACCACTATGATACGTTGTGTGTTAAGGTACCCATTCACGATGTAACCATTTGGTTTTCACAACCATCATTTGTCAGAAATGATGGTTGCACCTCAACCGAATGGTAATGCATCCAAACATGGTACCATTGACGATGCTACCGTTTAGAACACATGGCCACAGATGATATCCATTGTGCATAGCTTCGCCATAGACTAAAAAGGATAGTTCCCCAAAATTTCGTTCACTTTAAACTCCGAATTAAATACATTTCATGCCTATGTCCCCCCTGGGGTAGGCAGAGGCGCATTACACACCCACAACTTGCCAGTATTTTAGTCCCACGTAATAGGGGGCAAGCCTATTGCCGTCACCGGGCACATTTATAATGGGTTATGTCCAAAATGGCCGAATGAATTTAATAAAAAGAACCAGCTATATTGTAATTTTGAAAAAAAAAAATTGAATCCCGTTGCCTTGCTATGAAATGCTGATGAAAGGCAACAAAATCTTACGTGCCGCTATGGCACAGCCAATTAAAGTCCTGGGCGTCTCGTCTCTTTTTTTATATTTGTTACCTAGTAACAAATATAAAAAAAAACATACAGATGAGTTAGGAATTTTTAGAAGTCGGTTGAAAAATCTCTGTTATCTATCACTCAATGAATATACATATATAGTACCGAAGTATAGTTCGACAAAAACTTACCAAGTGTCTTCAAAGTATTAAGTCTATGATAGTTTCTCTCGCAGATGGTGACTTCTCTATGTCCGTGGTGGTGTAGAGCAGTGGCGAAAAGGTTACCTTAACAAATTAAAATTTTAATTCTTGCATTGGGCTCGTGACTCAGTGGTAACCGCGCAACTTAACACATTGCAAATGTTAATCAACATCTAGCCAGGACGGTCTTAGGATGGGTGACCATTTCTTGAGACATTTTGAGAACCCTCCATGCCTCGGAGAGCACGTTCAGCCATTGGTCCCGGTTGTTATACAAACATCTATAGCAGTCGTTACGGGTATTTGGAGCCCTAAAACAAGATCCGACAGGGCTAACTATAGAGCTTCTATATCGCCCAAGGGTTGTGAAGGTCAGATGGCAGTCGCTTCACGGAAAATATTAAAGTTCAGCCGCATCGCAGTTAGACTGGAAGACCGACCCCAACTGAGTTGGGAAAAGGCTCGGTGGAAGACGATTCTTGCAGTAGGCGAACCTCTGTATTCCATGTGCTTAGTGACAATATTGGACTTGGAGTTCATGGGTTCAAATCCAACCCAGGGTATTTGTGTGATGAGCACCATGGTTGGTTCATAGGATAGATTTAATTCCAACTTGAAATAAAATGATTTCTTCATAGTTGGCGTGGGATGTTCAAATTCCTATCCTTCAGACATTCCTACCTCGCCAATAACTATGAGCAGTGTGAGGTTAATGTTTTATTTACAATCAATTCATAAAAATCTTAAAACTAAATGAGAAACTAGGTACAACAGAAAATGAAATTAATACTAAATTAAAAAAAAAGTTTCAAAAGTTTGGGCCCCGCTGTAGAGTGCCCATCATGGCGGCGGCATTCCCGCGCTGTATGGCGATGTATATCCGCTGCGCGAGAAAGCCGCCGTTACGTCAGTCTCCCGTTAACTCCCTGAACCGTTTGCTGAGCTCCTTGAAAAGCGAAAAGCAGTGTGAGTGTGAGGAGTGGAGCCTCAAGTTCAGTTCCTTAGCTCTTTATTTAACTGTCAGGCATCCAGGGTGCGCCCTCGTAAGGATAACCCCAAGAAGCCGGTGGACTTTGGCCATCTCTACCGCCTCTAGTTTCTTAGCATCTGCATTGTTATATTATGTAAATTTATGAAAACTTGAAACAGATGCACAATATTTCTCTTACCTATAATTCCTGCACTAATGACCAGAATCTTCTGGCCTACTTTGAGTGGAGCGGCACGATCGAAGGCATGAGCAACACAGGAGAAATGCTCCGACAGGCATGCTAATTAAATAAATCAATCAGTAAAAAATCCTCCGCGTTATTGCTGACTGGGAAGGTTGCCAGAATGCTGGTTGTGTTGCCACGTTGGATGGCGATACTTATTCTTTGGGCCAGAAAATAGCCAGCCTTCTGGTCCTTGAGAAGCATCGATTAAGCGTTTAGCAATGTCTCTATAAAGGCGGCGCGGATTTTTTAAACGACATTTTGTAGTGTAAATATTTTTTGTACATAATTATTAAATTAAATTACTACATAAATAAAAAAAAATAGATTACTATCAGTAAAAGGTATGAAAAGGCCTACTTTTCGCCAGGCAGAACAAAAGGCGCTAATTAGGAACTGGTCTGCCAGATCCTCGTTCTATGATCGGCATCATTCGGTTCCCAATTCCCGCGGAAATACATTACTGGGATAAAAAATTGCCTGTTTTACACCTTATTACATCAGCTATCTGCTAGTGAAACTCAGTGAAAGTCTCGTTAAAATAGGCGCAGATATTTTAGAGATTAGAAGGAACTGACCGGGCGTGGTCGGTAGTGCATCCGCTTTCGACTCCGCAGTATCGGGTTCGATTCCCGGTCGGGAAAAACTTTGTGTGTTTGTTTGGTTGTTTCCTATGTATAATATGTAAGAATTTACAAAAAAAAATGTTTATAAGTATTTATATCAGTTTATCTAGTACTCATATCACAAGCTCTGCTTAGTTTGAGACTAGATGGCGTTGTGTGATTTGTCCTAACATATTTATTCATTATTTAAATAATACACAGGCACTTAGGGTTTCATACCCAAAGGGTAAAAACGAGAACATATTACTGAGACTTCACTGTCCATCCGGCCGTCAGTCTGTCTTGAGCTGTATCTCATGAACCGTGATAGTTATCAAGTTACAATTTTCACAGATGATGTATTTCTGTTACCTCTATAACAATAAATACTTAAGGGGGCTCCCATACTACAAACGTGATTTTTTGCCGTTTTGTTACGGTACCATATGTGCGCGAGTTTGACGCGTTTATTTATCTAACTTGAAGTATAGATAACCTTGTTCTGTGGTAATGTCTTCAGGTAGTAGGTACACCTGTTGCTGTAGAACTTTACAGTATTCAGCCCACCCTCCATCTTGAAATAAACCAGTGTACTTGTTTATGCCCGCAGTTTCGCATAGATGGTAGTTGCCGATACGGCAAGAGTCGCATAGATTGCAGGCACTATGGTACAATTACAAACAAACAATCAAAAATATATAAAATAAAATACAATCACGCCTGTATTAACTGCTTCGGTGGCGTGGTCGAATCAAATATTTGTGTGATCCACAAAATATTTGATTCGGAGTTTGGGTGTTTTCTATGTATATTATGTATGTATTTAGAAATATATAAGTATGTTTATCAGTTGTCTAGGTCCCACAGCACAAGCTTATAGCTTAATTTGGGCTAGATGACGTTGTGTGAGAATGTCCAACAATATTTATATTTATTTATACATTTATACCTAAAATTAAGCTATGCGTGATGTTGGTATTTCGAAAATGGTATTCTACTTTACCGAGCTTCAGTCTCACATCTTCTTGTCGTATAGATTGGCAACACTATGATGCTTATATTGTCTTGGGCCAGTATTCTGCGACGCGAATCGCATTTGGCCTTGCCTCGTACAGGTCGTCTAAAGTGGACACTGGGCAACCCAGACACATCATCATGTGGCTGATAGTTTGTGGTGATAAGCCACATTCACACTGGTTCTTTCTAGTCTCAATGTATCTCTAACATGAGTGGTGAAGGTGAGTGGTGGAGGTGAGTGGTGGAGGTGACCCAGTTTGCTTCCAAGGGGTAGTTTCTCTGCCGGCGGGATGAAAGAAGATATAGAGTAACTATCTCACCAAGGTTCGGGCATGATGTATACTTATCAATTAGGATCAATAGCAACTTTCTGACCAACTTTAAAGATGGAGTTCTCCCCGACGGCATGGATTACACCTGATGTCTCGTGACCCAGGGGAAATGGACGGTCGCTTCGTACTGGAAACGCACCCTGGAGATAACAAATTGGTTAAAATATCGGGATCATAGGATGGGATGACATCAGTTTTTGTGATCTATTTATAATTTCTTTCTTAATATTTTAAGAATAGTTTAAGCAAACTCATTGCTTCACTATTACTTACATATTATTATAAATCAAAGTCGCTTCCGTCTGTATGTTATAGATCTTTTTTTTTTTTTTTTTTTATTTTTTTTTTTTTTATTTTTATCTTTGAAATTTTCAGAAAATTATTTAGATTCGTCAGAAGTTGGTGTGACTCTACCGAGGGTTCCAAAATGCAACGAGACTGAGAAGAGCCCTCAAGAAACTCAGCTCGGCTTTTTTCAAAATATTTCATCTTAAATCTAATACAGAGTTATTTAGAAAGGAGCAATTCGTTACGTTGTTACAACCAGGCCGCCTTGTCATCTAAGAAATCATTAATACTATAATAAGCTTTATGGCACAATTTACTTTTTATTAGTTTTTTAAATTTATTGACAGATAAATTTGCTATTTCGGTTGGCAATGTATTGTACATTCGAATAAAGTTCCCCGCAAAAGAATTACTCACTTTATGAAGCCTAAATTTAGGAACAGCCAGTTTATCCTTATTTCTTAAGTTTAGATTATGATTATCACTATTTTTCACAAATTTACTTTTGTTCTTGTGGGTATACAATAAAATTTCATAAATATACTGTGAATACACTGTAAGGATGTTAATATGCTTAAACTTATCTCTTAATGACTCCCGAGACCCCATTCCATAGATAGTCCGGATAGCCCTCTTCTGCAACACAAAGATGCATTCAATATCGGCAGCGTTACCCCACAGTAGTATGCCATATGTCATGATACTGTGGAAGTAGCTGAAGTAGACAAGACGCGCCGTTTTAATGTCTGTAAGTTGTCGGATCTTTTTGACAGCATAGGCTGCTGAACTAAGCCTGGCCGAAATTTTCCCGATATGAGGCCCCCATTGCAATTTGGAGTCTAACGTTATGCCCAGAAAGACAGTGTCATCGACCAATTCTATTATATCATCCCTAACCTTAACACTGGTTTTAACAAGTCTTACATTAGGTAAGGTGAATCTTACACATTTAGTTTTATTTTCATTTAATAATAAATTATTAGCACAAAACCAGTGGACTATCCTAGAGAGGGCAATGTTTACATCGTCAAGTTCGCGCTGTCCACGTTTAACTTTAAATATTAAAGAAGTGTCATCAGCAAACAAAACTACCTCGTGGTCGTCTCTTATGAGGTGAGGGAGATCATTAATATATACTAGAAAAAGAAAAGGTCCCAAAATTGAACCCTGCGGTACCCCCATTGCTACAGGAGAACCAGGTGACTGTTTACCATTGATCACTACTTTCTGCACCCTATCACTTAAGTAAGAATTGACGAAATTCAAGGCCGTCCCCCGGATTCCGTAATGATCAAGTTTCTTAATTAAAGTCTGGTGCTGAACGCAATCGAAGGCCTTAGATAAGTCACAGAATACACCATAAGCATCATATGACTCATCCCAGGCCCTGTATATACACTCTAATAATTTAATACCGGCATCAGTGGTGGACCGACCACGAGTGAAACCGAATTGTTTTGTATGTAATAGTTTATTAACGTTAAAGTGATTTTGCATTTGATTAAGCATAATTTTTTCAAAAATTTTACTAAATGTAGGTAGTACAGAAATGGGACGGAAATTGGACGGATCTGAAGTACTACCCGATTTAAACAGGGGAATTAATTTACTAGATTTCATTAAATCAGGGAACACACCACTATCAACACAATTATTAAATATTATTACTAGTTCAGGAGCAACCATTTCAATAAAAGAATTTACTAAATACACAGAGATGCCCCAGAGGTCAGCTGTTTTCTTGATATTTAAAGATTTAAAAGTTTTTAAGATAGTGTTTATGTTAACTTTACTGAATTTAAATATAACGTTACAACAAGGAACGTTTGCTTTTAACAAAGATTCTGCAATGGGGGTTGAAGAGCCTAGGGTTTTTGTCAAATCTACAGGAATTCGGGAGAAAAAATTTTCAAATTCGTTAGCGACCTCGAAGTCTGATGTAGTTATTTTACCATTTATATTAAGTTTAAAATGATTATCATTTAATTTTTGTTGACCTCTTTCCGCGTTTATAATTTTCCAAGTAGATTTAACTTTGTCTGCACTATTGAGAATTTTATCACTTATATATTTTGATTTAGCTGCTAAACAATCTGCTTTAAACTTTTTTGAATAAGTTTTAACATAATCTAGAAATTCAACTGATCTATTAAGCTGTCTTTCTGAGTATAGTTCATAAAGTTTTTGTCTACTTTTGTGTATACCCTCAGTGGCCCATTCACTGAAAGTAGGACTATCACTAATCATGACCTCCTTAGACTTGAATATGGAGTTGAACTCATTGTAAAAAGAATCAAAAAATAATTTATACATTACATTTGGATCTAAGCCAGTGTCTAAGAATGGAATTTTATTGCAAAGTCCAACCCTCATACGTTCCAAGCGGTCACCAGTTATTGGTCTACATAATATTTTACGTTTTATAACTTTTTCTTTAGTGATTTTAAAAGATGCTATTTGCCCACAATGGTCTGAATCTAGCTTTTTTATAATACTTTTACTTTCTGGCAACATATCGCTGTATATATTATCCAGGCAAGTGGCTATTGTATTACAATATCTAGTAGGCTCCAAAAATAAGTTTGTAAGATTGTGTGATTTAAATAAATTTAAAATATTATAACTCATAGGCGTATTAACAAGTAAATCGACATTAAAATCACCACATACTATTAGGTACTTATTAGTTTTTCCAAGTTTACATAGAACTTTGTCAATAAGTTCCTCAAATTCGCAAAAGGGTGAGGTTCCAGGTTTATACACGCATACTACTATGAATTGCTCCATTTCCACGCACGACAGTTCGACTTTACACTCTAGAGAAAGAGACACAATATCTTTCCGTTCTTTATATTTAAGTTGTTTATTTAATAAAATCAAAGATCCCCCCCGTACTGTGGTACTACCAACCCGGTGATTACTGAAATTGAACATGAGCTCATACGGCTTACGCATATGTTCTGTAATACAAAAAATATCAATATTATCTGAATTCATTAACAGTTCCAACTCTAACTCTTTGCCATGTGTTAAACAACCAATATTTTGATGCCCTATGTTGATATAATTTACATTTTTTGATTTGGTTTGATTTGGAGGGCATTTTTTAACATAATTAATATTTGTAACTAAATTTAATTCAATTAATTGACTATGTCTGCTAAAGGGTAATATTGCCTCTGTTGTCGTAGAACTTAATTTAAATTACTTGGAACAGATTCCAAAGTCTTAACACTAAATCTACATTGCTCAATAAAAGCAGTTTTGTCAGCCAAGTTCTTGGCTGAAGTGTAAAAATAATTGAATAGCAAACTTGCTATTTGTCTCTTATAATGCTTTGGTAGAAAATACCTACCTTTGTTTACATAAACAATATGTTTGTTATTGTTAAAGTTACTGTCAGAAGTTGACAAATTGTATTTATATACAGTTCTCTTAAAAACAGAATTAAAGTCAATTACATGGAATTTATTATTATATTGGCTAGTTAAATTGAGTTGTAAATTTATCTTATATCTAAGAGAATTTTCCACGTCTGGCACACCTTTTATGTATGGTAATGTAAACATTACTACATGTTCAACATTTAAGTTTTGCATTTTGTCAAAGTATAGGGATAGTTCATTTTTGTTAATTTTACCCCTGTTTGAGCAGAAAATAATTATTTTACTGTTTGAGTCAAAATTATATTCTAATATCTTTTGCATAATTTCATTTAAAGATGCACCTGGATAACAGTTATTAATAATTGAATAACAATTTGAATTAAATTGTTGTATCAGGGAAGAACTAAAATCAGTTCCAATATCATCACTAAATAAAACTAGTTTAGTATATCCAGTATGACTATTACTTTTTACACTGTCACACAATTCATACACTAATGAAGTAGAAGGTGAGCAAGTTGTAAGGGAAGCCTGGTTCTCCAATGATTGAGAAGGACTTGTGCAATTGATATTGCATGAGTGGTTATTTATGAAGGTATTAAGGCGCTCAGTATTATAATTAGATGTTTTGAGTACCTTATCTATACTTGATGAACACTTATTAAAGTCTTTTAGAGACCATTCATATTTCTTAGTTACATACTCTAATTCAAATTGCAAATTTTTTATTTGTGACTCTAAGCGTTGTGTGTCAGTGTAATATTTTAAATGACTTTGTTTAAGTTCTAACATAGATAATTTAGCTTGTTCTCTTAATTTTAAACTAGAGTTAACATTTTTACACTTTTTGATTAAGATTCTATGATATTTTAATTGTTTCTTTGATTTTAAAATGAATTTCTTTTTTTTAGGTATTTTTTTAGTTTATTCCTGCTGCAAAAATAAACTGGCTTGTCCAGTTGGTATGAACTGTCATTGGTAAGATCTATAGTAGACAAGTCCAGGTTTGGAACTGTTGCAGAAGGAACACCAGGTTTGGAACTTTTAAGTACGCAACGGACTTTGACGCGGTTTTCACCAATAAATATAGTGGTTCTCAAGGAAGAACCGCAGGCGTCCACTATTTATTGTAATATAAACAACAGTGAACATTGAATGAGTTATGAATAAAGCTGTTTTTTTACCTTTATAATGTGCAGATCTGTACCGCAGATTCCAACATATTCTACTTTCACGATTACTTCATCACCATTCGTGATTTGTGGAATGGGGAAGTCTTTTCTATGTTTTATTTGTAAGGTGTTCCCATCAAATACAAGCGCTTCCATTATAGACCTGTAACTTACATACAAGAGACATTATTTAATTATTAAAATTCTCAAAGAAATTTGAACTCAACTAGGTAACCCTTCCTATAATTCAAATAGCCTATTAAAGTCCATTGGATGGTGCTATCGTTTCTGAGTAAAGTACTTTCAGGTATGCGCTATCTAACACGACCTGTGACATAAGTAGCCTAAGTCCGCCCGGGCGGCGCCCGGCAATTCTCTCGAGTCCACGGCCCTGGGCCTCTTAATTCGACTGTATTTTTTTATGTTTATTTTATTATTATCTTTCGAACGGGTGAACTAAATTTATTGAAAGCTTTCGGTGTGGTCTCATTTGAATTTGGTCCCATCCCGACAATTATTTGGTCCCATGCTGGTTTGCGTGTCAATGTTTGACGTGTTTTTTTTCAGATCTTTATTTGTTCCTTTTTTTATTTTAGTGTCGCCTAATTGACGCCCGCCCCCGCCTGATGGTAAATCGTGACGAGTCTAGCGATTGTAGGCGACTCTCACAGTACACAATACTAAAGAGAGTGGCCATCAACTTGACGACGTAGTAATGTGCCTCTTTACGCCCGCTTTTAAACCAGGGTTATGAATTACTGAATTATGAATTTATTTATTTTTTTCTTTTATGTTTGTAAAAGATATTTTATTTACAATAACGATTACAATATACATAATTATATACTAAAAATATTTACATTACAAAATATCGTTTATTGCTTTATTTAAAGCCACACAGGCTCAATATGTTAGTAAAGTATTAGGTCTTAGGTCTTGTTTTTACAATTTTGACCATTATGGTACACATCCCCCCGCTATGGCACTACAATGGTTTACGTAAGGGCTGTCAAGCCTCTGTGCGATCATGTTCAGGATGCTGTTGTCGCTGCCTGTACCCTGCGCACCAGATACGCGCACCCGCACCGAATCGCTGTATAAAAACATTCCACAATCCACCCGAGCTTCCGCGAACATCCCTGATGCGCTACAGAAACGTGAAAGGTGAAAGGAAAATGTATCCGTATCTTTATTGTACCTGAGAGCCCATGTTGCTAAATGTGTGAAAAAATCTCCGAATCTCCGAGCGTCGCAGACATTCGGAGATTCGATTTAGGCAGTAATTAGAAATAATGAAAGCGTCAGATTTTCGAAAATGGTAAAAAAGAAACAATGACGAAATACTCAAGCGCGTCAGAATTGACACTTGCATGTCAGTAATTAACCCCCTTATCTTAAACTGACGCGCTCGAGTAAGTTCGATGATCGATTTCTACAAATCTCTCGGCTTCTCCTGCAAATCTTTGTATTAATTCAAACTGGCTGGAGGTACTTTCAATAGGTAAAGCCTAAAAAAAAGAAAAGGAAGGTGGGATCCCCGTTCTTTTCTTTTTTTTTTGAATTTTTGAATACGCAATTAAAATAAAATGATATAATTTACATATTTCGATTCGTTTTAAAACAAAACAGAAAGTGGCCCTGCTGAAGAGCATAATCTGCAGTGGGGCCACTATCATAATGATGGCAAAAAAATTGTATATTATTACTATACAAACATGCAATACATAGCCATTTTGTTATTTAGTTTAGTATTTACACTAACACACAATTTTTTTTTAGAGAAACGCCCGGTGAAAATGTTATGGCAAAGTGTTTTTATGAAGTTTGGCGGAACAAGCGAAGCGCCTTATTAAAATGTTATAGCAAAGACTACTTTTGGAGGAAGTGAGGGTAGTTTAACAAACAAAACACATAATGGCTATAGTAGGTTTCTATAGTATAGGGTATACGGGAGCCCAGTCATGCTCCGCACGATCCCCAGGTATAGTCTCCTGCAGGGAGCGTTGGGTCCCTTTAAGTTGGTCATCAGTCGCGAAAGCGTTTACCATGTTCACTTATTATAACTAAATTATCCTGTATAAATCAACATTACTATAATACCTACCACTAAATAAAATTTCTGCAGTCCGAGTGACCTCTCATCTGAGTGTAAATCAAATCCAAAGATAATATGTTCAATTAGGGTTACATCGACACTAAAGAGAACCAGTGTGAATGTTTCTTATCACCCCAAACCATCAGCCATGATGTCATGTCCGGGTTGCCCAGATTCGTGCACTTTAGATGACCTGTACGAGGCGAGGCCAAATGCGATTCGCGTCGTAGAGCACATTTGCCCATCGACACGAAAAGAAGAAGAAGGGATTGTGATATCAAATTCGTATGGAAGATAGAAAGTTATTTTAAACGGGTGAAGCTGCGGGCGCCATCTAGTGCCACTTATAATTTCTAGGTGTATTCAACTGTGATAATTAAATGTCTAGACACGTAAACCCACGGTGTTAAAGCTAGCAAAATTCTAAAAAATCTCATTACTTACGTGCGATACCCGTGGTGGTTGCAAATGTACTGTATTTTAAATGATCTTAGATAAAATTTATTGATTTTTACATAGAAAACGTCTAGCTAAAGATCTCATGAAACTTTTTGACCGCTCTGAACAAGAGACGAAAACACACACACGATGTATAATTACTAATTTTCTCTTTTCTCTTTAATTATCTCCGAAAGTGTTGACAGAGGTGGATATTACACCCATATTATGCGATTTTTTTCTTTTTTTGAAATGCTAATGTGACCTTGACCAGCCAGTGGTAAGCTAGCTTGAGGTTCTGATACTCTGGTAGTCAAAATGGTAGCTCCCAGTTTAAGCACTCAGCCGTCCATGGGCCCAAAGCGTACCAAAAACAAAGTGTCATACTATAATAATCATGGGGGCCCGGACCTTTGAATGATTAAGTAAACTTGTTGCTCCCTATTACTTGGAACTCATTTAATGTCAAAAAATTGCATTTGATATGCTTCTGCCCATCCCTTCGGCTAGCAGTTAGTCTTGGCTTCGTATCGTATTTTTGTTTTTCTTGTAATAAAATGACCTATCTTGCTATGACATAATGTAGAAATGATGAAAAAATTGTTAAAGTGGGACCAGTAATTTTTTAGTTTATTTGTTACAAATAGGCAAAAAGATATAAAACATTCCTCTACAGTATACTGCATGTTCCTCTTTACTATAGTTTTTGTTAAGCATGGCAGCTATCTAGGCATGTAGACCTACCTTCTCGCTGGAGAGCATGCTTCAAGCCATGGTCTTCAGCGGGAGTAGGTGAAACATGGCCGTGTCCTTGCAAGCAGGACATGCTCGCGAAGGACGCGGCTGAGAGCGAGAGGGAGCGTACCCTCCCCGCTGAGTTACGAAGTCGGCGATCAGGGCGGGCTAGCAACCCGCCGTCCTTACAGAAGCCAGCTAGAAGATTCACTCACCGACCCGGGATAAAACCCGACCCCAACGATGAGGGATAAAACCCTAACTATTGGAAATGCTTACTAGTATTAACCAGATGCGCTCGGCAATGAACGTAGGTGGGAATTAAAAAAGAACATGGCAGCTATGTCACTGGTTGTCATGTCTATTGCTATATTCACATAGGTCAAAAACTCTAGTACGATAAACGTCACTATAAATTCACTCAACCAAGTATCAAGGTCACACGTGATTTTCTCACGCTGGTAAAGACGCGGGCAACAGCTAGTTTAGTAAAAAATAAATTAAATATTCTACAAAACAATAGGTGGTTAAATGAAAAATAAATCCATAACTAAATTCAATCGAGAGCCATAAGTAGGTAAATGTTTAAACACACTTGCAGAAATTAATGTTCACTCTATTTCCACCTGTCACAAAATGGTGACTGTATCCTCTAAGGGGTTTATGATGCCACATTTCGCCAGTCACAAAGGTCGAGCCTATAGCCAAATATATTAGTTTATGGTGATGCTCAGGGCAATTATCTCTATACTACGTATATATATATAGAGCGCTGATAACCGGTCTGAACCACTAACAACCACTCTGCACGTCAGAACAGTCAAATAGGATGATGTAAAGTCACTACAGCTTCCCAGTTTAAGTTCTAGTGTGGCAAAAAATAGAACTAACTAGTGTTCACCCTGGTTGAACAGTAAAGTTCGCGAGTATTAAAAACATTATTTGAGTTTTTTCTCCCATTTTCCCAACAATCCAAAAAAGCTCACGATAACTTGTGCTAAGTTTCGTGAAGATCGGATAAGAACTGTGGCTGCTAGCCCGGAACACAGACAGACGGACGAAAGCACAATTGTCCAATCTCGAAATGTAGACGCTTCGCTCGATCGGTCTGTTATTGTTTGTGGTTAATGTTCTGAGATCTTGTTTTTGACATGTTTCAATGTAATGTGGCGCCCTTCGTGAAACGCAATCATATACAGGCAAACATATTTATCAAAGCTACTAGCGTCACGATGAAAACGGGTGACACTCGCCATCTATCTATAGATTGTTGATCTGAGTGGTGATGTAGTTTATGGTAGGGGGCGCCAATGATAGTCACCCGCCGTTGTACCAAAAGCAGGTTAGGGTCGCGTGCTGTGGGGCATCAGCCCCGCAGTCACGCAACCAGATTACTCACCGCGGGATAAAACCCTACCCCAACGACGCGGGATTCTCATCCCGACCAAACCCCCGAAGAGGCCACACTGGTTTGTTTTTTAAATCCGCGAGATCGCGGCCCCTCCCTTGTCCAATACTGCAGGCGTGTCTGGTGAAACCAGAATTTCCAGTGTCACCCAGCAGACTTTGACCACCTGTGTGGCCTCTTCGGGGGTTTGGTCGAAATGAAAATCCCGCGTCGTTAGGGTTGGGTTTTATCCCGCGTCGGTGAGTGAATCTGGTTCTGTAAGGACTAACCCTTCTAGCCTGCTTCTGTAAGGACGCGACGGCGAGTGGCTATCCCGCAGTGTTGACACCGGGGTGTGACCTCAAGATGGATGCGAAACAGATAGCTACCGAAGCATTCATGTCCGGTAACGATCTGCTTCGCACGATACGTGAGGTCACCTTGCCGCCTCTGCAGCCACTCGTCCATGATCGGTCTCACCGCCGCAATGACGGTGGTTCCCCACTTTGGTTGCTCAAGTCGCATCCTCCAAGTCTCCATGAGATCCTGGCGGAGTTGGACGGCGCAATGGACGCCAATGAGCTGCGTTGGGGAGGCGCTCGTGTATCTATCTTATATTATACTTTCATATGCATCTTTCTATGCAGGGGCTCGTGGTCTAGCGGTAACCGACAATATTAACACATTGCAAAGGTTAAGCAACATCTAGTCAGGCCGGTCTTTGAGACCCCTCACATCTATGACAGTCGTTAGGGGTAGTTGGAGCCCTTAATCAAAAATCCGACCGGTCTAACTACTGAACTTCGATATCGCCCATGTTGTGGAGATCAGATGGCAGTCGCTTCACGGAACATATCGAAGTTCAGCCGAATCGCAGTTAGACTCCAACTGAGTTGGGAAAAGGCTCGGTGAATGATGATGCATCTAGTGAAAAGCTGTAAATTTAAAATTACACTTAGACACTTAAATGTTATAAAGGTACGTGTGCAAGAACCTTAAGTTTAATCATACAATTTCCAGAATAACATTGTACCAACTCTACGCCTACACAAATCATTGTATTGATTGTTTCCTTAATGGCACAGTGACCGTATTCAAAGCACTCACACAGCCAGAGAAAGTTCTTTTCTTGCTCTGGAAGTGCTTCCAAGATACTGTGGGTGGTTTAAAGTTCATTATACTTTATAGAAAGTTCGTAATTAGATTGAGTTGTTGTGACGATGAGGAGGTTGTATGGTAATGAAAGTGTTTTTTGGTATAACTTAATTTTTGAATCGTCTGATGTAGAGAGTTTGATCTGAGCAGAGTGTAGATAGGTGATACAACATACTCGTACATACATATTTGACTGCTTCGGTGGCGGTTCGGTAGTGCATCCGCTTTCGACGTTGGGACAAACTTTGTTTGATGATATATACGTTTGTACCGAAGTCTGGATGTTTCCTATGTATAATAATGTAAATATTTACAAAAAAATATAAATAATTATTTATTTCAGTTTATCTAGTACTCATAACACAAGCTCTGCTTAGTTTGAGACTAGATGGTGTTGTGTGAATTGTCCTAACATATTTATGATGCATTTACAGCATTTTATCCCATTGCTGTAACCAAAAGAAATATGAATCAAGATTATTTTTAAGCATTCGTATTAATGAGAGATAACATAAAACAGGCCGTTCGGTACCAAAAAAATAGAAATTGTACATTTAAAAATGACGAAATAATTTTTTTTTTAAATCTCAACAGTTTTTCGACTCTGGTAAACACCATTTTGTGGGTTACATTAAATACACTTTGTGCCGTCGATATGGTTTATTTATTCAAAGAAATACAGTAATTGCAAACTACATCACTAAATTTTATCTAATGAGACTTACAATACGAATTACAATATACATAATTATATACTAAAAATATTTACATAACAAAATATCGTTTAAAAAAATCCTCCGCGTCATTGCTGGGAAGGTTCCCAGAATGCTGGCTGTGTTGCCATGTTGGATGGCGATACTTATTCTTTGGGTCAGAAAATAGCCAGAAAACAAAAATCAAATTAATTATCACCTATTATGTACAAAAATTGTAACAGGCGTCAAAGAACTTCGCCTCGTTACTGACTGATGTCAATGTTCCCAGAAGGCCAGCCACATTTCCACGGTGTATGGCAACGCTTATTCTTTGTGCCAAATAGTAACCAGCGTTTTGGTCTTAGAAGTAGATCATGATTTTAGATATATTTCTGAATACGCCGCGAGCACTTGGAAACCAAGGTACTAGCGTCTTTACCCCAAACGGCTCAAATATGTCCTGCTAAATTGGAGTATTGGCGCCGTTTGAGGCTTTCCGCTGATTCAGCAGCAGCGCCGGCACACCCCGCCATACTAGGAAGGAGAGAAGGGGCCAGAGTGTCGACGTGCATTGCGTCAAAGGCTTAGAGGCAATAGAGGCCTTCCCATCTTCCATAGCAGCAACGACATTCCGTCAGGTCTCATCCCATTGTATACTTAACTAGAGAACGCCCGTGGTTTCGCCCGCTTGACAAATTATAAGTATACACAAAAACCTACCTCAAGAACCATTGATACTCTATCCATTGGTGAAAACCGCATCAGAATCCGTTGCGAAGTTTTAAAGATCTAAGCATACATAGGGAACGGGCGACTTTGTTTTCTACTAAACTTAACTCCGAAACAAAAGTTTTAAACCGACCCCGGGCAGAACTAGTCCCTATTCTGTGTCCCGGGACCTGTATGGTAAAATTCTGACGCAGGTTGTACGTTAAACGCCCCCGATTCAACAAATATGGGCCTAATTAACACTTCAATCAACCCCTTCGGGGGCTAGACCGTGATCTTGTCTGAGTGTGATCAGACCTATATACATAATCATATTATATAGGTCTGCATACATAATAAATTTGCTGTCTGTACTTGGTAAGATATCGGTATCGTGATAACAATGATACAATACACGACGTTGCGATCGATCTGTGTTCAAAGGAACTACTGAATCATTATAGCAGAGATTGACAACACTTTTTTTCTGATAGACATTTTTTGCCGCGTACCGAGTGCTTTTGCCGCACGTTTCTGCCGTTTGTGGGCAGTGCGTGTGTCTGCCGTTTGAGAGAAGGCTTGAAAGCTTCCCTATACCGTGGCTCACAAAATTACTAATGCAATTCACAGTAAAAACGTACGTTCCTCTAACAACCGCCTCCTTCTCTGTCCTAATCACAATTCTGCCCTTGTTCATTCCTCATTTTTTGTCCAAGTTATTCTCCTTATAATGAACTTTCTCCCGAGGTCTGGTTTTGCAATACCCGTACATTCAAGAAAAAAGTTCGCCGGATTTACATCAACTCAACAACGCAAACCGACTGACCATGCCATTAGAAATATATTGAGAGATATATACGAGTATTAAGAGGAAAGATTTGATTAATTATTAGTACTTATAGTAAAATATACAATATGAATCACAGTAATTTACTTATATTAGCTTAATTTGGGCTAGGTGATATTGTTTGAGATTGTCTAAAAATATTTATTTATTTACTATTTAATCAAATCTTTCCTCTTTATGATATTAATATCATAATATCATGTCTAATATGTATTATAAAGAATTCTTTAAAAAATCTTTAAAAATAATACCCCCTATTAAAAAACAACCGAATGTTTGAAATCCCTGGTGTAATTGTATGCATAACAAGATGGCGTATCTCGGTACAGTTAACTACAAAATGTCACTTATTGTGAATCACCAGTTACGTGAAAGTTACTTATACCAGACCTATGTCACTCGCCTAACAACCACAAAAAATACGTGACGTCAGCGACAACTTGAATTTTTAAATCAGTAAGGGTTGTCTCTTGTTTGTGACACGGCATTGACCATAGAGTTGATATTGAGGCATTAAGAGTCCTCCTATTAAATTTTACCGTTTTCGCTGATTTTACAGACGTGTTTTTACACTGAAAATACTGTATTTTTATAAGTTTTAATGCACAACATGAAATATCATTTCAATAATGATCTAATAAGTGAGCTACTTTCTTATTTTTGTCATTAAATTTTGATTAATCGACCTAAAACAATCGGTAGTTTTTCGTATCTTTTGCTGGAAGAGGTCTAGAATATCACAAATTCACTAATCGTTTTGACGTCTAAAAAGTATTACAAAAATACAGTGTATTCTTGTAAAAGTCATCTATCAAATGTATGGATTACTTTTTATCACTTTCATAAAAAAAAATTGAGTAAACAAATATTTAAGTTAGTCAAATTTTAGAGAAAATGGGCAATGATAATCATAAAATTAAAACAACATAAATAAACCTTGGTTCAAAATCAATCCATTTCCAAAAAAAAAGAAAGCTAAATAATAAAAAATAGGCTGTAAATAATCTTTTAAAAACACCTAAATTTCGCTTTATAATACTCGACGCATGCCTCAAGTAAACAGTCCGCGCCAAGCGCTTGCAGGGAGAGGACGTGTCGCTCTGCGCGCCAAAATTCGACGCCGTCTACAGACGAATATAGCGTGGCGTGAGATTTTGATACTTTGGTAATATTAGTTATTATTTTGTGATGATTAGGCTTCTTTTTAAATACAACAAGTGATTATGTAGAATGTATTTATCATTGTTTTTGTTAAAAAAAGCTGTTATATTTTATAAAGCTGGATTACTCACTCACTCACTGACACAATTTTATTGTTCTTCTTGATGGTGGAGGGGAAGGTACCTATGTTTTTTTTGCAGAAATGTAAAGGGGGTTCGGGGACCTAGGGAAAATTCCGAGTTTTTGAGATTTGCCCTACAGTCCCCGAAGGGGGGCTCCCGAGTAGAGTCAAAATGAGTAATAATTTTATAGAGGTAGTTTTTTATTTTATTTTTTTGTATTGGGTTCGCCAATTTGACGCCACCCGCCTGGTAGTAAGTCGTGACGATGTCAAGCGATTGTGGGTCACTCACAGCACACTATACTATAGAGAGTGGCCCTCAACTTGACGACCTACTGAACCCAGGATTATATGTGGGAGGAAACACGTGCACAGGCAGGGCGTTCCAGTCCAGTATCGTTCGGCACAGAAACGAACGTTTAAAACGTTCGGTTCTCGCGAACATGTACCTACTGTGTGGGAGTGGCATCTCTGCCCGGCACGCGTTGTTCGGGATCGGAAGGAAGATGGGATCAGATTGAAGAGCTCTTCAGAATGCTCGCCGTGGTAAATACGGTAGAATGCGGCCAAGGAAGCTATTGTTCGGCGCTGAACTAGCGGCTCAAAGCTTCCCGTTACCTCCGGACAATCTATAATACGGATAGCTCGACGCTGCATAGCGTCGAGAGCGTCCAGCAAATACTTCGCGGAGCCGTCCCGGAAGTGAGAGCAGTATTCGACGCAGGGTCCAATCTGCGTCTTGTACAGCAGACACCTCTGATGCAGTGTAAAGAATCGCTTTACCTTATTCAGTATTCCTAGTTTCCACGAAGCTAGCCCTATACATCTTTCGATGTAGTTTTTATTATTGAGCTCTTGACGAACGTCTATGTCAAGGATCTCAAGGTTGCCCTTCATTGGTAATAATGCATTCTGAAGAGAGGGTAGGGGAAGGAAAGGGGATTTCTTCGCTGTAAATGCACACGCCTGCAATGTGCTGTCATCTGCATAACAATAAATGTTCCCGAGGGATAGCATATCATTGATTTGCAGAAGGAAGAGTTGGTGACAGCATGGACCCCTGCGGCGCCCCGGTATTGTTCCTCGATACATATATACATAACCGGGGCAACACAGGTAAGGCGTGTTGTCAGGGCGGCGTATTTGTGTCTCCGTGAGAAACGTCACAGCGGGCCGAGCCGTCTCAAGGTATGGTGGACGGCATCGAGGTTCGCATGGAGTCCACGGATGTTGGTGAACTCCACCTCGAAAAGTGAAGCTGTGGGGTTTCCTGGGGCCGCTGTGGAACGTTTACTTATTTCTGTTGCACTGCCATTATAAATTTGAAGAAGAAGCGTGAAGACAGGGCGACATTTGGTGCAGCAGTAATAAGTGACAAAGCGCAGGGGCTAACTTCGTCTGGAACCGTGTGGTTAGGTTGGAGCCGACCCGCCGGACGGAAGGGCTACCAAACCCCCCTGGTGCAAGGCCGCCGCTATCCCACACCGGTTACCACCCGGAGCGGCGATCCCACATCAGGATTATGCGCGAGAACATGTGGGGCAGCCTCCTGGTGTGGTTGGTCACAGGCGGGCCCCATGACTGTGTTGCGGGCGGCCGCGGCAACGCCGTTGCTAAGGGTCTACCTGGCCAGCGAATCGACCCACACCACCCACACTAGACTCCGCTTTGCCCCCACTGGTTCCATGCCTGCTGCACCATACATGGCCCCGGGCCCGGCGGTGCAGCTGTTGAACCCCTTACGCAACCAGCCTGGGCTGGGTTACTTATGGGGCTTTAGCACAGTTGCACGGTGGCACCCCCCGGACCAACACCCGGTACCCACGTAGGGACCGAAGCCACTTCATAGGTACCGTAAATTAACGAGCCTCGTCCGTTGATCAGCAGGTGCGCCACTAGCAGATGAGTTCGCTGGGGCCCTAAATATGTTGGTAGAGCCCCTTTGTATAGAGGAGGTCAAATGATTTTGATTAGGAAAAAAAATTAGCCCTCGCCCCCCCTTTGAGAGTGCAACGACAGAGGAAAGGTAGAGGAGTTTTGATTACGGGATCATACGAGTATAGAGGGTCTTTTCTTGAATTTAAGGAGAGAAAAAAAACACCCCCCCTCCTAGCCCTCTTTTCACCTCCCCCACACAAGACACTATTATTATAAAATGAAAAAAAAAGATCAAAACCATGTAATCGCCGTACCTACTGGCTGACCACCATCGGTAACTCCGGACTCACGCACAAAATGTGTCAAATACCTAATTCCGCCCCTTTCGATTCTGCATACGGACTCTTAACGTCATAATTATTGGTCAAGTTATGCTGGTATATATTTTACTTTACTGGACAACCCTAACATTCGAATGATGTTCTCTGTAAACAAATGAATGTGCTTTAATTAACGTCGGAGTGCAAGTTCTGTATGTAAGTACTATTCCCTATTCTGTGCTTTTACCTACTTAAAGTAATAAAACTGTTAACCTAAAGATTATACTAAGTTTACTGGTCTTTATCCCGGAGGGGTAACCGAGGCAATTGTTCCGCCCACATTTTGCCTGTCACCGTGACGGGTCCTACGTACATTTCATGACATTTTACAAGTCCACAACGATAAATCAATACATATTATAAAATTGTAAGTACTCCGTCTTTGTAAATCGAAAATATAATAGAGAAACTGTTGTTGATTATTAGAATTTTTGTCCGTTTGTCTGAGTGTTTGAACACGCTAATCTCAAAAACGGCTTAACATTTAAGGTTTGTTTTATTTCAATCGGTTCATAAATAAAAAAGTTATGTCGATCTAAAGTATCACACATAATCGCAAGTTAAGCAACCCCTGGTCGAGGTTCCAACTAGGATGGGTGATCACATTTGGCACAAAAATATATCAAGTGACAGACATGACAGACATACACATACATCACGCCTATATCACCGAGGGGGTAGACAGAGGTGCGTTACATACCCTCAATGTGCCTGTACTTTAGGTGGTCCCCCGTATTATTGGGCTTGCCTATTTTATTGCTGTTAGGGCACTATAGAAAATCCATAATCACTCTAATTCAAATCAAAATTACAACAGCTAGGACAGGTACAGGTATTTAAATATGATATAAAGAATTGTAGAGTTGATTTGATATTTATTTATTATAAAGGTTAAGCAACACTAGTGAAGTCAATCTTAGGATGGGACACCATTTCTTAAGACATTGAGACCCTTGTGCCTCGGAGCCGTTTTGTCCCGGTTGCCTACAAACATCTATGGTAATCGTTACTGGTAGTTGAAGCCCTAAAAATCCTCGTGGTCGTTACTACAGAACTTCGATATCACCAATGACTTGTGGAGGTCAGATGGCAGTCGCTTCACGGAAAATATCGACAGCCGTATAGCTAGACTGGAAGGACGGTCCCAATAAATTAGGGTTGGGAAAAGGCTTAGTAGATGATCATTATTATTTATTGATATTATACAAAACGATTACTAATCATATTCCGTTACTAATATTTAATGTATAAGGCTGTATGTTTGGGCCGATCACCGCTAACAATGCTTTGACACAGTGACATTTAAAAAAAAATTGATCACCCGCCAAAATGTGAGTCAACAAACGGTTATTTAGTTGTAATATTTTATTTGTGTATATGCGTTTACACCCAACTTTCAATCGTCTCAATCGATCATCGAAGCAAATTTTATGAAAATAGATCCATTTTCAAATGTGTCTGAAAATACAGTGTCGGTGGTTATACAGCGTGGATGGATCATTCTGCCATAGTGGTGTACAAAATGGTGACCACTCTGTTGTCCGGGCTCTCATGACTATTATAGTGTGACACGTAAGACGTCAGCCTCCCACTGGCGCGGAAAGTTGCGGATATACTTTCCGCGCTTGTTGATAAAAACCTTTATAACAGCGAAAATAAAAATACTGAAAAACATCTGGGCGTGTATTGATGAAACTTATCTATTTCAATACTCGATAGCAATAATCTATTAAACTTTTAGGTTAGGTAGAAGTGAAACCCGAAATAAAAAAATATAAAGAAATTACTCAGAGGGTTCGTTATACTGGTAAATTTGTTTTTGGGACGCTTTTGTAATTAAGTTGGCGATCTCGCAATACATTTGATAAATCGCACGCCCAGAACAACAAAGGCAAAGTACGAATACGTTTTTCTTTTTATTGGAGTTAAAATAATAAGTACAAGCAAAGATACATACGGTAAATATTTTCCGTCAAATTTTCACGTAAATTGAAGATTTTATACAAAAAAAAACAATTCGTCACGTCACATAAGTTTAATATTTTTTCAATTAAAGAAGTCGATAAACCAACATAAGCACTTAAAATTGTATCAAAATATACCTAATCTGCTGCTTAAGTCTTTGATTCATTAAATAACGTAAAAATTTAATAAATGTTTTCCCAAGTACCTTTTAAATGCTTACTCAAAAAATGAATTTCCTAAAATAATACTAATTACATCCCATCATACTTAAAAATAATTGAACAAAAAAAGCCGTATACCTTATTTGCAGGCACACCAGTATCACGGATTTGAAATAATCAGGCTTACGGCTTTTTTCCATTTAAAATTTTATTAAGTTTGCGGGAGTAATCACAAACTCGGCGCACAGTCAAGTCAATACGTGTAGGTGCTCATCCTTACAGCGCATGCGCGCGTGACTACCAGACCACGCATTCTGGTCCAGTCCTCAAGAAGCCTCCCCTTGTCCCTAGTTTCCCGGGAGCCCCACGCCACACTCCAGGCGTTGCAGTCTCCCAGGAGCAGGACAGGGCGAGGACGGCACGCAGTGAAGACGACGTCGAGCTCAGTGAGCCATAGCTCAAACTGAGAATCGTCTATGCTCGGCGAGATGTAGGCGGACACGACCGCAAACCCTTCTTATTCCGCCGCGACACACTCCCGGCCGCATGCAATTAATGCAAGGCGCGAGGTGTCCGCGGCGGAACCCCCAAAAATGCAACAGGCCGAGCCGTCCTGGTCCACCGGCCTTCCCGGGTGGACGTAGTACGGCTCGGCGACCACGGCCAATGGACCACTGCGCGATGGTCTGGTACAGAAGATCCTGGGCAGTGCGGCAGTGTTTAAGGTTCACCTGCAGGATGTGGGCATGGGCGTACATTAATGGACGTCCATGTCAGCATCCCGCCGCGAACCTTGCGTCCAGCGATTCCCTCAGCTTAGCCGCTAAAGCGTCAGCTTTGGGGCCGCTGGAGGCGCCGGAGACCTCGAGGAGGCGAGCGCCAGTGCGAGTGTTCTTGCACTGGAGCCCCCCCTGAATGCCGAGGGCCTTAAGGTCAACTGAGGCCTTTACAGTCCTCAGGACGTCGGCGTACCCCACACCCTTCTCCACGCCCACTGTCGTTACCGTCAGGACGACAGCGGTGGAGCGAGGGGGACGGGGCCTCTTTGGGCCTTCGCCGCGGCGGCTTTGGTCGCTTTCTTCTTGGCCCTCTTGCACTGCTTCTTGGCGCACACTACTTCCCATCCCTGCCGTCTGGAGGCATGTAAAGAAGTAGTAGGAGCAGCAGCGGGAGTGGCCCAGGAGGCAGCGGGGGTGGCACTCCTCTTGCCCTTCCCCTTGCCCTTTCATGAAATTGCCGCAACCTTGGCCGGCGTCCGCCTTGCTGGGACAGCGGACGGGGGCAGAGCGGGGCGGCTAGGTGGCCTGCCTCTTGGACTGGGCGCAACACCGGCGCCGGCAACAGCCACGTATGACAACGCGGGCTGCGTCAGCGGAGGGCAGTACGCCCGGTCCTCAAAGACGCCGAGGCGTTTCTCGATTGCCGCCATGACCTCGGTAAGAGTAGCTGCAGGCCGTGGCGGCGATCCAACATCCGCAGGCCGTGGCGGCGATCCACGCGCCGCGTTGGACGCGGTCTTGGTTGCCGTCCTTGGCGACGGCCCAGCAGTAGGGGAAGGTGGCATGGGACGCTCCGTCTGGGTCCCGGGAGGCCTCTTGACCAACTTGGTCAGGTTCGCGACCTCCTGTCGCAGGGCCTCCATCTGTTGCTGGGACGCGGCAAGGTCCGCCTCCAGACTGGCCACCTGACCCCGAAGCTTTTGCTCCTCCGCGGGGATGCTCCGCGCTAGGAGCTCATCAAGAGAAGACGTAGCGTGAGTCACGGCCGTCTTCACCATCTGCCTCTTACCCGGCATGTTCCTCGTACCATCCTTCATTGCTTCCGCAATCCGGGTAAGAGAGGGGGGGGGGGGGGGGGATCGAGGAGCTTTGGCACCCCTCGCTCCCGCATCTTCCGGTATGTACTGAACGGGGCGACCGCCACATATTTTGCCCGGAGGCACTAGTGCTCCGGTCGCGAGAGGTCTCGTCTTCGGCGTCCTCTTCTCCAGGGTCTTCTTCCCTGGAGTCTTCCAGAAAGAGGAACCCTGCGTCTCCTTGCGGCTGGGAACTGACTCATTCCCAGCTGCGGTTGACGCACACCCGCTGGCCTATCGGGCTTTGTTGACCCCTCCCAAATACCTGTTGGGGGTCGCTGTGACTGGTGCCGGACCTGAGACCGCATCAGTCACAGCCGGGTGTTCGTGGAGGGAAGTTTCACCTCCAGTTCCCCGTTGGGTAATCTATTTCTCCGTACTTTGCAAAGCCATTGTTAAATATGTTTAACGTCAGTCGACGGGTGACAACCTTGGCGTGACAGCTCCCCTGCACGATTCATCCCCTCACCGGGTGTCAGAGCTTGGGATTGGGTTAATTTTTTATAGAGGTGTTCATCCTCACGGCCCCGATGGGCCACCGGTCCTGTCAATTCAGGATTACGGCTGGGCCGGGCGGGGGTCTTCACAAGGCCATTCCGGCCGCCCCGTTGGTGATTTATAGTAAGGTTTTCTTCCTCACGGTTCTGAAGAACCGCTGTCCCGCCTGCTGCCAGCCGGGGTTCGACCGAGCGGTGGTCTCCGTGAGACCGTGTCCGACGCCACTGATGAGCTCAGTGGTGTCGGACCCGTCGCCCTAGCGGTTTCTCCGCAAAAGAGCACTCTGCTGAGCAGACTGTCAGGGGAGAGACCTGCCGCCGTGGTGGGTCTGTGTTCCTCATATTCAGAGGAGACAAGACTCCCAGTTTGGCCAGAATTAGCCGTAGTAGCTACAACTCTACGATATGTTGCCGCAGAGTTGCAGCCACTGCCGTTGCCCGGGATGCACCACGTGGAGGATCTGACCAACGCACCCCACCTATTTACTCTTACTTTTATTTTAATTTAAATTTTTATTTAGTTTAACTTAGTGTTTTGGTTTTGTGCCTTTCTATGATACTTATATTCAATTCAATATGATTATATTCAAATTGTAACCAGTTAAAATTGTAATTATTTTTGCAATTAAAAAGAGTAGCCTAAGTTTCTTGCTAGCTCTTCTCAAGACAAGATTCATGCTTTTATATTTTACTAATAATTACTAAAGATTATAATTCACTATCATTAGTTTTATATTATGACAGGATCTGTCACATCTTATTAAAATAAAGCGCAATTTTCTAAAAACCTGTTTTATTACACCATTGAAATGTATTTTCCTAACATACGAGTACCTTACAGATATGAATCTGCTCAAAAAGTCTGCATTCAGACTTACATTACATTTAATTTTAATTTTTTAACAAACAAAGCTGTAAACACATCGTACAATTTGATATGAAAAACATAATTAAGCAAAAAAAGACGTAAGTGGTACTTAGCCTGTCTGTAGTTTATCATAATAAAGAACTTCGTAAAAGACGTAACCGTGAGAGTTACAGTCTATTATTTATTTAGAAAACGATGATTGGGGTAAAAATCTTTAATCTGAGGATTACTGGTAAATATATAAGGAATACGTCTGTAAAACTTTAAATATTAATTATTCATTAGAAAGATAATTTTGAGGTAAGTATTTTGAATATAAAATAAAAGAAAGCTTGATTTTTTTACTTTTTTTTGGTATTTAACAAAAGATCATAGAACCAAAAACATACTAGAAAGTTAAACAGTTTTTTTGCTGTCTTGTAAAGTTAGTGTATTCCTCTTAAGCCTTTGTGCACTGTGGGCGCACACTAAGTTTCATAATAATGTATATTTAGAAATGAATTACTAATCAACTTCTCATACATAGTACGTAACATTAGCTCGTTATATACCTAATATTATAATTTCATACTGTTAGAAATGAGTGCCCGTGAGTTTTATTGCCAGGTTCTTTCTCTCAGGCTCTACATATTGTTTTGCGAATCTGGCAGTAAATGTCAGTTTAGAATGCTGAGCGTAGCGAGGGATTCAAAGTATATACGTCTCATGATAAAAATAATTTTACTCTCAAGGCTTAAAAATTACTTTTCATCGCTTTCTATGAAAACAAAAGAAATGTACTAGCGATAAAAAAAATCGGGCTATTTGTTTTTTTTTTCGGTCGGATTACTATTCATGTTCCAAATTCAAATCTCATTTCCCGCTAAAAAGTCTCTGAACATAAAAGAGGTATTTTAGACGCACTTTTGTAGGAACAAAACGGCACTTTTAAATAGAAGTGATGAAATGTTTTGACTGCTTCGGTGGCGTGGTCGGTAGTGCATCGGCTTTCGACGCCGGAGTCTCGGGTTCGATTCCCGGTCGGGACAAACTTTGTGTGATGACATATGCGTTTGTACCGAAATCTGGATGTTTCCTATGTATAATATGTATGTATTTACAAAAAAAAAATGTATATAAGTATTTATATCAGTTTATCTAGTACTCATATCACAAGCTCTGCTTAGTTTGAGACTAGATGGCGTTGTGTGCATTGTCCTAATATATTTATTTATTTATTTAAAACTACTATTTTCTCAGGCGACGTATTTTAAATCCCTCGCTACGCTTAGGATTCTACTTTAGAAATCCTCGATACGCTCGGGATTCTACTCTAGAATCCTTCGCTTCGCTCTGGATTCAAAATAGCGCTTTCGATAACAATACATCATTTTACTCCCTTGTCATAAAATCTACTGTTTCACTAACCACTGGGCCACACAGTTATCAGTTCATGCTATGCTTCAAGACTAAACTGGTTTTCATTATAATAATAGGAAAATTTCCTTATCCCATACCTCCACAATGGCTTAGTTCATTATTTACTGTAATTTACATATTATCAGCCGAGACTTGACCCAGTAACCTGTAAGGACACATGTGTACGGTTAGCAAAAGCATTGTTGTCAAATTATTGACGAGGTCGCCTGCAATGCGTGTAGATGTCAATGTCAAATTAGTTAGCGACTAGCCCTGTTACCATAACAACAAAAGTGCGGGCGGCCCGCGCGACATGACACTCTCTCATTATTGTATGAAATTGGACATTGACATTGACATGCATTGCGGGCAAAAACGCTTGACAGAAAAAGTGGTCACATCTATGGGCATTGCAGTCCTCCTGTGCCGAGAGAGCTGTATTAAGGTAAGCGTCCACATGTCCGCATCGTACGCAACGGACGCATCGCATCAAACGGATCGTAGTATTCTTTGTATAGAAAGTCAAACAAGTGCGTCCACAAATACGTATCGTACGCATCGCACGAATCTGCTCATCGGCAATGCCGACGGCGTTGTTTCGAAGGGCAACTTTTGCGATGCGTGCTGATGATACATCGTCCGCCATTTGCATTGGACGATCGTTCTGTTGATGTTGATGATCGTCCAACACACGTTGTTTAGCGATTTATTTCATTAGCGAAAATTCAAATGGCAATCCGATTACTGGTCCTTGCGTCGGCAAATCCAATCGCTACCGATACAGTGGACGCACTGTGAAAAATTAATCCAATAAAATTAATAGCATGGCAGTCGATTAAGTTATTCAACCAATTATATTGTAGAGAATGTCGAAGCATTACACACAATATTGAAATTTTCTGGGATATCATTGGTCATCGACTGAACTTGAAGCTGGCTGTGATAGCCCTTCAGTTGATTCACTCACCGACCCGGGATGAAACCCGACCCCAAAGATGCGGGATAGCACCCGAACAAACCGCGCGATCGTGACTTTGAACACCTCTAAAGTCCGTCGGTGCCAAGACTACTCCCAAGAACGCACCTGAGGCGCCCTGCAATGGACGTAGGGGCAGCCACAGCCTTGTGCCGCGAATAAAGAAAAGCTCTACAGTCAACACGTAGAGTCGTAGGATTATTAATAATTTGGAGCAAATTTCAACCTTTCTCGTGATATAGGTTACTTGTTTTCAATTCCTACGAGAACTCGTAACCGACGTAAAGTATATAGATTAGCTACATGTACTAGTGAAAGAATTTTCAAAATCTGTTCAGTAGTTTCGGATATTATTCAATGCAAAGAAATAAATAATATATATAATCTTTCCCCTTTATAATATTGGTAATTAGCGCACGCCCGCGGCTTTGCCCGCTTGACAAATTAAATACACAAAAACCTTCCTCGAGAACCACTATATCCATTAGTGAAAACTGTATCAAAATCCCTGGCTTAATTTTAAAGATCTCAGCATACATATGGTACGGAAGCTACTTTGTATAACTAACCGAGCAAGCGAAGCGAGCGAAGCGTCTACATTTCGAGATTGAACAATTTTGCTTTCGTCCGTCTGTCTGTGTGTATGTGTGTTCCTGGTTAGCAGCCACAGTTTGTATCACGATATTCACGAAACTTGGCACAAGTGTTCCTTGATTTAATACTTTTTTTTTTAATTCTTTATTGTACAGATTTACAAAAACACAAAACACACAATAACAATATGTACAAAGGTGTGCTTAAGCCAGTAATGGCTTTTCTTCCAGCAGACCTTAGAGGTATAGAGGAGATAAATAATAGTAAAGAGAGAAGAGGAAAGTGTAAACGCGTACACATACAACACTACATATAATACAAGAAGAAAATTAAACTAATAAATTTAATACATATAACAGACATTAAATATATACAACTTAATAATATAAGACTAAGGCTAAATACCTACATGCTACATACAGATGTAAATTATACTTACTAAATAAGAAGGAGATAATATGAAACAAATAAAAGTCAAAAGAATAATTATGGAAAATCATAGTTGGGAGAGGAAAAGCTCCTTTACCATTTTCTTAAAAATGTCCAATGAACGACTAGCACGAATATCAATTCAATTCAATTCTTTGTTATGGCCTCTGCTTGCACTTGCAGCAACTTGCCAATGACCAGTGAGTAAAGCTAATAACGTAGGAGATTTTAACTGTGGGTCGAAATTATGATCGGTGGCCGAGTAATTCCATAACTCAGTCAGAGTCTAAACAAAAAAAAAATACCATAAAAGATAAAAGAATACAATTAAAACTACCATAAATAAAGAATATTCTATCTACAGTAACTACTAACTACACAATACATTAAGATATAAATAGATAAGAGACCACAAAAAAGGGGGGATATGGTTACGTAATTTAAGTAGGTAGGTACCTATAGTTTTAATTTATTATATTCAATTTACAAAGGGTCTTGATAAAAGGGGTATCGACCAGGGCTAGAAGAGTTTTGAAAGATGTAGGTAGAGGAATATTAGAGGAAAGCACATCGTAAAGAGAAATTCGTTGATTTGGACAGGAGAAGAAGATGTGATCCGCGTCACCTTCATCCAAACCGCATTCACAAAGAGAATGATCCCTAACCTTAATCTTTGCCAAGTGAACTGGCGTACATGCATGACCTAAGCGGAGACGAGAAACTACCGATGTCGAGTTTTTTCCAAAGCCCCGATTCTTAAAGAACCATGGCTTTTTGGGCACGAGTGGTTGGATGTCACCATAGTATTTGCCCTTCTTTTTTTGAGACAGACGCCATACCTCGTTCCATGCACGAGATAAGCTGTCTCCTGAAACTTGTGACAGATCTTGTGTCGATATTTCAGTATACTCCAAAGAGCCTAGTCTGGCTGCTTGTTTTGCGCATGAGTCAGCTGTTTCATTACCCGCAATGTTTGAGTGACCGGGGATCCAAGCGAGACAGATTGCAAGACTCTTTAGATGACACCTAAAGAGCGCCTCTCTAATTTTAAAAATGATAGGGGACCTAGACTTAGTGCGGAAGGGGTGTGAATTAACTGCTTGGAGACAGCTTTTGGAATCGGATAGTATTATAGAATTGTTTAGGTTATGAGTTAAAACATACAGAATAGCTTCAAGGATAGCTATAGACTCTCCCGTAAAAACTGAAGTCATAGAGGGACATTTAAAGCTAAGGATAATGTGGAACTTTGGAATCCATACAACCGCTCCTACAAAACCGCAATAGTCTGACTTAGAAGCATCCGTGTAGATTTTAGTCCACCCATCGAAATTACATATTGGATATTGAATTATTGAAGGCAAAGTTAGCACAAATATCATGTTTTTGGACCCCCATGTCAAGTATTATTGGAGGAGAATAAATGATAGTTTCATACGGAAGAGAATACAGAGGATTTAGTTGGGACCGAATGACAGGATTTGGCAGACGGGTGAATTTTATGAAACTATTTAAGATGCAAGGAAGGTTATCAGGGCAAGAGATTGAACCTATATTGTATAAATCACCAAGAAGGCCGAGTTTATCCAAGAGGACATGCTGAGAGTTTTGTACCAGTTTGAAAAGAAATTTGTCCGATAAGTACTGTCTACGGAGGAAAGGAGGAGGATCTACTGCTTCTACTTGCATAGCATTGATTGGGGAAGATTTCATTGCTCCAAGGATAATACGCAAACATTTTGACTGAATTTTGTCTAGTTTTGCAAGAGAAGATTTATTGCAGGGATCTAATAAAAATGAAGCGTAATCCATATGGCTGCGAACAATTGCATTATATAATAATTTTTGATTGAATGGGTGAGAACCCCACCATGCACCAGAAAGTGACCGAAGGATATTAATATTTTTGATGCATTTACTACTAATGTAATCAAAGTGAGTTGACCCAGTCATTCTTGAGTCAAGCCACAAGCCAAGAAATTTAGCATTAGAATATTGAGGGATTGGCAAACCTTCAATCTGCAAGTCAACTGATGGAATATTTCTTTTCTTAGTAAACACAACTACCTTGCATTTAGAAGGGGATAAAGAAAGACCATGATTTAGAAGCCAATGATTTAAGTGGATTAGGGCATTGTTTAGGTTTATTGAAAGTTCTTCAATAGAGGAAGACGAAGAGTACAGAGCTAAGTCATCTGCATATTGAAGAATCTGGCAAAATGGTTGGACTACTTGCTCGACATCATAAGTATACAAACTATAAAGGAGGGGACTTAGAACCGAGCCCTGGGGAAGACCTTTCCAGATGGTTCTAGGGGGAAGAAGGCAGTTCTGGTTCTTGATAATTATCGATCTTTCCATTAAAAGGTTTGCACAGAAATGGACTAACTTGTCCGGAACATTCAGTTGAAGAAGTTTATTTCTGAGTACCGGAAGAAGAACATTGTCATAAGCTGCTTGAATGTCTAAAAAAACAGTGGCCATATATTTCTTTTGAAGGAGGGATATACGAATCTCGGAAGTTAGAATGCTAAGACTATCCAGAGTACCCATATTCCTCCTGAAGCCAAACTGGGACTTAGCCAAAATTTCTCGACTCTCCGAAAACCATTCCAAACGGTGTTTTATAAGGTGCTCTGTTATCTTGCACATCACTGAGGACAGAGCTATCGGGCGCCTACTGTTAGGGGAGGATGGGTCAACACCAGGTTTAAGGACTGGGACGATAATTTGAGTTTTCCAATCAGGAGGAATACTCCCACTGTTAAAAATGACATTAATTATGTCCAGAAAGTGAATTTGGACAGCGACTGGAGCCTTGACAATAAAAGAATATGGGATTTGATCAAACCCTGGAGCTGAGTCTTTTAATCCCTTGATTGCTAGCTGGAATTCTTGAGCTGTGAAGTTATTATTAAACATTCCCTCATGTTGAGTAGGAGCAGAAGGGCGGACAGCGGATGGAATAGAGTCATAAGTAGGAACCCATGGTGGGGCTAACCTATCAGCAAAGGCGTCAACCCACAATGTCAAATCGTTGTCAGTATCGTTGACTATATTACAGGATCCTCTGAATCTTTTTATTTGTTTCCAAACAATTGAAGATGGGGTTCTGGGAGATAGGTTCTCACAGAACCGGGTCCAGCCTTCTTTTTTCTTTGCGGACAGGGTTCTTCGAGTCTGTGCTGCTTGACGTTGATAGATAAGCAGATTTTCAACTGTCATAGATCTGCTGTAATTCGATTCAGCCTCGCATCTGGATTTAACAGAGTCAGTACACTCTGCGTCCCACCATGGGGTCGATAGAATGGACTTAGAAGGGACTTTAATGGGAATATGGACATTCGCACAGGAGATAACGGAGTCACGGAATAGGTTGTAGGACTGAATAATATTGCTGCCAGTGGGAACCAACAGAGATGATATTTTGAACTCCAAAGATGTACCATAGGCAGGCCAATCTGCTCCAGACAACCTGTATCTAAAAGAGGGGGATGAATTCAGTGGACGAGATATAGTCATAGAAAATTTTATTATAATAGGGAAATGATCACTTCCGTGAGAATGGTCAAGAACTGACCAAGAGGACATAAGAGAAAGAGAGGGAGAGCAGATAGTGAGGTCAACAGCACTAAGGTTTTGGTGAGAAGGGAGAACTCGGCGGGTAGGGGATCCAGAATTTAAAATGCATAAGTTAAGTTCATCCAGAACTTCTATTAAGGCATAAGCAAATGCATCACAAAGACTGGACCCCCAGGAAGTATGGTGAGCATTGAAATCTCCCATAATGACTACAGGAGGAGGGACTGAGTTGAACAGTAAAAGAAGGTCAGGGATCAGGGTGGAGCAAGGATGAGGGATATACAAGGAAATGAATGACAAATTACATAACCTGGCAGCAACAATATTTATATGAGGGGAGTGAGAGGGAAGGGTAATCTGAGCAAAAGACTGTTTACGACTGAGCAAAAGAGCACAACCAGCATAGCCATCAGCTCTGTCATCCCGAAGACATGAGTAACCTGGAATACGAAATGTACTACCAGGTACTAACCATGTCTCCGAGACAGCTATCGCCACAGGGTTATACTTATTAATCAGTGAGAACAGTTCAGGTTTTTTAGGTCTGAGGCTTTTAGTGTTCCACTGTATTATAGTCGGGTCCATTGGATGATAGAGGAAGTAAGAAATTAGTAAGTGATTGGGCAACGTTGGGCGGTAAAGAGATGTTATTTTGTGAGATAATAAATATAATCATGTTTAAAACAGAACGAAGAAGACTTTGTGAAGATTGCAGATCTTGGGAAATATCTTGAGAACAAGAGGACTGAGAAATTGGGAATGCACAGCCATTAGGGGAGGAATGTCCATCTTGTGATATGAGTGCTTGATGAGCAATCCTATCATAAGACTTGCCAAGGGGAACATGAGGACGAGGAGACTTAAATATGGTTTTTTTATATGTTGTGGACTGAGAGGGATAAATGGAGGCGGATGATGATTGAGAAAGTTGAGGAGTGGAGGATTTTGCAGCAGCTGAAAATGATTTAATAACAAGAGGAGTGGCTTGTGAGGCTTCCATGTAGGATACACCCTCACGAGCCATGAGAGATTTAATGTCCTTTTGACGTTTGTGTTCGGGGCAGGATCTGTCGGTGGCTACATGATGTTGATTGCAGTAAAGGCAAATAATTTCTGCAACACTCATGGTGCATGAATTGCCCTGGTGTTGTTGTGCGCATTTGTAGCACCTAGGTGAAGATTGCCGACATTGGTCAGCCACATGGATACATACAGCAACGGAGACACTGAATAGTGGGAAATTCATACTGTTCTACCGGAAGGGATGTATGGAATGAGTATATATGGGAAGGGAGGGATTTGCCCCTAAATGTGATGACTATTGTTTGAGTTGGAACATATGTAACCATGTTGTCACTACCAATGGTTTTTCTATTGAGGCGACGAGCTTTGAGAATGTATCCAATGCCAGGGGGTAGAGCTATTGAGTTCACAAATTCGTCCATTGAAAGGTCAACGGGAACTGTGCGGACTACACCCATCCTTGAAACGTTATATGAAGGTATGTAAGCCTCATATTTATTGTCGACTAAAATTGAATTCGCAAGGAAATTGTTTGCGTCAACGGCATTTAAAAATTGAACCGACATTTTATTCCTGCCTATCCTTTTAACTCCCCCCATGGAAATATTTTTTATTTTGTGGGCAACTAAAAACTGACCGAATTTAATAGGTTTTACCGAGTAACCTGCTGGTAAATTTTCGTCTTTTTTAGAACTATAAACTACAAACGGACCTTTGTCATTTTCGTCGTAGGATTTAACTCCTAACACTATTGTAGGATGATTGAATATGGTTTGGATCGAAGCTGACGCAGATTCAGCATCTAAAATGGTTTTTTTGGGCGCAGCTACATGTTCTTGAGATTCATTTCGTCTTTTTTGATGACTAATACGAGAAGGCGAAAACTCTTCAACAGACATAAAAATATCCGGTGGATCGGGGGGTTCCGGAGGATCCCCCATCCTACCAGACAACCGAAAAAATCTTACAAACACTTAACACATACAACAATATAAGACTCTGACGGAAAAATAATTAAGAAAAAGGGCAAATAATTTGGAATTTCTCTATTATCTCACTTACACTATATTAACCCTGCAAGGTCAAAATGGCAGTCCAGCACGAATATCATGTGGTAGCGAGTTCCATAATCTGACAGCCTGGATTGTAAACGAATTGTCATAACAACTAGAGACATGAGCAGGAGTTCGAAGAAGTAGGGACGAGGAAACACGACATGCTTTGTCTCTAGGCACCAAATACTCAAAACGCTTACGCAGATAGGCAGGAGAATTAGGATTGTGAAGGATAGTACAGAGAAGAGAAAGCATATGAACTTTGCGATGTTGCCGAATAGGAAGCCACCCCAATCTATGCCGGAATTCAGATACGTGATCGTATTTACGAAGACCATAGACGAAGCGGATACCCAGATTCTGCAAGCGCTCAAGCTTATTGACAAGCTCCTCCGATGCATCCAGGAAACAGACATCAGCATAGTCTAACAATGGTAGAAGAAGAGACTGCGCAAGAGTCACTTTAGTTTGAAAAGGTAAGAGCTTCTGAAGAGATTTTAGAGATTGAAATGAGTAGGACACCCTCCTACTCATCTCAGCAATTTGTACTTCCCATGAAAGATACGAATCTATATGAAGTCCCAAATTCCTGGCACTGTTAGAGAACTCGATAGGCTCAGAATTAAATATAACTGAAGGCAAAGACTCATAATTCACGAGACCAAGCATATAGCAGCCACCGACAATTAGTGCCTGTGATTTACTGGGATTAACTAACGAGCCAAAGGATTTGGCCCAAATGCAGACATTTTCAAGGTCACCATTGATGGCAGCAACAGCTTGATCTATTTCGTCAACCCTAAAATGTCGATATAACTGCAAGTCGTCTGCGTAAAGATGATAATTTGAATTCAAGACTTTTTTCATCGTGAGCTTTTTTTGGATTGGGGGAAAATGGGGAAAAAAGCTGAATTAATGTTTTTAACACTCACGAGGTCTAAGGTCTACTGTTCGACCATAGAACGATCACTAGTTTTATGTTATGAAAAAAGATGAGTTCTAATTGGTTCTACTAATTAAAACTCAATGAAAATTACATATTTGAGCCGTTTGGGGTTGAGACACTGGGGTAATGGGGTCCGAGTGCTCGCCGCCTTTATAGAGACATTGCTAAACGCTTAATCGATGCTTCTCAGGACCGAAGGCTGGCTAATTTCTGGCCCAAAGAATAAGTATCGCCATCCAACGTGGCAACGCAAAGGGTCCAGAAAGTAGTGATCAATGGTAAACAGTCACCTGGTTCTCCTGTAGCAATGGGGGTACCGCAGGGTTCAATTTTGGGACCTTTTCTTTTTCTAGTATATATTAATGATCTCCCTCACCTCATAAGAGACGACCACGAGGTAGTTTTGTTTGCTGATGACACTTCTTTAATATTTAAAGTTAAACGTGGACAGCGCGAACTTGACGATGTAAACATTACCCTCTCTAGGATAGTCCACTGGTTTTGTGCTAATAATTTATTATTAAATGAAAATAAAACTAAATGTGTAAGATTCACCTTACCTAATGTAAGACTTGTTAAAACCAGTGTTAAGGTTAGGGATGATATAATAGAATTGGTCGATGACACTGTCTTTCTGGGCATAACGTTAGACTCCAAATTGCAATGGGGGCCTCATATCGGGAAAATTTCGGCCAGGCTTAGTTCAGCAGCCTATGCTGTCAAAAAGATCCGACAACTTACAGACATTAAAACGGCGCGTCTTGTCTACTTCAGCTACTTCCACAGTATCATGACATATGGCATACTACTGTGGGGTAACGCTGCCGATATTGAATGCATCTTTGTGTTGCAGAAGAGGGCTATCCGGACTATCTATGGAATGGGGTCTCGGGAGTCATTAAGAGATAAGTTTAAGCATATTAACATCCTTACAGTGTATTCACAGTATATTTATGAAATTTTATTGTATACCCACAAGAACAAAAGTAAGTTTGTGAAAAATAGTGATAATCATAATCTAAACTTAAGAAATAAGGATAAACTGGCTGTTCCTAAATTTAGGCTTCATAAAGTGAGTAATTCTTTTGCGGGGAACTTTATTCGAATGTACAATACATTGCCAACCGAAATAGCAAATTTATCTGTCAATAAATTTAAAAAACTAATAAAAAGTAAATTGTGCCATAAAGCTTATTATAGTATTAATGATTTCTTAGATGACAAGGCGGCCTGGTTGTAACAACGTAACGAATTGCTCCTTTCTAAATAACTCTGTATTAGATTTAAGATGAAATATTTTGAAAAAAGCCGAGCTGAGTTTCTTGAGGGCTCTTCTCAGTCTCGTTGCATTTTGGAACCCTCGGTAGAGTCACACCAACTTCTGACGAATCTAAATAATTTTCTGAAAATTTCAAAGATAATAAACGTTATTTTATTTTATTTTATTTTATTTCAACACAGCCAGCATTCTGGGAACCTTCCCAGTAGGCAGTGTAAATATTTTTAGTATATAATTATGTATATTGTAATTCTTATTGTAAATAAACTTCTTATTATAATATATATTACGCCTTTAATTAAAATCTATTTTGCAATCAGTACTTCAACCACTTCAACTGTAAATAACACCTAACTCAAGGTTTAACTCAATGAACAGAAAAGGCACGAATAAGGTAATTAGTAGTTAGTAATTACTAATATTATAGGGGTTCTATTAGAGGTTAACACTAATCTTATCTACACATGATACACCTGCTGATACATGGACGAGGTCGAAGGTTAGATCCTATTATACATACACCAAGATCTTTAACCCTCAGCATGCCTGGTGTCCAAATGTTACACGGTATGCCTTGTAGGGTCTCACGGACCCGGACTATTAGCCCACTATAAACATGTAGTAGCTAGTGTATTAAATTAATTGATAAGCTAGCAGTATAATATGCTACAGTATGTAATAAAAATAACCCAGAATCAATATGTTTTGTTATTTATTCTTATAATTAAACATAAGCAGCGATTTTAACAAAAGCGTATGCGTAGCGTTTTTACTTTGCATCATGTATGAAAGTTGTACTTAAATAATAGGTACACGCGCACTTAAATCACATCTTTGTTCTAAACAACCTTACCCTGGACTAAAATGGCGGGTGTCGGACGTCTAGAGACTCATAACGGTCAGCTATGGAAGACGGTTGCGTGCAAAATTCAAATTTGAATGAACTGCAGCAATTTATGTTTAGTGATGGGTCTGTGGGACCCTACCAGGCATGCCAAAGGGTTAAAAAAACCCTTTTTTTTGAGATTTTATTTTTAGGTTATTTTTAGTCAGTAGGATGAGGTCTAGATGATATGCGAATGAGGTAAATTTTTAACCGACTTAAAAAATAGGAGGTTCTTAATTCGACTGGTTTTTTAGGTAGGTATACCTCATGAAACCTATTTTGATGCATAATTGAATGTAGTGCTTCTTGTGTGGTCATATTTTAATTTGGTCCCATTACGACAAAAGGTTGGTCCCATCAAGGTATTTTAAAGTCTTTTTTTCGTCAAAATTACCTATTTCCCGCTAATAACAGTATGTAAGTGGTGCTTGGGTGGCATTTTTGTGTATAATTATGTACTAACTATTGTACGAGTACCTAATATGCCATAACTTAAAAAAATGCAAAGATAAAGCCAGACCAATGGAATGACATTAAGTATGAAAGAATCCAAACATTCTAAATAAATTTACATGAACTAGTTACAATATCTGACATTGAATATTTAGAATAACACATGGGATTTATTATTGAGATGAATCTAAGGATAATCTACTAGACAAAGAATGCGCATCGTTTTCGCTAACTATGTAATTCTTTTGGGATAGATTTATAAGCATCAGATAAAAAAAAATACAGCATATCATATTTATTTCCTGGCAAATAAACCAATTGTTTAACAATACTAATAGGTACTAGAAATAATTCAAACATAAACATTTATAGTGTTTTATATTTCTTCTTCAAATGCGTCAAATAAATATATTTAACGTACAAAAAATATGATTTGCACATCAAAATTTACTGATTGCACAGCAAAACCTACTAAGGTCTTAGGGCAATCCGACTTGGATAGATTAGGTTACAAGATCACCACTGGAAATTCCCTGTGTGCTCACCAGAGGCGCTCGGCAATGGACGTAGGAGCGACAGCGGCCTGGAGCCGAGGAACTTAAAAAAAATGTTTAGGGCAATCCGACTTGGATAGATTAGGTTAGTAGACTAAAGTTTTTAACTTTAGTCATCATGGTTGATTTTTTAATACCTAGAAATGGTCATAAATCAATCCGACTTGGATAGGTTAGGTTAACTTAAAATTTTTAAAGAAGTAGCTATGCGTCACGAACTTAAATTGCTACTAAAACTATATATTTTAGCTTCGGAAAGGGATTTTTTTAGTACAAAACGAAGGTTTTTTGATTAGCAATGAAATACTACCCAAATCTTTTTGTTTGTTGTGTTTGTTATACTCGTATAATCTTTAATAAGAAATGAAAGCGAAAAAAGATTAGAAATTTAAAACTATACCTACTACGCAAGTGAAGTCGCGGGTAATTAATTAACTATTTGAAAAAGGAATATTTATAATTATTCTGGATCATCATTATCCACTGAGCCTTTTCTAACTCAGTTGGGGTCGGCTTTCTTATTGGAAGAATTTTTATATTTTCCGTGGAGCGACTGCCATCGGACCTCCAAAGCCTAAGGGTGATATTGAAGTTCTGTAGTTAAACCATTCATAATAATTGGTTTTGGTATTATGAAGCAATCACATCCTTCACTGGGTTAAGGTCTACGGACCTCGTTTCATATGCAACTGCGACTATCTCTTGATGATTCATTCTTCAACACAAAGAATGCATCTTTAGATCGATCTAGTGACATACAATCACGTGTGCCATGCGGTCGCATGGCATTGTCATCTGCAGCGTGTGTTTTAAAAAAAAAAATCGGTTCAATAATACCTCATTTAGTTTGTGGCCGCCATAATAAGTGGACGTTGTGAATTTTTAAAATTATTCTAATTGAATTCCAAATTTAAATATTTATGTCATTTATCTAAATTTAAAACTAAATACGAATTCCAAGCTTAACATCTATAAATTCGAAATTAGAACCCGAAGTTTTAAAAAATGCTCACACAAATATTAGCAATATTTTTTTTAATAACCACAGTGCATTCCGAATATTTTTTGAATAAAATCAATCACATGAGCTATTATAGAAACAGAACGCGTCCATCCAAATCGTTTTCAAGTTTCTCGACGAATTATTTCAATCAGAATTCTCTTCTGAAACCGGGGAAGGGTGAAAAAGTGAAGTGTGGTACGCGAACAGTGAACTTTAACCCTCAAAGAACTGGAAAAATTGTTGGTGGCACCGAAACTCCTTACGGAGCATTTCCTTGGCAAGTAAGTAGTTCCTTAAAAATAAAAAAATATTAATATACTAGTGGTCGCCCGCGACTTCGTCCGCGTGGTAATTTGGATTTATTCACGTTCCCGTCGCGCCGCGTCATATTTTTTATTATTAGGGATCTTTCCTCGAAACAAAAAATGCTAGTATATAGTCCTGGGCTGGACTGGAGGAACGTTCTACTAACTGACCAACACACCACTAGCACAAAATGTTGGCATACTTCACTGCTTATAAAATACTAGCTGATCGCCGCAGCTCCGCACGCGTGTTTTAATTTACTCGTTCCCGATTCCCGTAGGAACACATTACCGGGATAAAAATTAGCGTATGTTACTCAGGGTGAATGTAGCTTTCCAATGGTGAAAGAAGTTTTTAAATCGGCGCAGTAGTTTTTGAGTTTATTCATTACAAACATACACACAAAAATACTAATCTTTCCTCTTTATAATAGTAGTATAGATATCAAATTAGATCAAAGACCACCAAATATTGTGGAAATCGGATGATAAATATGGCCGCTTATCCGGAACACACATTACAGACAGTCGGACGAAAGCAAACTAGGTAGTATAGTCTCGAAATATAAATATATATATATATATATAACTATTACAGATTTAGAAATCTTTCATGATACAACACTACATAATTAGTGACATTTGTAATTCAATTTATTTTGTAATTTTGAAATTCTAATTTAATTTATCTAATATATAAAATTCTCATGTCACAGTTTTCGTTGCCATACTCCTCCGAGACGGATTGACCGATTCTCATGACATTTTGTGTGCATATTGGGTAGGTCTGGGAATCGGACAACATCTATTTTTCATCCCCCTAAATGTTAAGGGTAGTCCACCCCTAAAGCAAAACAACGTTTGCCGGGTCAGCTAGTTCTAATATATGAAATTCGGCCAGGGCGCCACAGACTCATTTACGCAGAGGACCATCGACCTCCATGCTCGGGGCCTGAGGACGGCGGAGTAGCCACCCGCCGTCCCTACAGAAGCAGGTTAGATTAGGCAGGCTATTATTAGCAGGCTAGATAGGCAGGCTAGATGCTGCGGAGCCTCAGTCCCACAACACGCAACCAGATTCACTCACCGACGTGGGATAAAACCCAACCTCAACGACGTGGGATTTTTATTCCGACCAAACCTCCTCCAAAAAAGGTGGCCAAGGTCCACCGGGCGCCACTGGAAATACCTTCTGGTGTGTACCAGAGACGCCCGCAGCAATGGACTTGGAATAGGAAGGAGCGACCGCGTTCACGTGGAATTAAAATATATGACATTATTGAATCGTCCTATAAATATTGCATGCTCGGTGAGGTAGAGCACAGCGGATGTAAATTCCTGTATCATCTAGGATAAATTTGTAATAATTTACCTGTGTTCAGCAATAAATAAATGATTCATGAACATATCTCAAGATATTTGCCATGACTGCGGAGCAACCAGTGTTGTTATACACACACACATACACACACACACATATCACGCCTATATCCCGAAGGGGTAGGCAGAGGTGCATTACGCACCCACAACTTGCCAGTATTTTTAGTCCCACGTAATAGGGGGCACATTTATAATGGGTTATGTCCAAAATGGCCGAATGAATTTAATAAAAAGTAGCAGCTATATTGTAATTTTGAAAAAAAATTGAAACCCCGTTGCCTTGCGATGAAATGCTGATGAAAGGCAACAAAATCTTACGTGCCAGCCGCTATGGCACAGCCAATTAAAGTCCTGGGCGTCTCGGACTAGGACTAGTGTTATTATTGAATGCAGAAAAGGCCAAATGCGTTAAGATAATACTGTTCAACGTGAGGTTGCTCACGTTGTTGTCGTTCTGGGTGGTGTTTGAAACTCAAATATATTTAGGGCACTTTTCCTGTCATGCGTCAGTTCACCAGCGTGTGGATCTCGCCCGCAATGCGTGCTGACAACGTCAAATCAGTTCGCGACTAGCCCCGTTACCATAGGAACCGACTGTGGGTGCCCGCGCGACGTAAAACCCATTTCAATTTAGTATGTAATTTGACATTGACATCGACACGCAATGCGGACGTAATCCAGTCAGCACATAAGAATTTACATTTAAAGCCTCAAAGCAACGGGTGGAGCCAAGACAAGAAGAACCTGGCAATAAAAACTCCGGGTCCCTCTTTTCTAATTATCGCAACGTCTGACTGTCTTAGCGATAAACTGAAAAACTATGCACAGATTTTCATGCTGCTTTCACTAATTGATAGAGTTTCACTAGTTGGTAGAACGTTCGTCCTGGAAAGGGATCAGTCGCTGGTTCGAGTCCAGTCCAGGCTATAGTTTTGTGATTCATATTGTAAAATTATAAAAGAAAAAGTTAGCATACTTCACTATAAAATATATTAATTAAGGTTTTATGTACCTAACACTATATACTTATTGCAGAAATGAGAATTACAATATACATAAGAGACTGATGATCCTCGCGCAGGCAGTTTTCTCGCGCAAAGACTCTCATTGGCAATTCAGCGCGGGAATGCTGCCTGTGTTATGGGCACTCTGCCTAAGTCTCCCTGCCTTACTTATTTATTTTAGTTTTTAGTTTTAGATAGTATAGTTTGTAGTTTGTTTAGGTTTTTCTTAGTTTAAATTTCCTGTTCCTTGTATTCATGAAAGATTATAAATTGTATCTTGGACTACCATATAGGTACATAATTATATACTAAAAATACAAAATATCGTTTTATAAATCCTTCGCGTCATTACCGACTGGGAAGGTTCCCAGAATGCTGGCTGTGTTGCCACGTTGGATGGCGATACTTATTCTTTGTGCCAGAAAATAGCCAGCCTTCTGGTCCTGAGAAGCATCGATTAAGCGTTCAGCAATGTATCTATAAAGGCGGCGAGCAGTATTGGCCTTCAGCTCTTTCGCACTAATCATAAGACTGAAGGTTTCAGGTACACATCTGTTACTGTCACAACTTAGTTTAGTCAAATGCCTAAATTATATTCGGTATTGTTCAAAATTTAGTTACGGATGTCTGTGTAAGATGACATTGAGCTCTACGAACTTGAACTGTAACTTTTTCATAACAAACCTGTCAATGGTTAAATTCACGCACTATTATTACTGGGTCAACCATAGATACCAAAGACTTTCAATACGTAGACACGAAGAGTAGTACTGAAAAAGTGCTCACTTCGCGTTGTTGCCAATTGGTAGTAACTCATAATTTATTATACCAAGACAATTGTGCGTATTTTCGTAGAAACTTATTTAATTTTATTGTTTAGTTTCTATAATATTTCTTACACATTTGTTACGTGATTTAATATCGTAATTTTCCACTTTTTTGACTGCGATAACGTCACCTCGCGCGCCCTTGAGTACGACTAAATTTTTATTTGATACTGCCAGTCTATAGCTTGGAGGTCTATGATAAATTACTAGTAATTTTACTAGATATCTATGGGGACAACTTTTATCATAAAGTCATAACATAGTATGAAACAAAGTCGCGTTCGCTGTCTGTCCGCCCATAGATCTTTAAAACTACGGAACGGATTTTTATGTGGTTTTCACAAATGGATAGAGTGGTTTTCGAGGAAGATTTAAATATATAATTTTTCACGCGGGCTAAGATCCATTTGCCCATATTTTTAAGCGGCCTTCACACACCCATCTGTCACATGGGCAATTTAGGGTTCAAAGCGCGATGGCGCGGTCGTATTAATTATTAACACAAGTTACAGTAATAATTAAGGTGGCAATTTAGGGTCATCCGTCGCTTAACACTTGCTCTGGCATTTCTGGTCGAAAGGTACCCTTAGTATGACAGGTGCATCTATCATTTACAGTATTCTTTTATCTGTGGTGACGTTATCCTCATTAGCGCCAAGCCAACTTGAATTGCAACACCATTTAAAAAAAGGTTATTTTAAAAGCCTACTTCCCAATGCCAAATAAATTGTTATCAAACAAAGCTAAATATAAATTCCGTCACCGATCATTACGTCCGTGAAAACGAAATGTATACCGAACATTGCGTAACATAACCTCAATACTTATTTTTGTCTCCCGCGCAAAGAGAGTGCAAGACATAATGTAATGTCAAGTTGACAGTCTTTGTTGCGTTCGGAAATTAATGGCGGGCAATTATGAGGGCTTTCACTTTTTTTTGTAATGACGTTTTCATGATTACCTCTTAATATAATGTGGATGATATGACGCCTGTGATTCAATTCAAAGTTGATTCTGAATAACATTGTGAAACTTGACATTGTTAAACATATTTGTGGGGATGTAGAGGGTAATTAAAATACTGACCAAGTGTGAGTTGTACTCGCGCACCGAGGGTCCCGTACAAACCTTAAAATTTATGCTTTTCGCAATTTTTTCTTTATCTTTGCTATAAAAACTTGGCTTTTTACCATGTTTCAAGATACTGAGTTACCCTGTACGTTGTAATTCCTTTGCGAGTGTGAAATATGCAGCTTAAACAGCTGTATCTTTTGATTAAAAGCTTTTCACAGCTCCAAGGGACAGTAGACCTTAGTAAAGACAGAGCTTGCCGAGTCTTCACAACGATCGGCTCAATCAAGAATGTATGCGATACGATAGCGGGCGCATCTCTTAACCTATCAACTTGAAATTTGGCATAAAGATATAGCATAAGCCTGTGGTTTGCTGTATAGTTTTTGGTGTGTGGCTCTTATAGTTTTTGAGTTATTAAGCATTAAAGAAACATGCCTTTGACAGTGCTAAAAAAATTAGGTTAGGTAGGGTTAGGTTAAGATTCCGCCAGCTCCGTCTTTATTATTTCTATGTAACCGCCCGCGTTCCAGCGAACCACTCTAGTATTTAATATGAGTCCCTACACCCGAACCTAAAGGTCTTGAGAGACAGACAGACGGACACAAAGTGATCCTACGATGGTTCCGTTTTTTCCTCTAGAACCCTACAAAATAATGCCAAGACGCTTTATCAAAATCTCTAGGGTTGCCATCTATACCTACATACGGACTACTGACAGACAGACTCTCTGGCAAAACTATTTTACAGTGTTTGGAAACCGCAATAGGCTTGCCACCTATCGTAGAACCAACAGAGGCTAGCGCAATGTCAGCGTAATGGAGGCCTCTGTCTACCTCTTCGGTTCCGTACCCAAAAGGTAAATTGGAACTCTATTACCAAGGTTCCGTGCCTCCGCTGTACGTCCATCTGTCTGTCCGTCTGTCGTCATGAACCGTGATAGTTAGACAGTTAGAAATTCACAGATGATGTTGGACTCCTATACAACAAAAGTGTTTTTTGCCGTTTTTATAGAAAATAACCCTTCGTGCACGAGTTCGACTCGCACTTGACTATGATTGTGGATCCCACATAATAGAGGACGAACCTACGAGCCACAAGCTCGGAACTTCTGTTTGTCTGAACCTCGTCCGTTGATTGGCAGGTGCACTTGTAGTTGAGTTTCTAAGGCAGTTCTTGGGCTACTAAGATCTTGGTGGGCGTTCTATGCACCCGTATACATGAATCATGACGTCTTTATTTTCAAAGGGGCGTTCTCCGTACCCCTAAGCCGCTAATCAATACTGATTCTACGCAAGAGAAGGCGAATCTATCGCCGCTACCAGGCTCTTTGAGCATACTTCCTAGGAGCTTCCTTTGTCCAGGTGACGATGGTTTGAACCCTGTAGATGTCCAAAGGTCCCCTTACTACCCGTATGGATGTAATAAATCCATAATTGTATAGTTCTTAGTTCCATGCATCTATAAAAAGTGTTTTCTTTTTAATTTTCAGGTGGAAATTCAAATGTTGGACGTGGATAATTTAAAATTCGAACATCATTGCGGTGGCGCTGTTATCGCGGAGAGACTTGTGCTGTCTGCTGCTCATTGCTTTGACAAAGTTAGTTTTACTTTTAACCCTGTTATTATATTATGCTGCTAGAATAGCAAAGAAACAGGGCCGTTCCATTCCAGGAGGAACGTTCTGCCAATTGACCAAGACACCACTAGCGCAAGACCTCAAACATGCGATCATATTATCAATGTGCGATGGTTACGGTGTCGATACAGCGCTATCTACCAGTAGTTAAGGAACTAACCACTATGATACGTTTTGTGTAATGTTTCAAATACACAACTAAGATGCAGCCGATACAGCATACTTTTCCTAACATCCAACATAAAGGCATATTCAAATTATGGTATTGTACTTTTCTGGTTTATTCCAGCACCCCTTGAATTTGGAACACATTCGTTTGGTCGTCGGAGAGCATCGACTGCAGTTCCAGGACAAATACGAGCACCGGTTCCTCGCTGAGAAGGTGGTGCGACATCCTGAATTCCGAAAAGGTGAGATTATCAATACCAATCATTCACCGAGCCTTTTCCCAACTCAGTTGGGGTCGGCTTTATAGTCTAACTGCGATTCGGCTGAACTTCGATATTTTCCGTATTATCAATACCAATATTATACTTAAAGCTGAAGGGTTTAATAAACTATTACAGTGTAAACAGTCAGTTCAGTCAGTCAGGTCAGTTTTTAGATGGGTGACCATTTTTTAATGCACTGAGCACTTTAATGCCTCGAAGAGCACGTTAAACTGTTCATTCCTGGTTGCCATAAATGTAAACGTCTATGGCATCAGCATCATTGTATTTTTTTATTATATAGATACATAATATGTATTTGTATGTTTCCTAAATAAATAATAATATGTATTAGTACAAGGTATTGAGTCGCTTTTATATAAGAGCGACTCAATACCTTGTATTACCTAATTATAGTTTAGTTTTATCATCTACTACCAATTTTTCGAGTCCTTGCAAATGTCGTGGAACTCGTTAATTGGCTTAAGATACCAATTTCATGTATTTACTTTAATTGTATGTATTATTTGTAAATAAGCTGTTGAGTTTTCAAATAAAATAAAATAAATCGTGTCTATGATATTTGGAGCCCTAAAATCAGACTGATCGTCATTGCAGAACTTCGATATTGCCAATGAATTGTGGAGGTCAGAATGACAGTCGCTACACGGAAAATATCAAAGTCCAGCCGTGCAGCAGTTAGACTGGAAAGAAGACTCCAACATGGGCTAGAAAAAAACTCTGCTGGGTTCGAAACTAGATGATATGCGAATATTTTGATTTATATTTTCAGATGGACCCCACAGCAACGATATAGCTGTGGTACTAGTGTCCCGGTCAGGCAATGGGGTCCAGTTCAATTCGCATGTCAGACCTATCTGCTTGCCTGAGGATGGAGTCAACCCTGGCAAGTGGTGCTCTGTTACTGGATGGGGTTATCAGACTGGTAAGTTTTCTGACCGAACTAGCGAAGCTTCTACAATTCAAGACGTCTTAGTAGCATTTGGACAGATTCTTATTTGGCTAGATTCTCATAATTTCGCCAGATTCTCAACCATTCTGGACAATTTTGCTTTCGTCTGAGTGTTAGCTCTGACTGCAGAGATTCTATTTAGTGGTATGTTACATCTGTCCTGGCTGTTGGAATATTGATTTGAATTACAGAGTAGGTTCTTATTTATTTACATAAAGAATTACAATATACAATATACTTAATAGTAGATGAAAATACTATTTACACTTACTAAAAACTATACAAAACACACTAAAATCTATACTATATACAGCGTCCAAGAACTCCTCTGCCTCGTTGCCGACTGGCAATGTTCCCAGGAAGCTGGCAGCATTGCCACGTTGTATGGCAATGCTTATTCTTTGAGCTAAAAAGTAACCAGCCTTCTGGTCAATACAGAATGGTTATGAACTTTCTAAGTGTCCGGTAACGGCTTGCCTATATTACTGCTACCTAAATTACTGGCTAAGTGTGAGTGTGTAGTACACTCCTGCTTACCTACCCATTCGGGGATATAGGCGACATAATATGTCTGTCTGTGTGTGTTCCAGGCAAGCGGCCACATTTTTAACTAGGTATGCAATGCATACCTAGTTAATGCTACTAATTGCAAATGTTGAGCGGGGCAAATTTTCTTAATTTATTCTATGCTCTATTTTCATGACTTCAGAGATATGCACTTCCGGTTATGATGTCGACCAGCATGCCAAATTTGGTCAAAATCGGTCGAGCCGTTTCGTAGGAGTTGGCACACAAACGATTTACACTTGTCGTCTAAGATTCACGAAACTTGACACAACTGTTGATTGATTTAACCCTCAGCATGCCTGGTGACCAAAAGTTACACGGTATGCCTTGTAGGGTCTCACGGACCCGGACTATTAGCCCCCTGTAAAAATGTAGTAGCTAGTGTATTAAATTCATTGATAAGTTAGCAGTATAATATGCTAAATACTGTAGCTACTGTACTGTAGTAATAGAAACAACCCAGAATCAATATGTTTTGTTATTTATTATTTTAATAAACATAAGCAGCGATTTTAACAAAAGCGTAAGCGTAGCGTTTTTACTTTGCATCATGTATGAAAGTTGTACTTAAATAACAGACCGTACACGCGCACTTCAATCACATCTTTGTTCTAAACAACAATACCCTGGACTAAAATGGCGGGTGTCGGACGTCTAGAGACTCATAACGGTCAGCTACTGAGGACGGTTGCGTGCAAAATTCAAATTTTAATGAACTGCAGCAATTTATGTTTAGTGGTGGGTCTGTGTGACCCTACCAGGCATGCCAAGGGTTAAAAAAATTTTCTTTTCATCGTGAGCTTATTTTAAGGAGACCTAAGGTCTACTGGACAACTGTTTGATTTTAAAGAATATTTGACTTCAGGCTCCTTATAGTTTTTTTTTAATTTCACTCTTTCAGAAAACACTGAGAACTTTGCACCAATTCTAAGGGCAGCTGCAGTACCGGTACTGGACTTGGCAACGTGTAGACAGAACCAAGTCTTAGGTGGAAGACAGCAGACAATTCTGGATTCAATGATTTGTGCAGGTGAGTTGGTAATGCAATAACGGGAAGTATAAAGGAACTGCCTCATTGGCGCAGTGGTATGTGTATGCGAGTACCGTCCTTGAGGTATGTGCGTTCCCATTGAGGGTCCCAGAGTCGATGCCCGGATTGAATATACTGATGATACTGATGACACTAAATGATGACACAATAAATTTTATGTAAAACTTCATGAAAATTGGCGATTTTAAGTATAAAATGTAAAATTCACGAAAATTACGTAAAATTTCATATTTTTCCGTAAGTCTCCCTGATTTTAAGGGAATTTTACAGGCTTATGTAATTTTTTTGCATGTAAAATTACAGAATTTTTAACAGTGTAATTCGTCATCGTAGCTCATGGGTCAGAGTATTCCTCTCTAGGGAAAGACCGTGGGTTTGAGTCCTGCTGATGACATTTCTTTTGTGACTTTTAGTTTCTATCTATAGGGGGAATCTATTTATTTACAACAAAGTAGCTGATCGGTGCAGCTCCACCCGCGTGATTTAGTTTACTCGTTCCCGGTTCCCGTGGGAACATATTATCGGGATAAAAAGTAGCCTATGTTACTCTGGGTGAATGTAGCTTTCCAATGGTGAAAGAATTTTTGAAATCGGCACAGTAGTTTTTGAGTTTATTCATTACAAACATACACACAAAAATACAAATCTTTCCTCTTTATAATAGTAGTGTAGATAAGAATTACAATATACACACAATATCGTTTGAAAAATCCTCCGCGTCATTACCGACTGGGAAGGTTCCCAGAATGCTGGCTGTGTTGCCACGTTGGATGGCGATACTTATTCTTTTGGCCAGAAAATAGCCAGCCTGAGAAACATCGATTAAGCGTTTAGCAATGTCTCTATAAAGGTGGCGAGCACTCGGACCCCATGACCCCAGTGTCTCAACCCCAAACGGCTCAAATATGTAATCACCTGCTATATAACTTTGTAATATTTCTAAATAGTTTAAAAATTTTCTTCCATTTCAGGAGTCTTATCAGGGGGCGTTGATGCCTGTCGAGGGGATTCAGGAGGGCCTCTAGCTTGCATGGTGTCTAACAGCTGGCAGCTCCATGGGGTTGTGTCCTGGGGTTCTGGATGTGCGAGGCGAGCGAGGCCTGGGGTTTATACCAGAGTTGCTTCGTATAAAAACTGGATTGTTAGTACTGCTAGCACTTTGGGACATAAGATTCCAAACTAAAAGTGGCAGAGCTGTGCGTGATTAGTCAGTTTCAGATTCGTGCCATTATTACCATGTTGTCCAGTGGTAACCTTAAGTACAGATATAAGATGCTATACAAGCTATACTATACTATACTATACTATACTATACTATACTATACTAATACTGGACTCGGAGTTGTGTGATCATCACGATGGTTTGGTCTGTGGTAGGGTATTTTTATAAGTTTGGTATGGTTTACTCATAAGTAACTGGCAGACGCCCGCGGCCTCGCCGTCTTAACAAATTATATACTAAAACCTTCCTCGAGAACCACTCTATCCATTAAAAAAACCTCATCAAAATCCGTTGCGTATATTTAAAGATACAAAGGGACAGACAGCTGGAAGCGACTTTGTTTTATACTTAGATCAGAGATGTTGTTGGCTGTACTTTTGCTAATTTCTGGTAGGCACTGAAAATCTACTAAACCTATATATACTACATTAGCGCCACCTTACATGATGGCTTTTTTGACATATATTAATTTATTTACAATAAGAATTAAATATACATAATTATATACTAAAAATATTTACATTACAAAATATCGTTTAAAAACTCCTCCGCGTCATTGCCGACTGGGAAGGTTCCCAGAATGCTGGCTGTGTTGCCACGTTGGATGGCGATACTTATTCTTTGGCCCAGAAAATAGCAAGCCTTCTCCAGGTCCTGAGAAGCATCGATTAAGCGTTTAACAATGTCTCTATAAAGGCGGCGAGCACTCGGACCCCCAAACTTTTGATATATACACATAAAACACGCCTATATGCTCGAAGGGTAGGCAGAGGTTCATTAAATACCTACACTTTGGCAGTAATTTTAAGAATACTATTCTCATATCCTTCGACAAGGTGAAACGAGTTTAAAAAATAAAAATAAAGCTACTAATTCCCATGTGGTCCCATTGCGACAATTTTTTGGTCCCATTCCAGTAATAATTGGAATTCGGATTTTCTGACAATGTTTGACATGATTTTAAAGTATGTCAAAGATTAAGAACTTAAAGCGAGTGAACCCGCGGGTTTTTCCTAGTTATGTCATAAATCATAAGCTTAACGCCAAAGACTGTAAAAAGTATACGTAATTAGGTATTTTATAAGAAATTGTATGTTTATAACATACACCGTGAAAGTATTACCGTTTACAAAAAAAATATTTTGGACTCAGTTTTGATAACACAACCGGCTGGAAGTATTACGTACTTTGAAAAACAAACTTAAAATTGATGTAGTCTCTAGAAATCAAATGAGTACTCGTGGTAGCTCACTGCCTTAAAAAATCTTACTAGTGCTATACAGAGGCGCTCGGCAATAGACGTAGTCTGCAGCGACCGGCGACCTCGGGTCGTGAAATAAAAAAAAGCAACTACATACATTTTTTGTCGGTTCTGTTATCGAGACTGAGTTCAAAATATTTTTTTTTAAAACGGTGCTTTCTTGTATTGTATTTCAAGCTTAATCTGACATTTTTATTGTAAGAAATATTTATGTTAATTGTAAAATACTTATCTTAATAAAACTTTATTTTTATTACATTCTAATGACTTTTTCTTTAATTTCTTATATATTTATTTAAACTTTTATTTCAGGCAATTTAAACTAGTTACAGATCTTATAAACTAATCTGGGGCAGCACCGACTGCAACAAGAAAGGTGACTTACTATTGGACTTCATAAGTACGTCTAGCTTGGAAATACTTAACGTGGGCAATACCCCCACATTTGTAACCCGGGCAAGACGAGAGGTGTTGGACATCACTATCGCAACAGATAGAATAAGTCGACACATAAAGGATTGGGAACTAGACGAAAGCAATTCAATGTCAGACCACAAACGAATTACTTTTAGTCTGGAAGCCAAGACAGAAAAGATCCTAACAAGAAATGCGAGGAAAACTGACTGGGCCACATACGAACAGCAACTGGAGAAATGGAGCCCAGGGCCAGTAACCTTGCTAAGAGACACAACAGAAATCGAACAAGAAGCCAACAGACTAGACGCCGCTCTTAGGGAAGCCTACCACAAGGCATGCCCACTGAAAGAGATACGACCAGGGAAGGGTCAACCCTGGTGGACAAAGGCTCTAGAGAAGCAAAGAAAAAAGACAAGGCGAGCTCTCAGAATAGCCCTAGATAAGAACGATGACGAGAGCTGGCAAGAATACAGAAAAGTTAGAAATATATATAAGAAAGAATGCAGAAGGGAAAACAGGAACAGCTGGAAAACGTTCTGCGCAGGGGTTGAAAAATACCCAGACGCGGCGAGACTAGTGAAAATGTTTTCCAAGGGCAACACGTGCAAACTAGGAAGCATTAAGAACGGGGATGAACTCATCACCGACCCCAAAAGGATACTGGAAGTGATGCTGGGCACACACTTTCCAGGAAGCGTAGAAGACACAGATGATAACGTACCGCCCAACCTAAATCCCATAGAGGAACAGGAGACGTGTGCAATCATCACAGAAGAACATTTACAGTGGAGTGTGAGGTCCTTCCAACCATACAAGGGTGCTGGACCAGACGAAATCTTCCCAAAAATGTTACAGACAGCAATCAGACACATAGACAAAGATCTACTTAATCTTTATAACAGTAGTATCACAACCAAGTATATTCCAAGCAAGTGGGGAGAGGTGAGAGCGGTCTTCATCCCAAGACATCGTATCAGGAGGCAAAGTCCTTCAGATGCATCAGCCTCTCCTCCTTCATTCTGAAGACACTGGAGAAAATCCTAGATAGATTAATAAGAGAACAAATACAGAAAAGTGGATCTCCACTGCACCTAAACCAACATGCATACATGGAGGGCAAGTCAACTGAGACGGCCCTACATAACCTGGTTATAATAGTGCAAAGATCAATAAGCAACCAAGAATATGCACTAGGCTGCTTCTTCGATGTTGAGGGCGCATTTGACAAAGCAACCCCCGACTCAATAGAAGACACCCTAAACCGTGAGGGCATTGATAAAGATCTATCAGGATGGGTGAAAAATATGCTTAAACACCGAAAGATACAGGCAGAATTAGCAGGAACAACACATAGAGTGGTGGCAAAAAGAGGCTTCCTCCAAGGGGGATGCCTATCCCCACTACCGTGGTGCCTGCTAATAGATGAACTAATAAAAAAGATTAACGGGATGCACATATACACGCAAGTCTACTCTGACGACGGCGTGCTCCTAATCACAGGAAAAGTCCTCAGCGTCATGTGTGAAATCATGAACAGAGGGCTAAAAGAAGCGTTAGTATGGTGCAGGAGTAAAGGCCTCGACCTGAACCCCGACAAAACTAAGTTAGTTTTGTTCACCAACAAGAGAAAAATAGAAGGTGCTATACCAGTGAAACTAGATAATCACGACCTAGAAAAAGTTAGGGAGGTGAAATATCTAGGAGTAACTTTGGACAGCAAGCTAACTTTCAAGACTCACATCAGCAACACATGTACAAAGGCTAAAATGGCATTGATGCAGTGTAAAAGGACAATAGGAAGAACCTGGGGAATAAAACCAGCGGTAGTGTTATGGATATACAAGGCAATAATTCTGCCGAGAATCCTGCATGGCGCCCTGGTATGGTGGCACAAGGCTGCCACAGGAGAAAACAAGCAAGAACTAGACAAAGTCCAAAGGTTAGCGGCCCTCATGACCACGGGCGCGATGAGGTCCACACCAACAGCCGCGCTAGAGATCATGTTAGGGCTGAACCCCTTAGACTTAGAAATAAAACGAAAGGCGACTGAACAATGGTTCAAACTCAGAAGCATTGGCCTATGGACCGAAAACTTCATGGACAAAGGTCATGCAAGCATAAGCAAGAACTACGAAGAAAAATTGTCAATGATCCTTTCCAATAACGACCTTATCAGGAAGGAGAGAACTTTTGACAAGAAATACAGAATACACATAGGGACACGAGATGACTGGCAGATAGATCCCAGTGATACTATCTGCTATACAGATGGTTCAAGAAAGGAATTGACTAAACTATCTGGATCGGGAGTGCATATAAAATGCGATGACGGAACAGAAATAGATAAGTCAATACCTCTAGGAAGATTTGCAAGCGTCTTTCAGGCAGAGATATATGCCATAAAGGAATGCGCGGAAGTAGTGGAACACCGTACCACAACGGGTAAGGTGACCATTTACAGCGATAGCCAGGCTGCACTGAAAGCACTTGACAAAGTGGAGACAACATCAGCCATAGTTAAGGAATGTAAGAAATCATTGGACAGGCTGGCCAAGGTCATCGACCTAACGATTGCCTGGGTCCCCGGACACGAGGGTAACACGGGCAACGAGCGGGCCGATGAACTAGCCAGAGAAGGTGCTGATGAAAACTTGGTGGGACCGTAGCCCCGGTTGCCCATAGCGCACAAAATCACCAAAGGAGTAATCAGCCACAGAACTAAAGTAGAAACCAACCAAAGATGGAGAACCTCGACTGGAATGAGACAGTCGAAAATCTTCATCAAGGGAATGGACAAGAAAAGGACGAGTCATTTCATGAAACTCCCAAGAGGAAACATGAGGCTCGCCATAGAAATGATAACAGGACACTGTCGACTGAACAGACACCTGACAGTGATAGGAGTAAGAACCGACCCCAAATGCCCAGAGTGCATGGACAGCGAAGAAACAAGCTTCCACCTGCTGGCTGAATGCCCCATGTACTCACTGATCAGATGGGAAATCCTGGGGTCGGATAGACTGAACGAAGAAGATATAAGCAATCTGAAGGTGGAACAGATGTTAAGATTCATAAAGGGCACAGGAAGGTTCGACGGGGCGCCGTAAGCTGGATCAACCATACTCTCCCCAAGGGGAGAACTGGGGAAATGGACGAAATGGCCCGCAAACATTGCGGGTGGATCGTCCGTCCGGTCACCGGCGTCCCCGTTGGAAATAATAATATAAACTAATCTGCGGCCCATCAATCTACGGACATTAGTAGGGTGTATTACAGTTAACACATTACAAAGGTTTAGTAACAAGCTAGGTCGGTCTTCTCATCAATCGACATTTCTACACATCTCACACTATAGATGATCTAACCAAGCGTCAAACGGTTAGCTCCCTGGCTGGCCTACCTAGTACCAGTCACGACCCCTTTCAATTTACTTCGGTTACGTCAGACGAGATTAAAAAGGTGATCTCCTCCATAACTTCCAAGGCTATGGGCTGCGACAACATTAGTCGTCGTATGATCACTACTGTTATTGACCACATACTTTCTCCTATTACCCATATTATCAACTTTTCTCTCGAATCCAGTCAGTTCCCTTCCCTTTGGCGAAAAGCCTACGTCCATCCTCTTCCAAAAATTTCCAACCCTTCACTGCCTAGCCACTTCCGACCGATTTCCATTCTTCCCTTTCTGTCTAAAGTTCTTGAGGCCTGTGTACATAAACAGTTAACACATTTTATGCGGATCAATAACATCTTAAGCCCCTTACAATCCGGTTTCAGACGCGGCCATAGTACCACTACAGCCCTTCTGAAAGTGACTAATGACATAAGGGATGCTGTGGAGACGGGCGGGATTACGGTGTTAGTTTTGGTGGATTTCACCAATGCATTCAATTGTGTCGATCATGACATACTGCAAGCTATCCTTAAGCGCATTGGGTTCTCGTCTGACGTATTGGAATGGTTCTTCTCTTATCTTCGGGGTCGCCAGCAGTCGGTTCGCACCGATGACATGTCGTCGCTTGGTGTAATCTCAACTCCGGCGTACCTCAAGGCGGTATACTTTCTCCTCTTTTATTTTCTACTTTCATTAATGCAATCGCTTCAGATCTTCAGTGTGCGTATCACTTGTATGCAGACGACTTACAAATTTACAGCCATGCTAGTGTAGACAACCTCCCGCAAGCCATACACAGAGTAAATGCTGACTTAAACGCTTTAAGTGACTGGTGCGACCGGTTCGGGTTGGAAGTGAATCCTGGCAAATGTCAGGCCATATTGATAGGCTCCAGTCGTATGTTGGGTAGGCTGAATGTTGTAGATTTACCGCATCTTTTTTACAAGTCAAAATCCATACCTGTTGCCAAGAGTGTCAAGAACTTGGGCTTACACTTTGATGCCAATCTAAGCTGGAGAGCTCAAGTCACTAGTGTAGCCCAGAAGGGGACGGGAACGTTACGAGCACTTTATCGCCTGAAAAATTTCTTACCGTCCAAAACCAAGGCAGCGCTTGTACATACTTTAATTTTCCCAATTATAGACTATGATGATGTATGCTATATCGGCCTGAATGCAGATCTGCTCAACAAACTTGACCGCCTTCTCAACTATTGCATTCGATTCGTCTATTGTCTTCGCAAGTATGATCATGTCTCAGCATATCGTACAGAACTGGGCTGGTTGGCAATACGTCAACGGCACAGTCTACATGCTGTCACAACTCTTTTCTCTCTTCTTCATTCTCCCTATGCTCCCACCTACTTAACACCTCACTTTCAACTACTATGCGATACCCACAGTAAAAACCTACGTTCCTCTAACAACCGCCTCCTTCTCTGTCCTAATCACAATTCTGCCCTTGTTCATTCCTCATTTTTTGTCCAAGCCATTCTCCTTTGGAATGTACTTCCTCCCGAGGTCAGGTTATGCAATACCCGTCCCACTTTCAAGAAAAAAGTCCGCCAGATTTACATCAACGCACAGGCAAACCGACTTACTTATACTTTGTAGTTTATACAAATAGAAATATATATTTTATTACTTATAGTATATATTTATATATTAAGTATTTATTATATGTAATTTATATACCTATATGTGTATTTAGTGTTGTATTTATTTGTACCATCTCACTCTCCTAATAAGAATGAGCACCTACCTGAGCATTATTTCTGTATCACCTCAAGGTTGACTGGTAGAAAATGCCTAAAGGCATTAAGTCCGCCATTGTACGTGTTTGTGCAAAAAGTTTAAAATAAATAAATAAATAAATAAAATAAAATAAATGAATTCAGACATTGTTACACAACGTCATCGAGCCCAAACTAAGCTATAAGCTTGTGCTATGGGATCTAGACAACTGATAAATATACTTATATATTTCTAAATACACAAATAATATACATAGAAATCACCCAAACTTATATTTGATTCGACCCGGAAATCGAACCCGTGATTCCGGAGACGAAAGCCGATGCAATACCGACCACATCTCCAAAACAGTTAAAGCAATTAGGGGTTTCCATCAGTCATGATTCTGCTTGTATATCCTATTGGTTGGGACAAGCCTTGTGGATGTGGGTTTGGTTTACAGAACTTCAAAATCGATATGGGGTTGTAGCATAATTTGACCAATAATTATGACATTAATGCCTCAATATCAACTCTAATGCCGTATCACAAACAAGAGTATCACTTCAAGTTGTCACTGACATCACGTATTTTTTGCGATTGTTAGGCGAGTGACATAGGCCTGATTATGTGTGTGTTCTAATAATCTAGACCTTTAACCCTAGGAGTTTTAGGTAGCGATATCTCTTTTGGTGACCTCAACGTAAGAGAACATTGACTTCAGTTCTTTATCACTTATTATGAGCATAAATGAGAAAAGTTTATTATTTAATATAAATTATTTTTGGGACATATTTATCCCAGGACGACTGCTTTTTATTTTTATTTTTGAGTGGCTATATTTTATACAAGCTAAATAGGTAGCACGGATTCCCGCTTGAGTTAGTTTTTTAGTCCCTAATTCCTAAGGTAACACATTACCGTGATAAAAAGTAGCCTTGAAATAATTTTCAAAATCGGTTCAGTAGTTACGGAGTCTATTCAATGTAAACAAACAATCAAATATTTCGGAAGAAAACATACAGGTTTTTTTAAATTCATTATTGTACATTAAACATATTATATACACAAGATGGTAATTATTAAAAACAATATGCACAAAGGCGTGCTTAAGTCAAAAAGATGACTTTTCTGCCAGCAGACTAGAGGTTTAGAGGATAAAGATGATTATTGTAGAGAGAAGCAGTGTGTTTAACAAGAAGTATGAAATAAATATATTATTAATAAAGTAATAGATAACTAAGTAAATACATACAATTACAGTATCAAGCAATATAACATCAGATAAATAAATACGTAGATAAATAAGAATAAAGACAAATCTAAAAAGTTTAATACATACAAAATACAATGAAGGAACTATTGGGAGAAGAAATTCTCCTTCACTCCTTTCTTAAAAATTGCCAATGACGGGCTCGCACGAATGTCATGTGGCAGCTACTTCCACAATCTGACAGCCTGGACTGTGAAAGAGTCATCATAGCAGCTAGAGGTATGTACAGGAGTTCGAAGGAGAAGAGATGAGGAAACACGACATGCTTTGCCTTTAGGCACCAGATACTAAATCGGTTTATTATTATATACACCCATCTAAAGCTTATACCGTACATTGAGATTGATGTCTATCAGCTCAGATAAAACTGCGACAGTTCGGCCTGAACGGATTGGAGCACATACACGATTCAATCACATCGGTTTTAAACTCTCCGGCGACTGTTGCAATCTTACTTTCAGACCAAAAATACACGTCAAAAATTGACATAACAACCGACTTCAAATTACCGACATGGGACCAAATAATTTTCGGAATAGGACCAAATTAAAATGGGACACTTAGAAAAGTAGCTTTCAATTTAAAAAAAAACCAGATTCACTCATCGACTCTGGATAAAACCCAACCCCAACGACGAGGGATTTTCATTCCGACCAAAGCCCCGATGAGGCCACACAGATGGCAAAGGTCCGCCGGGCGCCACTAGAAATAACTTCCAGTGCGTACCAGAGACGCCCGCCGCAATGCACGTAGAAGCAACAGCTCCATCCATTGGTGAAAACCGCAGCAAAATCCGTTGCATAGTTTTAAACACCTAAGCATACGGAACGGGTGACTTTGTTTTAGGTATACTATTTTATGATTATGATTGGGCATAATATACTAAGTGGTATGTAGTAGGGAGTATTTTTGTGTATCTGTCTAACCCTATATAGACGTAGGTACTTAGAATAGATTATCGAACTCAAATCTTATTTTAAAAGCAACCGAGTTAGTTCTATGTATTATTTTGTAATTTTGTATCAATAGTTAAAGACGATAAACATCTTGCGAAATGTAATGGTCGGACCTTTAGTCACGTGTATTGATTTAGTTCAATAATGTTTGTTTACATAACATTAGTAATATAGGTTAATATGCTGTCACCGATAAACAGGATTTATTGATTTAACTCTAGGTTAGCTAATTAGTGCAGCATTTATTAGCGGAAATTGTCGTGTAAGTAAAAGATAATGCAGCATCTTGCTGGATACGTTTTGTGTTGTTATACAACCCAGTTCCAGAGCAATTGGTCCCTGCGGTTAAGGTGTTGGTTATGGCTTGGCATCACAAACAAGGCCTTATACTATTTGCGTCGCTGAACAATGCGATATGAATAAAAAGAGGAAGTGTTGTCCATCAACACGAGAAGAAGAGTCTAACTAAGATATACAGACATACATACATATGGACACGCCTCTTTCCCATGGGGGTAGGCAGAGACTATGGAATTCCACTTTCATAACTATCATCATGCACGTTCTCCGGTTCTGGGTACTCTTGACCTGGCCTTTGGTCAAAACATCTCCGATTTGGTCAAAGTGCGTTCGCCTAGGTCGACCCTTACCTGCCTGTCCAGTCACGCCCGCCTTATGTATCTGTTTCGTCAATCTTCTTTCATCCATCCTTTCTACGTGCCCAAACCATCTAAGCATCCCTTTTTCTACTCACTACATTCTGACACACCGCAACATTCTCGTATCACGCTGTTCCTCACTCGGAGACCACGTTAAGTCATCGACCGGTTATCACACGAATATAAATAAATAAATATTTTTGGACATTCTCACACAACGTCATCTAGCCCAAACTAAGCTATAAAGCTTGTGCTATGGGATCTAGACAACTGATAAACATACTTATAATATTTCTAAATACATACATATCATACATAGAAAACACCCAAACTCCGAAACAAACATTTGTGGATCACACAAATATTGGATTCGACCTGGGAATCGAACCCGAGACTTTGGAGTCGAAAGCCGATGCACTACCGACCACGCCACCGAAGCAGTATATAATATCTACACACATACACACATATCACGCCTCTATCCTCGAAGGGGCAGGCAGAGGTGCATTACACACCCACAATTTGCTCGTATTTTTAGTCCCACGTAATAGGGGGCAAGCCTATTGCCGTCACGAATATCTATAGCAGTTCTTATGGGTATTTGAAGCCCTAAAACAAAACCCTCGGGGTCTAACTACAGAAAATATCGCTCATGGGTTGTGGAGGTCAGATGGGAGTCGCTTCACGGAAAATTTTGAAGTTTAGCCGCGAGCAGTTAGACTAGAAAGCCGACGCCAGCTGCTTTGAGAAAAGGCTCCGTGGATATATTTGGGATTGTTCTGATTAGTTGCATTGTGTAAAAAAATAAAATATGTGTTAATAAAAAAGAAATAAGAAAAATTATGCTGATAAAATTAAATTTATAAACATTGGGCTGTGTTTGACAGGGTCCATAATTGAGTATTGTCATTTTGTCCTATGGAACATGGAACTAGTGAGAGTGAGTTTTTCCTCATTAGTTCCATTGATTTATGACAGTGGAACTAGTGAGAACGTTGTTTCCTCGTTAGTACAATTGATCATTGAGAATGGAACTATTGAAACAGTTTCATTTATTCGTCTCACTAGTTCTAATTGCCTCATTTGTATGTTTTTAATTTTACTTTGTATGTCAGTGTGAGAGGTTACATCCAATGTCAAACGTGACAGCGATATTATCGTGGGTTCGATATATCTGTAAGTACATTTTACATTACCTACGGTATTAAGATGAGAAAGTAGAGCAGTCATTTGGTGCCTTTTGCCAATGTCAAGGTAATGTTTGATACACAGAAGAACTTATTCTTCTTGGGGTGTCGTCTCCTCAGCGGAGGTAGGCGATCATCATGGCTATTTGCACTTTTGAGGCAGCAGCTCGGAACAGGGAACGAGTGCTGAGACCGAACCATTCCCTCAAGTTCTCAACCACTACGTGCGTCTTCTACCTGGCGTACGTTTACCCTGGATCTTGCCCTGCACGATCAACTGTAGGATCCGGTATCTATCATGTCTCATTAGGTGACCAAGGTACTGCAATTTCCGCACATAACCTCATTGAGAATTTCTGGTTTCTTGCCCATCAATTGCAAGACCGTCTCATGCTTTACCCTATCCCTCCACGACTCACAGACGACCACAGAAGAACTAGTTACTCCGAACTAGCTCCAGGGGCGGGACAAGTTAAGAAACGTTGTTCGGTATTGCAACTGAGCGTCTGGAACCCAGTTTTTAAGAAATGCCAGACGTAACCTAAAAAGCCCCTGGTCACGCGCTCAGCAAAAACCGAACTCCATTAATTTAATAGTTCCTTTTAAAATAGGTTATTAACAACCAAAGGAAGTAGTTATCTACTAAAATTGGGCTTCGCTATTTCAATATAGTGATGAATGACCTAGTAATGACCAACATAGTTAAGGTACGTACTTTTATAGTCCGAGACGCCCAGGACTTTATTTGGTTGTGCCATAGCTGCTGGCACGTAAGATTTTGTTGCCTTTAATCAACATTTCATCGCAAGGCAACGGGTTTTAACTTTTTTTTACAAAATTACAATATAACTGCTACTTTTTAAATTCTTTCGGCCATTTTGGACATAACCCATTATATGTGTACCCGGTGACGGCAATAGGCTTGCCCAATATTACGTGGGACTAAAAATACTGGCAAATTGTGGGTGTATAATGCACCTCTGTCTGCCCCTACGGGGATATAGGTGTGATATTTGTATGTGTTTTTTTGTTAAAACAGAGTCCATCTGTCACCATGCTGTATCTCGTCAACCGTGATAGCTAAAAGTTGAAATTTTCCAGATGTATTTCTGTTGCTGCTAAATTACAACAAATAATATAATTAGGTAATATTTAAGGGGCCTACCATATATCAAACGTGATTTTTTGCCGTTTTAGTAGGAAACCCTTTGTGCACGAGTCCGACGCGCTCCTGGCCGATTTTTTTATAACCGATTGCGCAGTAACAGTTGTCATTGCATACGCTGCGCAATCGGTCGTTTCGCAAGAATTATCTACTAAACCTAAAGGGACGACTGATGACCCGTGAGCAAAGTGCAACTTAAGTAGGCTACATACCATTTATACCAAAGTAAGCTAACTATAATTATGTACATAGGTACATACTATTTCCATTTCTTTAAGCTCTCGATGACAGCTCCTGTGAAAACTTGAACGAGCGTCTTTTTTACATTATGTACGCATTATTTTATAAAAATATGACGCTTACGCACGTACAAGGTTATACCAGAGTCGGAGAAACTCTATCGATAAACTTAACACGATAACAGACCCGATATTTTTTTACAAAATGTAAGAAACTGAACTACTGCCGGATACTTTTGTACAAATTTATTAACTAATATTATATTTCATTACAAGATGTTGCACGTATTAATTCTTGATTGATAATGCCAACTTCTTTAAAAGCTTCTTTAAATTTTCGAAGCTGTTTTAAAATAAGTAGGTAGGTATTAGGTAGGTACTCGACAATGAAACGAAATAATTACATGGAGCACACTAAAAGTTTTGCACTTCTAGCTAATTGGAACTATTTGAATTTAGAATGTTATATTTTTTAAACGTTGCAACCTTCTTAGTAATAAAAAAAAACAATTGGCGGGAAATCATTTGTCAATTGTTTTTTATCACACATCAAAGTTCTGCGTATGCAACGAAAATGGAACTAAGTCGAAAAGATTTTAGAGCGATGATTTTTTATGATTTTAAAAGTGCTCTCTCTCCGCAAGACTGTGCCGCTCGTCTTCAAAGTGCTTTTGGGAAAGAAGCACGCACCTTGTTTGAGCACCGTGAGGCGATGGTTTGCTGAATTTGAGAGAGGTCGAGTTTCTTTACATGACGAACTTCGTGAAGCCTTCAACTGCCGTCAACGAAAATAATGAGTCTACTGTTAAGCGGTCTATGAGACAATTCAAGGACTATTAAGAATTGGTATGAGTCAAATCCAGAAAATTTTTGAAAGAAAGAATTGAAAGTTCGTAAACTTTGTTGTCGTTGGATCCCTCATGAACTGACAGCGGAGCAGAAGCGGGCTCGCGTGGAATTATGCTCAGAGATGCTACTGAAGTATACGACCACGGACATTCTAATGCTGTTTATGACATTGTCACAGGAGACGAAACGTGGATTTATTGTTTTGAACCCGAAAAAAACAGGAATCTTGTGAATGGGTGTTTAAAAATGAGAACAAGCCAACAAAAGTGAGGCAGGCAGTAGTGAGTTATTGGGCATTCTACCCCACCTTAGTTCCATCGGTTATCTTCGATAACCTCAGTCACGGTGGGGTAGAATGCCCAATAACTCTGTGGGGTAGAATGCCCAATAACTCTTTGTAAAATAATTTACCTAAGCCAACGTTCCACATTTTAATGCCGTTCAATACACTACCGTTCCGTCAATGGTTAACCAATTTCACTTGCTAGATGATTGCTTTCGTACAGCAAACTAACCCGATGCATGTTTGTTAACATGAACACGTTAAGATCACATTTTTAAAATAGATAAAGGTGGGACAGAATGCCCAATATCACTTTGGATTGGGAAATAACGTAACTAAACGAATATTCCACATTAATATCATTTGAGCACGCTGTCCCACTGTTCGTACGTTCGCTGAAGCTCCTTACTACTACTTGTAGTTATAAATATTTATGTTATAAATTCATCTTTTCATTACGAGTCCATCAGTATTACATAGCAAACATGAAATTCGTTAAACAAACACAATCGTTACAGGTCAATACAATCTGTGACGATTTGACAAAAAACAAGTTACGCCATGGAGAATTATTACCGAATACAGTACGTTGCATCATTTGCGGACCATCAAATTGTGGAAAAACTAACTTATTAATTGGTCTTCTATTGCATGAAAATGGATTGACATTTCAGAATGTTTATGTATATTCTAAAACTCTCCATCAACCAAAGTACATCTTTTTAGAAAAAGTTTTACAACGAGTACCAGGTATCACTCTCCAGAAATACCAAGCAAATGATGACGTTTTGAAGGTTACAGATGCGAAACCTAATTCTGTGATTATTTTTGACGATGTAGCATGTGAAAATCAAAGTAATATGCGTGATTATTTTGCAATGGGAAGACATAAATTGATTGACAGTTTTTATTTAAATCAAACTTATACCAAAATACCTAAACAACTTGTAAGAGATAATGCTAACTTAATTGTGCTTTTTAAGCAAGATGAAGTTAACTTGAAACATGTTTACGAAGAACATGTTAACACCGATATGACATGGTTGAAATTTCGAGAAATGTGTTCCCTAATATGGAAAGAGCCTTTTGATTATGTGGTAATTAATAAAGATTGTTCGAAAAACAACGGTTGCTATAGAAAAACGTTTGACACTTTTGTATTATTAGATGAAATTTGAATATTTAAGTAGACTGCAGTCACGTTATTGTTATTCTTTAATTGGTTCTTATCCGATTACCACCTATTTTACATAATGGATAAATCATTGAAAAAACAAATTGTTGATGCGACACAAGCTGTCAGGAAAAAAATACGTAAAATGAAGGATTTAGAAGATAATAATAGACATGCTCTTGATACAGTTTTTAAGCCTGTTACAGAATCTCTCAATTTAATAGCCAACACTAATAACCACTTAGCTCTAACAAAAAAGGAGGAAAAAGGAGAACCCCAAGAACCACAAGACCAAGATATGAAAGAAACAGATGAAAGCAGTAATGATAGTAACGAATCGGAACCCTCATCAGACTCTTCATTTCAGTCATTAGTCGATACTAATCCAGATGTATCATCTTGGTCATTATCTTCACAAGTACTATCGGATGTACCATTTGGTATAAGAAATAACCGTGGACAGTTAATGTTAGGTTCCTCTGGCATAACGATTGGAGATCAAGTTATTACTGTAGCCGGACACAAGTACGAAAGTACACCTGGGTTGCGAGAGTTACTGTTAAAAAGAGACATTGATCTGAGCTTGGTTAATGACTATGACAAGCAAAATTATAAGGCAATGTTACTTGTAACGAATGCACATCGTCGTGATTTCGATTCAAAAAAACCAATTAAAAGTAATAAAGGACAAAAATATTTGCAAGTTATTAAACCACTTTTCGAACAAGAAAGTAAAAGTCCAAGTTGTAGACAGAAAGTAGGAAAAGGATTACCTTTAACAAAAATATGGAAAAAAAAATACAGATTTTGTATATTGGGATGATCCCAATGAATTGGTTGATAGATTAAAATTATTAATTGCTTCTCGAGATGCTGGTAACACAGGAATAGACAATGAAATAATATCTATCATTGAAGAACTACGTGAAAGCAAAATCATCAAATAAATAAATCTACTAATATTATATGTGTATCATTTTACTATATACCGTTCAACATAATACACCTTTAATATGAATGTAGACAAATTTGGTCATTATATTCATAAGCGAATGCGTATATCGGAAATACTGGATTTTAATGATAACGCATTAATAAAATCTGATCGTGGAGATTATGACTTGAAGACATCGAGGTTAAAAGGTGTCAAACCTCCTCAAGACGCAGATGATGCAGTAAATAAAACATGTGTAGATGAATTGAAAGGTGTACTAATGAATGACTTACAAAAATTGCAAAGTTCTATTCCAAATAGTGTTCAAAACCACATAGAGAAAGCTTTAAAAACAATAATGTCTGAGATAGTGACTCATTTGGAAAACAAATTTTACACAAGAAACGCAGTTGATAGACTAATTCAAGACGCAATTCAATCTATATTAAAAGATCGAAAAACATAGACCTTAAAGTTTATCAAAATGGCGAAACAACAAATCGTCAATGAAATACATAAAGCAGCACGAAAAAATTTTCCTCGACGATCTGTAATTTTAAAAGGTATTGATGATTTGTGGCAAGCAGATTTAGTTGATATGCAAAACCTAAAAACCTTTAATAAAGGATATAACTATATTTTAATAGTTATTGACTGCTTCTCAAAGTACGTTTGGGTGGAACCACTAAAAACTAAATCCAAACATGATGTCTCTCATGCATTTGAAAAATTACTTTCTACTAATCATAGGATACCAACTCATCTGCAAACTGATAGGGGTACTGAGTTCTATAATTCTACATTTCAAAAGCTTTTACAGAACTATAATATTAATCACTACTCAACATTTTCAACCAAAAAGGCTTCAATTGTTGAACGAGTTATTAAAACGCTTAAAAATAAATTGTACAAATACTTTAGCTTGAACGGACACTAAAAGTGGATAGATGGTGGCTTGAACGATGTTATGAAGACATATAACAACACAAAACATCGTATTATTAAATTTGCACCTGTTAATGTCAATAAGTTTAATGAAACGGACATTAAAAATAATATTGCAAATTCCATGATAAAGGTAACCCAAAAATGTCGTCCTAAGTTTATAATTGGTGACAAAGTTCGAATTAGTAAGTACAAACATATATTTGAGAAAGGATACACTCCTAACTGGTCAACAGAATTATTTACTATAAAAAAGATAAATAACACTGTACCAATAACATATCGCATCGAAGATAATCAAAAACAAGTCATATTAGGAACTTTTTACGAACAAGAGCTTCAAAAGTCGTCCTGCCCTGGTGTCTATTTGATAGAAAAGGTATTAAAAAAGAAAGGAAACAAACTGTTTGTAAAATGGTTGGGTTTAAATAACAAAGAGAACAGTTGGATTGATAAGACTGCAATAGTGGAATAAGTTAATTATATAAGTGATATATAATTTTAAAGTTTATTCATTATTCTTTAGACGATGCAAGGTGGTGGACTAATAAACAGTATCATTAATCATTTACCATTCGAACTTCACATACCCGGTTATAACTATTGTGGACCAGGAACAAAGCTTTCAAAACGATTACTACGTGGTGATAAAGGTGTAAACAAGTTAGACGAAGCTTGTATGCATCACGATATCGCATACGCAAACTACATAGACTTGCCTAACCGTCAAAAAGCCGACTTACGTCTTATAGATATGACTAAACAAAGACTTAAAGCAAAAGATGCTCGAACAGGGGAAAAGATTAGTTCGTGGATAGTAAACAAAATTATGAAAGCTAAATTGAAGTCTGGTGCTGGTGTTAAGACCTTTAATAACTTTGTTAGGAAAATAAAAAGAAAAATCAAAAAACTCTCGCCTAAAGATAATAAGTCACTAATAAATATAGCTTATATGGTTGCTAGAAAATTAGTTCCATGCATTCCAAAAGTTCGCGTACCTCGAATGATACCTATACCAAAAACTGGAGGCATTCTATCTTTAATCCCAATTTTTGCTGGTTTGTCTGCTTTAGGAGCATTAGCTGGTGGTGCAGCTGGTATTGCTAAAACAGTGAATGATTATAAAGACGGTCAGAAAAAATTACAAGAAACTGAACGTCATAATAAAACTATGGAGGCTATAGCAATAGGTAAAGGTTTATACATTAAACCACATAAGCAAGGTCAGGGATTGTTTATAAAACCATCAAAAAACTAATTGATCAGCTACCTAATCGCGCTTTAACTAATGTCGATATTCAGAAGTATGCCTATTGTATTCCTTACTTTCGGGGAGTTTACATGAAGGATCAGTTACCAAAAACACCTAAACGAATTGAATGTGGTATAGTTAACCTAGATAATTCAAAAAATGATGGAACGCATTGGGTAGCTTATGTTAAAATAAATAATTATTGTGAATATTTTGATAGCTTTGGCGATTTAAAACCGCCAAGAGAATTAATCCTATATTTTAAGAACTGTGATGTTTATTATAATTTTAGTAGATATCAACAATTTAACACAATAATTTGTGGACATTTGTGTTTAAGATATTTGCAATGTTTTTGGAATAAATACTATAAATTTTATATCATTCTCTCATTTCCATCATTTGCAAGATGTCACTCACCTTATCGATAACTGGAAACTCATCGGTATTATCTACCTATTATCCAAGCACGCTGCCATTAGTTGGGGAGTATGAATGTGCATTATTACATTTCTCTACATATAATTCTATTCCAAATTTTGATAATACAAATAATAAATTATATTATGGTTCTAAAAATGTTATCGAGATACCTGAAGGAACTTATGAATTACAAGATATTAGCGACTATTTAAAAACTGAGATAAAAGATGCATCCATAAAACTCAATTGTAATAACAACACCTTAAAAACTATGTTATTTTGTACATCAACTATAGATTTTACTAAAGAAGGTACATTTGGAAGTTTATTGGGATTTAAAAAACAGATCTTAGAAGCAAATAAATATCATGTATCAGAGTTTCCAGTTAACATTTTGCCTACGACTGTCATAAGGATTGAATGTGACATAGTTAGCGGTTCCTATATAAACGGTCAATCCAGTCACATCTTACACGAATTTGCACTTAATGTTCCACCTGGATACAGGATTATAGAAATTCCAAAAAACGCAATCTACTTTCCAATAAACCAAACCAATATAAGCTGCATACAGATAAGGCTGTTAGATATAAATAATAACTTAATAAATTTGCGAGGTGAAGAAGTGCAGTTGTATCTACATATCAGAAGAAAACATGATAGATTATAATAAATATGTGGTTCATTCAACTAAACATAACAGTCCTACTCAAACTATCAAACCAATAAGAGCTCGATCCAAAAAGGTCATAAAATTGAACAACAATAATAAAGCTTTTCTTAAAGCGATTGGTTTGTTAAAATGAATATACTAGATGTTTTATCCGCTCCTGCATACAACAACTCTGTGGAAGGAATTGAATTTCACTCTTACAAGCCTTACGTAACAAGTTTCAATAGAAGCGATGAAATCAGGATACCTATTAATCAACAAGACTTGTATATATTACCATCAGCAAGCACTTTGTTTTTGGAAGGAACTATTGTTGTAAACAAGGCTGAAAATTCTAAAGAGAGAGTCAGTAGCGTTCATTTCACAAACAATAGTTTACTTTACTTGTTTCAAGATATAAGGTATGAGATAAATGGAGTGGAAATAGATAAAATAAAAAACGCTGGTATAACTACCACAATGAAATCATTAATATCAATGAACGAAAACGAGGCTAAAGTATCTAATGCTTGGGGTTGGAATATCGATGGTATAAATAGTACAAATGGGGGTAGCTTTTCTGCTTCCATACCCCTCTGTAACATTCTTGGTTTTGCAGAAGATTTCAAGAAAGTAGTGATAAACAGCAAACATGAATTAATATTGTTACGAAGTAATACTAATCTGAACGCCCTAAAACTTAGCGCTGGTGAGACGGTAGAAGATATTATTATAAATAAAATAATATGGCGAGTACCACATGTCAAAGTATCCGATAGAGAAAAAATAAATATGTTAAAACTGTTAGAAAAAGACCGACCACTCCAGATGATATTCAGGAATTGGGATTTATATGAATATCCGGCTTTACCAAAAACTACTAAACATACTTGGTCCATAAAAACATCATCGCAAATAGAGAAACCAAGATTTGTTATTATTGGTCTGCAAACAAATAGAAAAAAATAATCCTAAATTGGATATGTCTCAGTTTGATCACTGTGACGTTCGTGATGTTAGAGTATACCTAAATTCAACCTACTTCCCTTATGAAAATTTAAATTCAAGTTTCTCGAATAACAGAATTGCGTTAATATATGAACAATACACCAGATTTCAACACTCATATTACGGAGGTCGTCGTGGTGAACCGTTATTAAGTGAGAAACAATTTAAAAATATTGCTCCGTTATTTGTCGTAGATTGTTCTAGACAACCAGATAATCTTAAGTCGGGTCCTGTTGTGGATGTCAGAGTGGAAATTGAAAGTGACATTGATATACCAGATCAAACTTCGGCATATTGTCTTATATTGAACGACTGTATAATTGAGTATAAACCATTAAGCAGCACTGTGAGAAAATTATCATGAACCCGAATACGATTATAGTGGATGTCCAGGGCTTTAAAGACACTTGTAATAACTTTATAGTCAAGGAATTAGCTCTGGCCACTCGTGTTTATACCCAAACGTTCTTAATAAAGCCTCCATACTTATTTAAATACTTAACTACGAATGAAAAAAAACAAGTTACGTGGTTGGAGAGAAACAGAGGGATTTACTGGAATGAAGGTTATATCGACTATAGAGAATTTCGACGTATAATTGTTCCTTATCTAGAAAATAAAGAAATTATTGTGAAGGGCTTAGAAAAAGTTAAGTGGATTCAAGATCTTTGTATGAATTGTATTTGTATAGATCTTGGTGAAGACAAGTGTCCAAATTTATCACTGTTGCATAACAAATATTCAAATATTGAAACCAGTTTTAATTGTATTAATCATATTAAACAATGTGCACTTAAAAATGTTTTATGTATAAAGAACTATTTAATAGAGCAAGAAAGGTAATATGTCTTCCTATACGCAGTTTTAATAAATAAAACAATTTTTTAAAGTAAATGGTTTTTTATTTTTTAACACACATTTTTAATATTTATAATTTTTTGACATATATTTTCATAGTAAATAATTTTTTTATAAAATCTAAATATGTTCATCACTTTATCTACTAGTTACATTAATAAATTATTACCTGATTAAAAAATATGATATGAGTAGCCACACAATTATTACCTATGGTTTTTATTTTTTAACACACAACTTAATATTGAAATTTTTTTAACACATATTTTCACAGTAAATAAAATTTTAATAAAATCTAAATATGTCATCACTTTATCTACTAGTTACATTAATGAATTATTACCTAATTAAAAAATGTGATATGAGTAGCCACACAATTATTACCTATGGTTTTTATTTTTTAACACACAACTTAATATTGAAATTTTTTTAACACATATTTTCACAGTAAATAAAATTTTAATAAAATCTAAATATGTCATCACTTTATCTACTAGTTACATTAATGAATTATTAACTAATTAAAAAATGTGATATGAGTAGCCACACAATTTTTTGGAAATATTGTGAATTAATTTTTCAGCTTGATCCGATATCTCATCTACCGTATCTTGTACAATATACTGTGCAGTGATTATGTCCTTACCTTCATCTTCGTCGTCTCTTGACTCACTGAGTTCCTTGATCGTAATTTTTATTAAACGTCGTCCTTTTCTTCTTTCACTGTTAATAATATAGGAATTCAATGCACTGCGTTTGTTTGTAATTGGTTTTCTTCGATTAGTTTTCTTTTTGTTTCTTTTTACTTCTTCATTGGGTGTTATTATCCAAGGTCTATTCATTGCGTTGTCCAAGTCGAACTGATCTTGCAGGTCTGGAAGATATTCAGGAGAGCTCTCTTCTATTCCGTTTGAAAATTTGTTTAAGTTGGTATTCTGAAAATTATTCAAAACATTAGTAATAAATCATACTAAGTATTTTGTAAATAGATTGAAATTTTCAATAGATTGAAAGTTATAAAATACCTACCATGTTAGATATGCTCGTATTGACTGTTTAATAAAGAATGAACTAGGTAATAATATTTTTTCTAACGCAGTTGATATATCAAATTATGTTGACATAAAGTATTTATTGGTATGATGATCAAGTTAGAACTTGAAATTCAACCATTCAATAATTCGTATGTGCATAATGTTATTGTTATGCACCTACTTAATAGTTGTGAAATTCTTATGAATTTCAAACGTGTTGTAACGTGAATGATGACGTATTTCGTTATCAATATCAGGTAAGGAATATAATAAAAACACAATAATTATGTAATTGCTTATTTTAATTTATTCGACATACTAATATAGAATCGGGTGACCAGTTAAATACCTATAGGCACCTTATCAGTTAGTATCATACGAAATGAACTACAATAGGTATTCCTAATATTTCATATTTTGTATTGTCTAAACTCTCCAGCTATTCTAAAGAATACCTACATTATTCCTTACTGATGATATTATATTCTACAACTTCTTTGGGAGCTACTCTAATTGAGTCACCAGAGCCTATTCAAATTTGATAAATTATTCTACATTATGTATAACTACGTGCTACTTTAATTTTACACTTTTTGGAATGACCAAAATATATAGGTATCTACTTACAAATTGATTACGTGGTTCACCGCGCTGTCCATGAGTGTTCCTTGTCAATTTCTTCCGTGATGATAAAATATCTGAAAATAAAATTAAATATAGGTTTAAGTATAATTATTGAAAATCGGCAAATGTAGTCCAAATATTTCAAACCTACAACTTCTTCGGAAGCTACTCTAATTGAGACACCAGAGCGTATTCAAATTTGATAAAATATTCTACTTTATGTACAATTAAGTGCTACTTTAATTTTACACTTTTTGGAATGACCAAAATATATAGGTATCTACTTACAAATTGATTACGTGGTTCACCGCGCTGTTCATGAGGGTTCCTTGTCAATTTCATCCGTGATGATAAAATATCTGAAAATAAAATTAAATGTAGGTTTAAGTCTAATTATTGAAAATCGGCAAATGTAGTCCGAATATGTCAAACCTACACAACTTCTTCGGAAGCTACTCTAATTGAGACACCAGAGCCTATTCAAATTTGATAAAATATTCTACTTTATGTGCAATTAAGTGCTAGCAAGAGATTAAATATTTCAGCGTTCATTATTTTATTTACAACTTTCTGAATTTTGTACAGAACTTAAATGTTATACGAAAATTAAGGATAATCGTATAAAATTAAATTTAAAGGACTTCCATAGAAAACTACGTCGCCTAATAAATTAGATATTTAGTAGGTAAACTAACAAAGAATTATAAATCAAATAATTAACATTATAAGTAATTACTTACATGACATTGCTTTTATTTTGGATCTTCCTTTTAATCCTCTGAAGGACGTAGTGCACTGCGTGTTTGGTAGCTCGATGCAAATGGTAGATATTGTGGGAACAGAATATGAGACATTCCTCGCGTATAGGAACGATGTGACGATGTGGCGATAACACACATAGGTAAACAAGTAGAACATACATGAACAAACTGCTGACTTAACATCGGCCGTAGCTTTGTATAAAGGTACGTTGTTAGCCGACTTGGATAAAAAGAGGTGTACCATATAGTTTAAGCACATACCAAAACTATTTGCTAATATTTAAAAGTTATATTTTAAATGATTATTTGTAATGTTTGTTAACATATTTGTGGGATAAGTCTGTAGTAATATTTTTGTAAAATTATTTTTATCTAAACGATTCCAAAGGATTTTTAATAGAATACCGTTAACCATACCTTGTATCAAATTTGAGAACCATAAACCAACATACCTACAGATAAATAAAGTAACCACCTTTTTAAGAAGTCGGTTAAAATGATGTCGTTTTAAAATTGTATCGCTGAGTAAGTAAACTAACAGATACCTTGCTTCCACACACTAACACACACACACACCCATGCAAACCGTGCATAGCAATTTGAAACTTCTATAATTGTGACGCAAACTAGTTAACTTCCAGGGTACGTCTACCTTTTAAAAATAAGTAAATACCTACCGTGTACTAACGGTCAGCTTATATTGGTGATTTAGGTATAGACGACGGTCCTTACCTACATAAATTGCATAATTTTACTTCTGCGCAATGTATGAGTATATTTCATTAATACTTTTCATGTACCTATACATAATTATACAGTTACTATATCATATACTTATCGACGACGATCAACGAACATACCTACATAAATTATAATTACATTTTATATGTATCATACACATATCATAACATTCGTCGGAATTAATCGGAAATTGTGTAGTCAGCAATTCAATATAAGAACGACGACGTCATATAGTTATTTACCCGACTAAAAAAGGAGGTGGGTACCTAATTTATTTGTATGTGGTTTTATGTGTTTTTTCTCATAATCTTAACATAACTTTTTTTCTATATAGGTACCTAATACGATTTTATTGATTATCTTTATTCGAAAGGTAGAATCTATAGTACAGGTGGTTTATATAAATTTGATTAAGTTTTAACGATAAAGAGAAATCTATCCTAGAGAAATCGAAGGAAATTATTAAAATGTTAAATGACATTCAAAGTGATTTCACAATAATTTTACAAATATAACAATTTGAAGTCCTTTGAATATTTGAATTGTTTAGAATTGAAATTGTTTGAACTGAGCTTCCATTAAAAGTGTTAAAAATAAGTTATACACGCTTACGCTTAATGAAATATTTTTATCCTTTATTATTTATTCCTTTAAAAATATTCATTTAGCAATACTTATTTTGTTCATACACCTCTTTCTATCACAGTCGGGTAACAACGTAACAAAGCTAAGGTAATGTCAGCAGTTTGTTCTGGTGTGTGTTACTTGTGTATAATAGACATGTATCATCGTTCCCATACTCGAAGAACGTCTCACACTCTATTCCCACGACATGCTGCACGGCATTTTGTGGACATACAGTATACCTACTAAGTACTCTATCTATCCTTGGATTTTAAAATAAGACAGAAAATAAGAAGCAATGTCATGTAAGTAACTAATAATTATGATAAATAATTTTCTAGTCTATTACACACCTATGTCTGAAATTTTTTAAAAAATAGATTTATATTGTGCATAAAAACACTTTATTTAAATTTTATGTGAATATTCACATAAAATTTAAATGATAGTGATACTTTAGTTATTTTATGTATCAGTAACATAAGTTCTAACCTAAAGTTTTAACGTATAAATTATCTATCTTAAAAATGTGATCTTAACGTGTTCATTTTAACAAACATGCATCGGGTTAGTTTGCTGTACGAAAGCAATCATCTAGCAAGTGAAATTGGTTAACCATTGACGGAACGGTATGTAGTGTATTGAACGGCATTAAAATGTGGAACGTTGGCTTAGGTAAATGATTTTACAAAGAGTTATTGGGCATTCTACCCCACCGTGACTGAGGTTATCGAAGATAACCGATCGCGATGGAACTAAGGTGGGGTAGAATGGGTGGGCATTCTGTCCCACCTTTATCTATCTTAAAATGTGATCTTAACGTGTTCCTTAGGTAAATGATTTTACAAAGAGTTATTGGGCATTCTACCCCACAGAGTTATTGGGCATTCTACCCCACAGAGTTATTGGGCATTCTACCCCACCGTGACTGAGGTTATCGAAGATAACCGATGGAACTAAGGACAAACGTTGGTAAAAAAATGATCGTGTTTTTTTTCTCAGCTACGGGTCCCATCTGTACAATTCCGATGGAAGATCAAAAGAGTGTTAATGCCGAGAGGTATTCTACCATTTGTTTACCCAGGGTGTTAGAAAAAGTTCGCGAAAAACGACCCAAAAACCGCGTTCTCCTACATCATGACAACGCTTCTTCACACACGGCCAACAAAACAAAGTCATTTTTAGCTTCCGAAAAAGTACAACTCGTCACCCATCCTGCGCATAGCCCTGACCTAGCACCCTGTGATTTCTGTATTTTCCCCAAAATCAAAGATTTGATAAGAGGTTTCACTTTTACCAACTCCGAAGAGGCAGTGATAGCGTTCAATCAGCACGTAGAAAACATGCCTTCAGATCTGTGGTCTTCCTGTTTAAAAAAATGGTTCGATCGCATGAAAAAATGTTTAAAATGTAAAGAAGAGTATTTTGAAAAGCAATAAACATAATATTTTGGTTTTAACATGTTGTTTTTTTAAGTTACGCAAAACTTATAGTGTGACCAACGTATAACGACAGGTAAATATATATCGCGCTCGACTTGGCGGGGGCACGGCCGTGCCCCCAGATTTGTGTGTTTTTGTTGTAGGTAGTAGTCTTTGTTCAAAATATAATAAATATATGCGATCGATATCATTACTTATTTGGTCACAACACTACAACTATCAAATTAGAACTGTCATCGAGAGCTTAAAGAAATGGAAATAGTACCTATAGTATAATTTATGCTTTCGAGTGTCGGCACTTGGTGGAACATATAGTAATACATTATGAAATAACTCACTTGTACAGATATTATACAAATTATTTATTTGTATTGACCTGACCGGTTTCGCTCTATGGCATTTTCAAAGGTATTCACCAATTCACTTCACATTTTACATTTATAATATAATATTTATCCATTAAATGAAGAACCCTAAAAAGGTATGAACAAATTTGTATACTTCTAAACTTATGGATTTCCAACGAAAGCCGAAGCCGAAGTCCTTCGGGAATTATACATATAAGTATATGTATAATTCCCGAAGGACATTAAGAAAATAGAAGCAGTGTACATTACGAGTAGGTACAAAGAGAAAAGGTTTGAAGTATTGTTTTTTACGAGCTTTTATTTAACTTGCTCACTCATACAACTCATAAACATAGCATCACGCCTTTTTCCCCGAAGGGGTAGGCAGAGGTGTGCAGCAAACACACCCACATCTCGCCAGCTATGTTAAGTCCCATGTAATAGGGGGCGAGCCTATTGCCATTTAACGGGCACAAGTTCCAGACTCTGGGATAATTATCTGGATAAAATTCTAAAGAGAATTATACATTATCCACCAGACCCGGGAATCGAACCCGAGACCTCGAGTGTGGCAGTCCGTACATAGTACCATTGTGCCACCGAGGTAGTCATACAACTCATACAACTCACACAACTCATATGTATGTAATATGTTTGTATAGACATTCGGTTTGGATGACAATACATGGTTAACCTTATGACGTCATTCTAAATCCAACATGGCGGCTCCTACAAGATGGCGGACTAATTATATTTAATGCACTTCTACAATATGGGTATCAAATGGAAGGGCTTTCTAAGAGTCAACTCGAAAAAAGTAAAAATAAATTAAAAGTAAAAAGTGAAATTTATTTTGATCTATTTAGCGCATTTAAATAGGCTTATTACATTTAAATAGCTTGTTTTAAAAAAATTTTATTTACTTTTAATTTATTTTTACAAATAGGTAAGTATTAAGTATGTATATCGCAAACAACCTGTGGCGCATACCTTGTCTCTGACGTCATACGTCTAGATACTACAAGAAGGCGCACCCAGACATTTCGAGTACCATAATATTCCGATGCGCGCACGCACTTCAACAAGTAAACAAATCGTAGGTACAACATAAGTATAGGTATTTAAACTTGTTCCTATTGTCTAAGCCACACCTACCTAAACCAGTTTGGAACCATCGGGAATATTCTACTACTATAGGTACTTGTATCTATTAATATAAAAGCGAATGCATGTCAACAATAAATATTCATTCATCCACATACTGTGTTACTGTAAACGTTCCAATATACCTCCCAACAACCACTACAAACCTATCATACATCGGTACAATGTTGGACGACACAACCTTCCGCATTACCACTTGCCTTCGGCTGGGTACACCTTGTGTATCCCCGCATCATTGCACCTGTGGAGTAGCTGTCGATAATCTGGGACACCATGGCCTTTCTTGTAGCAGAAGCGCAGGTTGTATACCTCGGCACGCTATTCTGTATGGCATAATTCGTAGGGCTCTTTCCACCGCAGGTCTTCCGGCCGTACGAGAACCAAATGGTTTAGCACGAAGCAATGGAAAGAGACCGAACGGTATGTCGTTGCTACCATGGAAGATGGCAAGGCCTTTGGTGTGGGTTACATGCGTTGACACCTTAGCACCTTCACACCTTCCAAGCACATCCGGATGTGCTGGCACTGCTGCTGCATCGGCTGAAGGCCTTAAACGGCGTAAATATGCTAACCTAGCAGGTGATTACATATTTGAGCCGTTTGGGGTTGAGGCACTGGGGTCATGGGGTCCGAGTGCTCGCCGCCTTTATAGAGACATTGCTAAACGCCTAATCGATGCTTCTCAGGACCAGAAGGCTGGCTATTTTCTGGCCCAAAGAATTAGTATCGCCATCCAACGTGGCAACACAGCCAGCATTCTGGGAACCTTCCCAGTCGGCAATGACGCGGAGGATTTTATAAACGATATTTTGTAATGTAAATATTTTTAGTCTATAATTATGTATATTGTAATTCTTTTTGTAAATAAATTCATTTCTTTGTCACCTATCATAATATAAATTCCAAGTCATATATTTGGTTGATTGTACAGATACTATAAAACTATGGAGATTAGACTTCATATTTTTGCCATTTTTAATGAATAGTAGTTTATAAAATTGTATCATAATAAGGTGTATTAAAATACGAGTAGGTAGTAAAAAACAAGTAAATATTATGTTAGGACATATTGAACGAAACGCCATTGTGACTAGATTCTAGTCTTGCAGAGCTGTGGTTACTAGACAACTGTTACCTGCAGGCTTATGTCACTAGCCTAACAAACGCAAAAAATACGAGACGTCAGCGACAACTTGAAGTTGTAAGTCAGTAAGGGTTGTCTTTTGTTTGTGATACGGCATTGACCCATAGGGTTGATATTGAGGCATTAACGTCATAATTATTGGTCAAATTATGCTGGTACTTTCCTGACAACCCTAACGTTTGAATTATGTTCTCTGTAAACAAAAGAATGTGCTTTAATTAACGCCGGAGTGCAAGTTCTGTATGTAAGTACTTATTCTCTATTCTTCTGTGCTACAGGCAAATAAGGCCCACTTAACGTTTAATAATTTTTTCTCTCTTGACACTTCTCAATACCAGAAGGCTGGTTACTATTTAGCACAAAGTATAAGCATTGCCATACAACGTGGCAATGCTGCCAGCCTTCTCGGTACATTGCCAGTCTGCGACAAGGCGGAGGAGTTCTTTGACGCATGTTAGGATTTAGATGTAATATTAGTAGGTATAGTTTGAATAGGTAATGTACATATTTAATTAGTATATTTTTTTCTCTTTAAATACAAATTTAATTAAAATAATAATGAATCATAAACCATAATTTTCAAAACCGAAACATATAAACCAAAATAATATAATTCTTTAAAATATTAAGATATAACTCGATCAGCGGCAGGACTCGATCCCGCGGCCTTTCCCCAAGGATGACCAATGGCCATCATAGCATAGCTCAGTTGCTCAGAGCTAAAAATTCCGTATTTATGCCATCTTTTTAACGACGTTATTTTTGGGCGTTATTAAAAATACCATGAAAATTTGTAATAAAACTTATCTTTATTTTAAATGGAAAATACACAGAAATGTGGATTTAACAAAAAAAATTAAAGCTTTCTAAATTAGTACAACTACTGTCATATTACTGTTAAAGTTCGCTTTTTTGCTAAACATTTTTGTGTCCATTATACTGTTTATAATTTCGGGACTTAGACGCGTAATTTACCTTATGTTTGGCCTGACGTTTCGACCGAGCTACATCGGGCCGTGGTCACAGGCTGATTTTTTGGTCCATATTTATATCAAACTAGCTGTCCTGGCGAAATGCGTACCGCATTAATTCTTCTAATGTTACGCCCACTTTAATTTTTCAAAATATCCTTCTGATAATAACGAAGATAACAAAAAAAGAATTAGCGAAATCGATCCAGCCGTTCTCGATAACAATTATAAAGTTGTTCTTTATAAAAAAAAAGTAGCAAATATTTTTTTTTACATCGGGCGTTAAAAACAGAAAAGAGCAATTTAGCCCTGAGGTACTGCGGTACTAGGTAAATGACGCCTGCAAATGTGACAGACAGATAGACAAGGCGACCCTTTGTTTATAGTAATAAACTATCAAACTGCCTCGGTAGCGCAGTGGTATGTGTATGTGACTGCCTTCCCTGGGGTCGATTCCTGGATCAAATCAAATATTAAATTTGTGTAATCCGCAAATGTTTGTTTCGGAGTTTGGGTGTTTTCTATGTACGGTGTCTTGCGCGGTGCTTCGCGCCGCACCACGCCATAAGTTTTGGCCTATAACTTTAGACCCCTTAGGGCTAGGTCGATTTTTTGGCTTGCCTCCAGATCGAGGGCTATCCATAGAGGGGTCAACCATCATTGTAGCATAAGCAGATCTCGAGAGCTAAGGGGGGACAAAAATTACATTCACCATTTCTATATATATATAGATTCAGCATATATTTAGAAATATATTTAATAAGTATGTTTATCGAAGTATGTTTAGAGAAGGAAAACTCGACACAAAACCCTATACCAACTCGTCTAGCCAGCGTGATATATGTAGACTGAATTCCCCCCTCTCTGAGGGACGGATATGTCCAGCAGTGGACTTCAAATACGCTGAGATGATGATAATGAAACTCTCAGACGATAAAAACTAACTCGGTTTTGAATTCGCAATGAACTGATAAGGTTATTATTGTAACAGTGCCTTCTGAAGCGATTATACGTGTCAATTGTTCAATAATAATAATCACTGTTATTAATTATCAAAATAAAATTACAATTATTAATAATAATAGTTTCATTAATAATTATTTCATTTGATTTAGAGTTGTTCATAATTATTGTACCTAATAAGAAATGTATTTATTTTATTTATTTATTAATAATTAGGGATGAGGGGATAATTAAGTGAAGTGGACAATGATCTTGGATTACATCGTCTTGGATTTTGTAACATTTCATAATTGTAAGTTTTTTATTTATTAATTAATAATTATAGAACTATTTCGTCGTGTTTAGTTTTATAATAAGTAACAACTTATATCCCGTGGCTACTCCATACTCCTTTTTTTTTTAATTCCGCGAGACCGCGGCCGCTCGCATGTCCAATGCTGCGGGCGTCTCTGGAACACACCATAAGGTATTTCCATTCGGAGAGTGTGCGCAGGAATTGCATGAATTAAGTGGCGCCCGGCGGACTTTGGCCATCTGTGTGGACTCTTCGGGGGTTTGGTCGTAATGAAAATCCCGCGTCCTTGGGGTAAGGTTGTATCGGTGAGTGAATCTGGTTCCCTTCTAGCGTGCTTCTGTAAGGACGGCGGGTGGCGATCCCGCCGTCCTCAGGCTCCGGTCATGGAGGTCGATGGGCTTGGGTGTAGATAAGTCGACGGCGCCCTCGCTGCTGACTTCAGAAATTAGGGGAGGGTACTCTCCTTCACCCTCTCGGCCGCCTTCTTCGCGAGCACGACTTCCTCGCAGAAGGACACGGCCGCGTTCCACCTACTCGCGCCATGGAGACCATGGCTTGAAGCATGGTGTCCAGCGAGGGAGAGATTTACGGCCATACCCACTAAGAGGTCCCGGCGTTGAGTCACCCACACAGGAAAATCACCTTAAATATTGAGACAAATTTACTGAAAGGAGACTTCATATATTTTATTTTTAAAAATATTTTTAAATGCATTAATAGATTTTTTTAAAATGCTCGTGGTCTAGTGGTAACCGACAATGTTAACACATTGCAAAGGTGAAGCAACATCTAGTCAGGCCGGTCTTAGAATGGTTGACCATTTCTTAAGACACTGAGATCCTTCCGTGCCTCGGAGAGCACGTTAAACCGTCGGTCCCGGTTGTCATACGAACATCTATGGCAGTCGTTAAGGGTAGTTGGAGATCTAAATCAAAAATCCTCGTGGTCTAACTACAGAACTTCAATATCGCCCATGGGTTGTGGAGGTCAGATGGCAGTCGCTTCACGGAAAATATCAAAGTTCAGCTGAATCGCAGTTAGACTGGAAAAGCTGACCCCAACTGAGTTGGGAAAAAGTTCGGTGAATGACGAATGATGATATAAGAATAGTAGATTTACGACCGAATTTGAAGTTAAGTATCTGTTGAGCACGTCAAATGTCGTAAATTGTTCCTGAATTTTTGAACTTCAAATTCTCAATCCAGAAACCGGCTGAAGCGGCAGAAAATTGCTTTCAAATACAGAAACATAGGTATTAAAACCATTTTTCACAACTTTACAAAATATCGTTTAAAAAATCCTCCTTGTCATTGCCGACTGGGAAGGTTCCCAGAATGCTGGCTGTGTTGACACGTTGGATGGCGATACTTATTCTTTGGGCCAGAAAATAGCTAGCCTTCTGGTCCTGAGAAGCATCGATTAGGCGTTTAGTAATGTCTCTATACGCGGCGGCGAGCACTCGGACCCCATGACCCCAGTGTCTCAACCCCAAACGGCTCAAATATGTAATGCTAGGTTATCATATTTACGCCGTTTGAGGACTTCAGCCGATTCAGGAGCAGCGCCGGCACATCCGGATATTGTTGGAAGTTTTTTAATTTTTTCACACGAGGGTATTCGAAAATATTAAAACAAATTAATAAAAATTGCATCTACCGACATTTAATTTATTAATCAGTATCAGTCAAACGTCAATATTCATTAATCATAGTGACTATTTATTATGCATGTATTTTAATTATAATTATACCAGTTTATTTATTATTATAAATCAGGAGTATTTACATGTGTATAAAGTGTTGTGTTGGATTTAAAAACAATAATATCTGATTTCGTGAAATAGGTAAGTTTAAATAAATATACTATAGGTCACAATTTTCATACCTACTTCAACTTACTGTTCGTGTTTCGTGTTCGCGTTCGTTTGGACGATATCAATACATAAAATAAAATTGTAAGTGGTCGATGTCTGTACATCGAAGATATAATAGAGAAACTGTTGTAGGGGGGCTTTATGAACGCAATAGAATCTAAAACAATGGTTTTTAGAATTGTTGTCTGTTTGTCTGAATGTTTGAACACGCTAATCTCAGAAACGGCTTCACCGATTTGAATGCGGTTTTCAGTAATGCGTTGTGGTTTATTCAACTTAACATTTTAGGTTTGTTTTATTTCAATACATAATTAATCATAAAAGTTATGTCGATCTAAAGTAACACGCAGGATAAGCTGCGGGCAACAGCTATCTATATCTCAAAAACAACTGTGCCGATTTCAAAAATTCTTTCACCATTGGAAAGCTACATTCACCCTTACTAAAACCTTACCTTACTAAAAAACCATGTCTGTTGTTTGGAAGCCTCCTAAAATTATTTTTTTCTGTTTTTTAACAAACTTCAAAAAAAGGGGAAGGCTTTTAATTCGATGTTTGTTTTTTAAGTTTGTTACCTCATATCTTACGACTGAGTGTACCGCTTTTGAATTTATTTTTAGTTTATAAACAATTAAGTATGCCAACTTATCTATCTATATATAGAAATGGGGAATGTTATTTTTGTCCCCCCTTAGCTCGAACTGCTTATGCTCTAATGATGGTTGACCCCTCTATGGATAGCCCTCGATCTGGATGCAAGCCAAAAAATCGAAAATTTTACCTAGCCCTAAGGGGTCAAAAGTTATAGGCCAAAACCTATGGCGGGGTGCGGCGCAAAGCACCGCGCAAGACACCGTACTAGTTCTCAAATAATTTTACAATTTGAATCACAAAAACTATTGTCTTGGGCTGAACTCGAACCTGCGACTGATCCCTTTCCAGGAGGAACGTTCTACCGACTGACCAAGACAGTCACTTTTCATTCATCAGTAAAAACGACTGTCGTAGATAGTTTGAATTGAATGGAATTGAATAAACTTTAATGATTGACATGTTAGATATAATCCTACTAATATTATAAACGCGAAAGTTTGTGAGTATGTATGTATGTATGTATCTATGTATGTATCTATGTATGTATGTATGGATGGATGTTTGTTACTCTTTCACGTAAAAACTACTGAATGGATTTTAATGAAACTTTACAATAATATAGCTTATACATCAGAATAACACATAGGCTACAATTTATAAAGATATTGTGGGAATTGTTCAAAATATGACGCGGCGCGACGGGAACGGAAAAAAATCCAATTTACCACGCGGACGAAGTCGCGGGCGACCACTAGTAAATAATATTAATAGTAACTTCATGACATAAATTTAAACTCAGAAGTGATATTTGTGTGCCGGAATGGCAGAATGTACGAGTATATGGAAGCAAAAATTGTATTTACCATCTCATTGTAATTACCTACATTCTTTGCTAATAAATAAATATCATATAATATTATAATGTACACCAATTAAAAAAAAACATAGAATACAAAAGATACAGGATATACAAAGGCGGCCTTAACGCTAAAAGCGATATCTTACAGGCAACCTTAGGGTGGACAGGTATTTAAAGAGACAAGCGAGACAAGGTGGGTAAAATATTGGTGCCAAATATTACAAATTAATTCTCAGTACAGTAATTTTTAATTATTAGCTACTGCTTGCTATTTCGTCCCATTTCAATTTGGTCCCATTCCGACAATTACCTGGGTATTTGGTGCCATTCCGGTATTTAGGAGGTTGTTATAGCAGCAACAGAAATATATCATCTGTAAAAAATTCTTGAGATACAGTCTGGTGACAGACGGACAGCAAAGTCTTAGTAAAAGGGTCTCGTTTTACCCCTTGCATGGAACCTAAAAAATTAACGATAGAGTTCATAAATTAATTCAAAATGTATTTTTCTTTTTTAAATGCGTGGTAGATTTTTGAAGGACAAACAACATCCATTTTTTTTCTTTTAAAACTTGTCCTAATGACGTCAACTAGCTATATATTGACGTCCGATCGGATTAGGTGATTACATTTTTGATAAATTATGACCTTTAATAACTTTTTATAGGTCACCCGTTCGGTACCTATACCGCCGTTTGCCCGAATTTTATTTGCCCTAATTTCATTTGCCATAATAGTCAACAGACATAATATTATATGACATAATATTCATTTGCCCTACTCTTATTTGCTATATTAGTTACGTGCTAGAAGCTTTGTTTCCCATAAAGTCGCTCACCATAATTTAATTTGTGTTTAATTTGTGTCATTACGTCCAAGAAGTTGGCCCCCCACTTATCGCTTACAAAAAATTTAAAAGTTGTTCTGGGTTGTTCTAGGTTTGTGCTACTTTGTCCCAAAACATTATAGAGCTCAGACTGAAATTTTCAGAGAAAATCCAAAAAAACGAATTTCTGAGCTGGCCACTTTTAAGATATCACGATTCTGGTGGTTGATCTGGGTTGTGCTAAGTTTGTTCTATATTGTACCAAAATATCACGCCCGAAAATCAATTATTTTCGCAATTATCGCAAATAATAGTTTTTGAACTGGCACCCCACTTTTAAGATATCACGATTCTGGCGGTTGTTCTAGGTTGTTCTAGGTTTGTTCTATATTTTTCCAAAATATCGCGCCCGAAAACCAATTATATATATATATAACCACATTTTTGAGCTATTGGGATAACAGCGTTTGTTTTCAGTTGTTCTGGGTTTGTTCTTCTTTGTTCCAAAACATTATAGAGCTGAGTATGAAATTCCGTTGTTATCCCAATAGCTCAAAAATGTGGTGCTAGCTCAAAAATTATTATTTGCGAAAAATTATTTGTTTTCGGGCGTGACATTTTGAAACAATATAGAACAAATCTAGAACAACCCAGAACAACTGCCAGAATCGTGATATCTTAAAAGTGGGGGGCCAGCTCAGAAACTAGCTTTTTTGGATTTTCTCTGTAAATTTCCGTCTGAGCTCTACAATGTTTTGGAACAAAGTAGCACAAACCTAGAACAACCCAGAACAACTTTCAAAATGTTTGTAATCGATAAGTGGGGGGCCAACTTCTTGGACGATCATTGTAAGCCCTAATTACTACATGCCCTAATTATCACATGCCCTACTTATCACTCATGTTAAATTAGAACATGAAAGACAACGCACGAGCCGAGCGAGCGTGCCGCGACAGCGGCCGGCGAAGTGCCACAATCATTTGTCATAATCATAGCCCTGTTTTTTAAGTTGCCGCGCCTTGAGGTGGCCATACTGCGTCCATTGCCGGACGCCTCTGGTAGTTGCGGTAGGATTTACCCAGTGGCGCCCGGCCGATAATCATAGCCCTAATTATCACATGCCATAACATCATTTTGCCATCGACATTGAGGTTTAGGTTAGGTTAGAACATGAAAGACAACGCACGAGCCGAGCGAGCGAAGCGAGCGTGCTGCGGCAGCGGCCGGCGAAGTGTCAAAAAACTAATAAGTAGGTAGGTATTAGAATTAAAAACAATTTCTACCCACCAATGTATTCATAACGGGTTTGTAAATCATTTTAGAGCGCCTGTAGAAATATCATGAGCAAATGCATAGCTTGGAAGAAGATTCGAAAACAATTTATTATGGCGCTTAAATATCGGTATACCTTTCGTTAACATAATATATGTAATCCTAAAATGTTTTGGCACAATGAATTTGGCATACTTTTTTTGCATAATTATACTTTTGATTGATTTATTTTTTTATGACTATATTCATTTTAGTTTGATACGTTTATGTCTTTATAAAGCTATGCTTATAAATTTTATGCTTAAATATGATTATGCTAATTTTATTTATGACTAAGACAAATATGCCAAATTTGTTATGGATAAAAAATTATGCATAAATATCATTAGTCTAAATTACGATATGCCAAAATATTTTATGGTTATTTTTTTAAAGCAAATGGATAGTGAACCTTAAATATCAATAATGATTATTATGGCGTTTAAATATTATATCTAATAATTATTATGGCATTTAAATATTATGTCTAATAATCATTATGGCGTTTAAATATTATATCTAATAATTATTATGGCAATTAAAAATATGAAAAACAATACGTATGGCACTCGTATCTTATGGTATCTAAGTTTCGGGCAATTAAAAGTATGTCATATGTATTTTAGCGCAAACAAAACATTCGGGCAAATGAGATTGGGGCAAATGGTATTCGGGAATATGATGATTATGGCATATAATCTTTGGGCAAATAATAGACCCACCCGGTCATTTGCTCTAGTCCACTCGTTTTCTCGTTTCCAATTAGAAAGAGGACTGGTAATAATTTGCGAGAAATAGATAGCCTATGCCCTCCGAGAGGCTCGAAGTCTAGCGGTAACCAAGTGGGTTAACACATTGCAAAGGTTATGCAACATCTAGCCAGTGCTCCATCTCCTCCGCGCCTCGGAGAGCAAGTTGAGCCGTCGTTACGGGTATTTGGAGCTGATAGGGTCGGGGGCCTACCGCTCACGTGAATGGCCCTGAGGAGTCCGACGCCGAGACGAGAAACACCGTGGATAGGTTTTAGTGGGTAGTCCGGCCCGCTTTCCACCCTAGGGCCTAGGCCCACACGAAGCCACCCCACTCCTCCCCGCAGCGGGAAGGTGAAGCGCCTACATGCATCACCGACCATGTAAAAAAATCTACAGAACTGCGATATCGCCCATGGGTTGTGGAGGACAGATGGCAGTCTCTCCACGGAAAATATGGTTCAGCCGCATTGCAGGAAAGTTCCGCCGGACGCCACTGGAAATTCTTTCTAGTGCTAACCAGAGGCGCTTGGCAATGGACGTAGTCGCACCAGCGGTTTATGACCACGGATTTAAAAAAAAACCATCTAATATTAGGTATTATTAACCGACCTAATAATAGTTTTCTGAAGAGCTCTTCAACCTGATCCCACCCTCTCCCTTCCGATCCCAAACAACGCGTGCCGGGCAGAGATGTCACTCTCATACTGTGGAAACCGTCTTCGCGAGAGCCTAGCGTTTTAAACGTTCTTTTCTCTGCCGAACGATGGTGGCTTGGAACGCCCTGCCTGCACACGTGTTTCCTCCTACATGTAACCCTGGGTTCTTTAAGCGAAGCGTGAAGAAGCACATCACTGGGTCGTCAAGTATAGGGCCACCCTCTATAGTATTCCTGTGTACTAAGAGAGTCGCCCACAATCTCCAGACATCGCCACAGATTACCATCAGGCGGGTGGCGTCAATTTGTCAACCTATCTATTAAAACAATTATTTGCTAGAGCAAAAACATTTCGTTAAAGTGATCGGTTCCCCCACCAACAATCTCCGAGATCCGGAAAATATAAAAACATGAATTAAATTAAAATTAATACAAATGTTAGTTTTAATAGGTTCTTATGGTTACGCCTTTACGACTTTAAATAAAAAAATACAAGTACATATTATATTATGGTAACTAAAAACCTTTGAAACAACTCGTTGTAAGTAGTAATAAGAACATACATACTAGTTATACACACATACAATCACGCCTATATCCCAGGATGCCAGTATTTTTAGTCCCACGTAATAGGGGGCAAGCCTATTGCCATCACCGGGCCCACACGTATAATGGTTAATGTCCAAAATGGCCAAATAAATTTTATAAAAAGTAGCAGCAATTTACAAAAAAAAATTGAAACCCGTTCCCTTGCGATGAAATGTTGATGAAAGGCAACAAAATCTTACGTGCCAGCCGCTGTGGCACAGACAATTAAAGTCTAGCTATCACATACTAGTTATCACTAGACAAAATGCGTTTTAGGTTATAAGTTTTTTTTGCTGTTGTGATTCATACTAATGCGGGACGTTATTGGGCGTTTTCACATTGCACGATAACCGGCGTTTTCACATTGCACGATATCGTGGCGATATCGTCACGATAATTTAGTTAGTGCTGCTACTTACGATATCGTGTGTCGTTGTCGTGCAATGTGAATGTTTCGTTATGTTTCTTTCTTTCTGACTAATGACTGCCTCGGTGGCTCAGTGGTATGAGTATGCGACTGCCGCCCCTGAGGTCCCAGGTTCGATTCCGGGTCGATTCGAATTATTTGTGCGATCCACAAATGTTTGTTTCGGAGTTTGGGTAGATTCTATGTATGATATGTATGTATTTAGAATGTATTTAGAAATATATAACTATGTTTATCAGTCGTCTAGATCCCATAACACAAGCTTATATTAGCTTAATTTGGGCTAGATGACGTTGTGTGAGAATGTCGAAAAAAAAATTTTTTTATTTTTTATTATTTCAATGTGAAAACGCCCAACGATACATGATATTGTGACGATTTCGTAAGTAGCAGCACTAACTTCAAAGTAAGAATGTAAATGTCGTTCGTAGGCTAATGCGGTAATAATAGTTTTAAATAACATCAGAACAGTTGTAACTAATGCCTCTAGTAACAACATGTTCTGACTAGTTACAACTGACAGCAACAGTTGACTGCCTCGGTGGAGCAGTGGTATGTGTATGCGACTGCCGCTGCCGTCCCTGAGGTCCCAACTTCGGTTTCGAGTCGAATCAAATTATTTGTGCGATCCACAAATTATTGTTTTGGGGTTTGGGTGTTTTCTATGTATAATATGTATGTATTTAGAAATATATAAGTATGTTTATCAGTTGTCTATATAGATCCCATAGCACAAGCTTATATATATTAGCTTAATTTGGGCTAGATGACGTTGTGTGAGAATGTCTAAAAATATTTAAGTATTTATTTAAAAAAATCTTAATAACAAAAACGCGTTGTAACTTAAAACGGTATCTTACGGTAACATAAAACTACTAACTAGGTTTGCATTTAACGTTGTTGTTATAACTACTCATAAATACATAGCACATGTTTTAGAAATACATAAATAAATACTTAAAATGATAATATACTCCCAAGACGCTATAGTAGTGCTAAGCAGCCTTTTTAGGGTTCCGTAGTAAAGTCTTGGAACCCTTATTATGTAGTTTCGTCATCTCCGAACGTACTCGGTTTTCCTCCCAAACGGTTAGATCTAAAAAAATGAAATTTTGCACCGATATGTGTATTTACTGTTCCGACAAAGTGCTAAAATAAAATATTACTAGTTATCCCAGCGAACTTTGTATCGCGTCAAAAAAAAAAATTGTATTAAAAAAAAAATATTTCATGCAGATGTATGTAAACTGAAAAACGCGACGGACGGACAGACAGACAAAAAAATTCCTGCTAGTAAAGTGGGTATTTTTTTCTTCATAAGATAAATCATTTGAAGGTTGCTAAGAGTACTTTTTGATTTAGGTGTCGAGTTCGATTTTTGCTGAGCGCGTGGCAGGTGACTTTTTAGGTTACCTCTGGCGCTCCGCAAAAATCGGGTTCCCAGATACTTACATACCGAACAATGTTTCTGTCCTGCACCTGGAGCTAGTTAGGAATAACTAGTTCTTCTGTGCGGGACTATCCACTAGTCAAGCATTACCTTGACATTGGCGAATCATCGATTAAAGTAAACAAGAAGATTTAGGTGTCAAATGTGTAAATGAATATTTTATTTTTAAACATACACCAACACACTTAGTTGTTGTGTTGTTTAGCAGTCGTTTACTAAGAAAATTAGTTATCACTGAAAGTAAAGGAGTGAATAACACGGTTAAGCAAAAAAGAAAGAGATAAAACATGCACAACGTGTCAGGTTATCTGTGGTCATGTCAAAGATCAACATGTTAGGGATACTTTCGTTTAAAAACGTGTCATATCATTCAAATATCAATGTTACTTACTTATATTATTTAATTATCTACGTATTCACGATATTCAATCAAAGTTAGTTAGTTTTTTAATTTTAACGGCTCATAATTTTATTGTGTGCGAAATCTCACTTAAAGGTATAATAGTTATTTGTTACTATGAAAAATTATGTCAAATTAAATAAGTTACTTAGATTAATGGTACATAATCTCAATAAAAAAACTTAGTTCTCGATTAAGTGCGTTTTAAACGTTTGTTTCTCTGCCGAACGATAGTGGCCTGGAACGCCCTGCCTGCGCACGTGGTTTCACCACATATAACCCTGGGGTTTTACGACGTCTGACGTTGACGTAATCTACGTGCTGTACTTTAAACGTGTGTGATAGCGTCGTACGCGTGACTCCGCGTGAGATAGCATGGGAGCACGCGAGTCTGGCGCGGTGACGCGTTAAGACAGCAGCTCACCGTGCCTTTAGCCTCTTATCGCTCCAAAAATAGATGGAGAATCGCGAGTTAAAATGTATAAATACATGCATTTCATCTCATCTCATCTTGCTTGTAGTTTTATTAGTCAGACCACAGATATAAGAGTACTATACTAGTGTCACACGTAGGAGCAAGCCAAAGTATTGCCATTACCGTGTGTTATTTAATTAGAAACATGTACCTACCTACTTAATTATGGGATAAATTTAAATGCACAGCAAAAACCACTCAATTTATAAGCATATTTTTTTTCTCTGCAAATAAACCAACTGTTTAACAATACTAGTACTACATATAATTTAAAATATATAAGTGAACTAATAGTGCATTGTATTTTTTCTTCAATTGCGCCAAAAACAGATATTTAACGTACAAAAAATATGATTTGCACATCAGAATACCTACATGGGGCACACTAAAAGTTTTGCACTTCTAGCTAATCGGAACTATTTGAATCTCGAATGTTATATTTTTTTAAACGTTGCAACCTTCTTAGTAATAAAAAAAAACAATTGGTGGGAAATCATTTTTCAATTGTTTTTTATCACACATCAAAGTTCTACGTATGCAACGAAAATGGAATTAAGTAGTTAGAGCGATGATTTTATATGATTTTAAAAGTTCTCTCTCTCCACAAGACTGTGCCGCTCGTCTTCAAAATGCTTTTGGGAGAGAAGCACCTTGTTTGAGCACCGTGAGGCGATGGTTTGCTGAATTTGAGAGAGGTCGAGTTTCTTTACATGACGAATTTCGTGAAGCGCGGCCTTCAACTGCCGTCTACGAAAATAATGTGGCTACTGTTAAGCGGTTAATTAAAGAAAACCCGCGGATTACCTATGAGACAATTCGAGGACTATTGGGGATTGGTATGAGTCAAATCCATAAAATTTTACACGAAGAATTGAAAGTTCGGAAACTTTGTTGTCGTTGGATCCCTCATGAACTGACAGCGGAGCAGAAGCGGGCTCGCGTGGAATTATGCTCACAGATGCTACTGAAGTACGACCACGGACATTCTAATGCTGTTTATGACATTGTCACAGGAGACAAAACGTGGATTTATTGTTTTGAACCCGAAAAAAAACAGCAATCTTGTGAATGGGTGTTTGAAAATGAGAACAAGCCAACAAAAGTGAGGCACGCGAGAAACGTTGGTAAAAAAATTATCGCGTTTTTTTCTCAGCTACGGGTCCCATCTGTACAATTCCACTTGAAGATCAAAAGAGTGTTAATGCCGAGTGGTATTCTACCATTTGTTTACCCAGGGTGTTAGAAAAAGTTCGCGAAAGACGACCCAAAAGCCGCGTTCTCCTACATCATGACAACGCTTCTTCACACACGGCCAACAAAACAAAGTCATTTTTAAAAAAGTACAACTCGTCACTCATCTGCGCATAGCCCCGACCTAGCACCCTGTGATTTCTATATTTTCCCCAAAATCAAAGATTTGATGAGAGGTTTCACTTTTACCAACTCCGAAGAGGCAGTGATAGTGTTCAATCAGCACGTAGAAAACATGCCTTCAGATGTGTGGTCCTCCTGTTCTAAAAAATGGTTCGATCGCATGAAAAAATGTTTAAAATGTAAAGGAGAGTATTTTGAAAAGCAATAAAGATAAAATTTTGGTTTTAACATGTTGTTTTTTTAAGTTACGCAAAACTTATAGTGTGACCTACGTATACTTATTACACAGCAAAACCTACTGAAGTCTTAGGGCAATCCGACTTGTATAGATTGGGTTAGAAGACTAAAGGCGTTTAGTCTTCATGTTTTTTTTACATACATACATACATAAACTCACGTCTCTTTCCCAGTGGAGTAGGCAGAGACTACGGACTTCCACTTGCTACGATCCTGGCATACTTCTTTCGCTTCTTCAACTTTCATTAATGTATTTATGAACGCTCGCCGGTTACGGGTGCATTTAACCTGGCCTTTATCAAGACCTCTGTGATTTGGTCGCCATAAGTCCACCTAGATCAACCCTTACTAGCTTGTCCATTCAAACTCTCTTCATATATCTGTTTTGTCAGTCTCCTATCATCCATCCTCTCTACATGACCGAACCATCTAAGCATCCCTTTTTCTATCTTGGTCACTACATCTTCGGTCGCACCACAACGTTCCCGTATCACGCTGTTCCTCACTTTATCCACTAACGTTACCCTTGCCATACTTCTCAAACTTCTCATTTCGACTGCATTTATTTTACTCTCATGCTTCTTCTGCCAAACCCAACATTCACTTCCATACATTAGTGTAGGGACAAGCACTCCTCGATGTACAGCCATCCTTGCCTCGTGAGACACGTTCTTGCCATAACTCTTCGTTCAATGTCACTATCTTGCTTTCCACGTCTTGAAAATTCGCATCCTATTTGGTTTGATTTTTTTTAATACCTAGAAATGGTCTTAGATCCATCCGACTTGGACAGGTTAGGTTAGCTTGGTGTTTTTAAATAAATAGCTATGCGTCACGAACTTAAATTGCTGCTAGAATTAAAATATTTGAGGTACCTAATTTGTTAACTTATTAATTTATTGATTTTAGATAGTTTTTTTGTTCTGATAATGTTTTTAAATGGTCCTTTTTACATTTAAAAGAGAAAGTTTGTTTTTTCTTATTCCGCGTGATCACGGTCGCTCCTATGTCCTAAGCTGCGGGCATCTCTGGTACACACCGAAGGTATTTCCAGTGGCAAATAGACTGTCTAGGTTAAGTTAGAGTTAAGTGATAAACATTTCAACACAATGTATATTGTTAAGAAATATAATAAATACAAATACAAAATTATTTGCTGCGCAATCAATATTTTTGCTTAGGGAAGGGAATTCGTTTAGTAAAAGACAAAGATTTTTTGATTACCAGTTAAGTACTACTCCTTAATTATTAGGTACCTAATTTCTAATAGCCAGAACCGTTATAAATACATTCATACAATAATATTATTTGAAGTTAATTTACTAAGAATTGAATGACTCCACGTAAAAACCAAACTATGCAAATAGCTTCCTGTTTACCCACACAGATGGCGCTGATCTAAGTTTTGAACTCGTCTGTACGAAACCTGTAATTATAAATCTATTTACTTATACTAATCGGTATTTTACATTTATTTCAAGGTTGTTTCGTGATTAACGAATAACCCTATAATCATGGTATTAATTACTATAAAATTTGCATGTTACTATTAATTATATACATTCTCAAAATGGCAAATTAAAATTTTATTAATAACGTAAGACTGAACACGTGAAATTACACGTGAAGTCACACAAAACAGAAACACGTGTTCATATATTTCGCCAGTTATCCTTTTCGGTCCCATTATACTTAACTAGCGGACGCCCGCGGCTTCGCCCGCTTTGTAAAAACCTTTCTCGAGAACCATTCTATCCATTGGTGAAAACCACATCAAAATCCGTTGCGTAGTTTTATAGATCTAAGAATACATAGGAAACGACTTTGTTTTATAATAAGTAGGTACTCGTATGTAGTGATAGTCATAGTGACTATAGGACATCCGCAGGGTTCACCCGCTTCACAAATTACATAGTGCTAAAACCTTCCTCGAGAACCAGTCTATCCATTGGTGAAAACCGCATCAAAATCCGTTGTTTTATACTATGTTATAATGTGATGGGAAAGAGCCTATAGCCGCTTTCAGGGATTTAGAATATTATTTGTCAGAGAGATAAGTACGTGCAGATGAAGATGACTGTGGCTCTTGAGATTTTGAATTGACCCCTATTTTAACGGACTTCAAAAAAAAATAGAAAAATAAAATCGGAAAAACATTTTTATTTGACTGATTGTTTTTATTTGACCCATAGACAATTTTTTTTTGTTACAGATGTGCAAAGGACTATGTTCCAAGTATCGTAACTTTAATTGTTCTTCTTATTACATGAGTATATCAAAATTATAGCAAAAACTATAAAAGTGTAATATGTTAGTGAAAATTTATGAAAACACAAGTGTCAAGATGTATTCGGTCAGCCGTAAGTATTAGAATTTAGTAATTATTTAATTTATCAAAGGACAATGAGCAAATCGTCCCGAACCTCAACAAATTTTAAGAAACTAGCGAACGCATGAGGGTTCATCCGCTTGACAAATTATAATATACTACAACCTTCCTCAAGAACCACTCTATCATTTAGTGAAAACCGCATCAAAATCCGTTGCGTAGTTTTAAAGATCTAAGCATACATAGGGACAGGTAGACAGCGAAAGTTACTTTGTTTTATTCTATGTTATGATGTAACTTAAATGATAGATCTTAGCATGATGATTATTTTTTACTTTGGGGACAAGACCCAAATGCATGGGGTTCTGATAGTATTTAACGGTTTTATAAGAATACTGTCTGTCCCTATAATTTATGCTTTCTATTGTCGGCACTTGGTGGAACTTATAGTAATATATTATTGAAAAAAAAACTCACATGTACACTATTCTACAAATGTTTTTATTTTTGGAAAAGGTTTCGCCTTATGACTTGATCATGCCATAACCATGCCGAACTACGTACCGCACAGAAAAAACTATATAAGTACTATATAAAGATTTTATTTTCAATTCAATTCAATTCAATACACTTTATTGTACACAACATGTAGAACATACAAAAAGGATATTTCACTTCAAGGAGAGTACAAATGGCGGCCTTATCGCTAAAAGCGATCTCTTCCAGACAACCTTTGGATGGATAGCGAGTTTAAGAAATTAAAAGGGGTAGTGTACAACTATCACTCTAAGGAGAGAGAAGAATAAAGGTTAGTAAAGAAAGAAATAAAGATAAGACTAAATAGTATCAGAAAATAAACTAATATAGTAAATGTTTATTAATAATGAATCAAAAAGAAGATAATAAAAGTGCTGATACAATTATACATACATACAGACCATACACATAATTTATATAAGTAAAAAATACACAGACATACCATACATAACATAGGTACATAAACGTATTTATAGACTACATATAGGTTGTAGATAGGTAGTAATCTTTTAACTTAGTTTTGAAAGACGATATAGACTGCGCACGCCTGATCTGAAGCGGCAAAGCATTCCACAGGCGAACCGCCTGAACCGCGAAGGATTTGTCCGTGAAATTAGACGAGTGTGCTGGCACTTCCAGCGTCAAATTTGCCGACGACCTTAGAGACTTTGAATGTGTGTCATGTAGAAACCGGAACCGTTCTTTGAGATATTGGGGAGTACGAGGGTTAAACAGTATATTGTATAGTAATGTAAGAATATGAGTATTACGGCGAAGGCGAATTGGGAGCCACTTGAGCGATTTACGGAATTCAGACACGTGATCATATTTGCGTAGGCCAAATATGAATCTAATACAGAAATTTTGAAGGCGCTCAAGCTTATCAAGCTGCTCCTCCGTGGGATCAAGATAGCTGACGTCCGCATAGTCAAGGAGTGGGAGTAAGAGACACTGCGCGAGCGTAACCTTAGTAGCCGTTGGAAGGAGATTTCGTAGTCTGCGCAATGCACCATTCGAAGCAAAGATCTTATGTCCAACCTCTTGCACTTGCTGATCCCATGATAAAGTGCTATCCAAATAAATGCCCAAGTTCTTAACGCAGTTTGTAATTTCGAGAGGAGCTCCGTTAAAAATTATTTGGGGTAACTGTGTTAGATCAACACGATCCATCATCCTAGGACTGCCGATTTTCATACTCGTGTCACGTTTTTGGCCGGTGTTTCTTTAATATTTATAATCCCGTTTTTTCCGCCGAAAATAAAACCGTTTTAAACACTGTAGGTATTGTATCTTTTTTTATATATGTATTTAGGTCGACAAATTGACGCCAACCGCCTGATGGTAAGCTGTGGCGACGTCTGGCAATTGTGGGCGACTCTCATAGTACACAGGAATACTATGGAGAGTGGCCGTCAACTTGAGGACCCAGTAATGTGCCTCTTCTGTGCTTCGCTTAAAGAACCCAGGGTTATATGTGGGAGGAAACACGTGCGCAGTCAGGGCGTTCCAAGCCACTATCGTTCGACAGAGAAACGAACGTTTAAAACGTATCTTTATTAGTATCTATATTTGTGTTGGCGGTGGGGACGGAATCCATACATTTTTGCCCATTGTCCTTTTCTGGGACTGCAGATAGCGTGATAGGTATGTAACATCTGTCCTGGCTGTTGGAACTATTGTGGTTTGAATTACAGATTGGTTATGGATTTTCTATAGTGTCTGGTAACAGCAAACTTTGCCCCCTATTAGAAAGAAGAAAGAAAGAAGAAAGAAAGAAAAGACGTTTATTTCACAAACACAGAGGCGACGTAAACAAGATACACATTACAACAAAGTAAAATAAAACCATGTATAAGAAGGTTGTCGGAGCATGCTAGTGCACGCCCCGTCTGCGTGGACAGCACGCCCCATCTGCGTGGAAAGCACGCCCCATCTGCGTGGAAATTGGTCTCCTCTCAGATCAGAGAGAATCAGATGTGACGTTTGTGTGAGCAAACCTAAATACATTGACTCAAAAACCAACTTCAAACTACCGAAATGGGACCAAATAATTGTCAAAATGGGACCAAATAATTGTCACAATGGGACCAAATTGAAATGGGACCAGTAGCTCGGGAAGCAGTAGCTTTCGATTAAAATAAATTAACGCAACCCAATATGAGTTTGGATTACTTATCGTTTTACTAACGATGCCGACGTTAAATTAAAAAAAAAACAAGAAAAAGTGGACCTTATTTTGGATTCTGCAGACCACCGATTGGAAACCACTGATAAGCGTAACGTGACGATTTCTACTAAATTGCACTATGATGTACGCTCGTGTTGCTCTTCGTCTTGCTCCTTGCGTTGCCGCGAACATTTCCCTAGTGGCCACACGCACCCCTACTCGCTCCTCTGTGTGATAAGTTGAGATCTGAGTGCTGTGATCTTGGATCGAGCGCAAGTTTTATCTTATCACGTACGAGTAGTATTTCACTCGCCACACGCGACGAGTAGCGAGGCGAGCGACTTGCCACACGATGTTCCTCGCTATTTCCCTCGCTATTCGCCCAGTCGTGTACCCGTCCGGTAAGCCACGTTCTAGAACTTCGTTTCAATAACATACAGTCGACTTAAGAACATCCTACTTTTTTGTAGGTGGTTAAAAATAGCACGCATATTTGTAAAAATACAAAAATAATTATGCGTTGTTACTTAATTGCACTCGAGAAAAAATATTATGACGCAAGTATTGTTTATGTAATGTTTACTTATAGTCTGCAATTAAGTAGTCTATAACACGACTAATCACCTTTTTTGCTATAGATCAGTCTGTATTTTTTTTTTATATTGGGTTCGCCAAATTTAAGTCGCCCGCCTGGTGGTAAGTCGTGACGACGTCTAGCTATTGTGGGCCACTCTCACAGCACACAATACTATAGAGAGTGGCACTCAACTTGACGACCTACTGATGTGCCTCTTCACGCTCCGCTTAAAGAACCCGGGATTGTATGTGGGAGGAAACACGTGCACAGGCAGGGCGTTCCAGGCCACTATCGTGCGGCAGAAAAACGAACGTTTAAAACGCTCGGTTCTCGCGAAACATTCTATCCACTGTGTGGGAGTGGCATCTCTGCCCGGCACGCGGTTGTTCGGGATCGGAAGGAAGAGGGTGG